>CM024595.1:4270953-4412228 GCA_014182565.1 Eucalyptus marginata | reverse complement strand
TAAACATGTGGTGCACCATCAATTTGTATGTGTGGCTAAGTTCTCTGACCAGGGGAAGAAGTACTTTTTTGAGGATGGAGCCTTTGCCCAAGACGAGGAACCATTACGATATTTGACAATGGCCTCCATTACTGCATCTCCATGTTGGGGCTCTTGAGACGCTCTCAGCTCCTCCCTGAATATTAAAATCAAAAGAATTAGATCACCATGAGACAAAAATGCAAGAGGATTATCAAAATCTTAATTTGCAATTCATTCATTAAATGAAAGAGGTTACAACATACAGGAACAGAGAAAAAAGAAATCGTCAGGCCTTGTCTGACTACTCCATCTCATTGCTTGAACTTCTGGTCTCCTGATGTTGCCAAGTCTTAAATGTCATTCTCATTTCTCCTTGTCCACAAAAACCATCAAATGCTTCACTCCCAAGATATGCTGCAAAGGCAATCAGGCGGAAAGTATCTCTCAAATACTCAGCACCGTAGTCGGTGCCACTTGCCTAACTCTAGGTTCAACATGTTGTTGGTTGAATACCTTTCTGTACTCTAAAACAGCTTGGCGTATGTTTTGCAGAGTAGAACATCTGTCAATGAGAGCATCTAAGGCTTCACGGCACTCCAAACCATTATCAAACATTCTTGTTATCTTCCCTAGTAGTACAATATCATTTTATGCCAAAGCACGACCTTGTTCCTGGCTAAGCTTCTCTTTAGACACTGGAGAAGTAGAAGTGGCACCATTTCTATTAATTTCCTCACCATTTGAGGTGCCATCATCCACCTCTTCCTGCTTCGCATCGTCAAACAGGATTTTAATTGGTCTACCATAAGTCGATTCTGAGTTTTAGAAGGCAAGCAATCACAGTTCCTGTTGTCGTCCTTCCTCTGCCCATCTATGAAGGCCACATAGACAACAAGATAATATGAGGAAAAATCAGCAAATAGCTTTGATTAAATTCCTAGTTACCAAAACTCAAAGAAGCAGCTTGAAGTCTAACCTGGCTTGGTGAAAACAAATGCTGTGTCCTTGGAGGCAGAAGAAATGTTCATCGCCAATGTGTCAAAGTCGAACTTTTCGGAGCTTTACCATCAGTTATGGGCACCCGTGCATACCCAATGGGGAAGCCATCGGATTCCAAGTTTTCAAACACTTCAGAGGGTGTCTGGACAGAAGAAGAATCTACATGTTCCCAAGCATCAAATATCTGCCCTTCCTCTGTTTCGTGAATAACCATGATAGCACCCCCATATGTTTCAGCTTCTCTAAGAATGTCTTCTTTTTACCGAGCTTCCATTTTCTCCACTCTCTCTCGATCGATTCCCTGAATGCACATCAGTTTAGTACAATCAAGAAAGTGAAGGAAGACTCAACACCAAAAGAAAATATAGGCTTGACTGCTACCTGTGAAGTAACATTTTTGAGAATAAATACATATCACAACAATGCCCGTAGAGATGAATATTAGACAGCTAATAAAGTCTCGTAGTTATTAAATGCAAGAGCATATTCTTGAATGGTCTCTACTTCACGAAGAACAAATGGCTTTCCATTGATGTAAATCACAGGTTCTTCTCTCATATTATGCCAAAAGACAGGGCAACCACATATGCCACTACCAATCATCTGTATGACTGATCTTATGCCATCAATAGTAGGATTTGCAACTCCATAAACAGGAAACCCAGGAACTTATCTGAAATTAGGGGCACCCTCCACTCGCTCTGGTAAACTTTGGTTTTGACAACCAGGACAATGATCACTTTTCAAAACAGTTTGACTGCCAAGAACCTCCCCAATTCTCCTTGCAGCAACCACACCCATCTCATAAGGTCGGCCATCAGCCGATTCGGCCATAGATGGTTCCAAACTTGCATATCCAAGATCCAAGTGCACCCATTGGGTCCCTTCTGAGCAATCTACAAAAACCAATGTTACAGAAGGTGGAGGCCATCAGACTTGTTGATATTAGAGACACTGCCCCTAGAAAGGCCCATAATGCTTGTATAATCACAATTGGAATAAGAGCTATTAGTTATTTCAGGAAGATGCCATGATAATATTTGTTCCAGATAGAGTTTTGTACAGTTAATGCCTCATTTGCTTGGTGCAGTTTCACCTTCAACAGCCTAGTAATAAATGAAATACCCTAAATTATCCAAAGGAATATTGAGCATGATGAGAAAAACTGTCGTAATATCAGTTATGCAATCAAAAAGCCTACCCAGATGCTGGGTTGAGCGACTGAACCAATCATATTCCACCTGAGGTCAAACTCAAAGCTGACCCAGTAAAATGACTGATAGAGATATGCTTCTGCCCAATGCAAGAAGGCAGAAACTTGGAAACTGAAAGGTATGTAGTAAACTTTCCTATCCAAAAAGAGAGATCCTGACCTTAAGAAAAGGTTAACAAATGAACAGTGAAACTTAACTTTTCTCTGACAATTCAATTTATAGGCAAGCATGCATCTGACCAAAAGGTTTAAGATTTCATTCAATTTCACATCATGGTATGTCTCCAGCAGAACCTTCAATCTGAATGTCCAAATGTGACATAAAATCAATATTTTACCTGCGAATTATGCTATAAAGTTCTGGTCTTGCTTTCATCCACTCAGTAAAAGTACAACGACCCGAATAACTAGAGCGCAACGACTCTCTTTCTGAATGGATGTACACAGCAAAACATATGAGATACTAGTATCTCTCCAAGTATTCTACAAAAGTTGAAAGTGATGCCTCCCTCTTCATCTCATCAGGTTGACGTAAAATATTATTGCGATTGGTGGCGATGGCCTCACGTAAATTCTGCAAACAAATTTCATGCAGTAGTTTAGAAAAAAATTGAAAGACTAACTGAACTCATGAGAGATCTTATGCAAAGTATAAATCAGTCAAATCAGGAATCTAATGGACATATACAGGCTCCGCGAAATGCATTAGGTGACTTTGTGACGACATACCTGCATGGATGCACACTTGTCCATGACTTTGTCGACCTGTCTTTTACCTTCAACACCACCCTAAACATATAATATTAGTTGAAAACCTAACCCAATCTATGAATCAGCCACAGGATGAGAAAAGAGATAACATCAGTTACCTCTAAAACCCGAATCAAGCTTCTTATGACTGCATATTCTACTCTTCGAATTGCCTCTGAATTTGGCAAATTGATCGTCACATTAGAACCAGAATCTAAAACCCTTCCAATTGAGTTGGTCCTTGGAATACCTTCATGCCAAGAAAAAGGAACACTCACTCAAAAGGGTGTATGAGAGAGAGAGAGAGAGAGAGAGAGAGAGAGTAACATTGCAGAGAAGGCATCTATACAGAGGATCCTTGTGCATTTGGAGAGTTATAACCCATGACATGAGCTTAGAAAGTTAAAATTAAACTATATCATTTTAGAGCCAAGGAAAACGATGGACTTTAAGTTACTCTTCAGCTTATCATCAAAGACCGCATTGTCCTCACCATCTGTCCAGCAATTGGGACACAAAATGAAACCATGGTTTTACGGGGATAATCAGAGAGACATCAACCTAAGTTTAAGTGGCAAACTTAATTTAAAAACAAAAGATACAGTAACCCATTTCATGTGACTTTTCTTCCTGGAAGCATGTAATAATATTTTGCCAATAACATTACTCACCTGATAATCAAGAATCTAGACAAATACTAAATATTGAATCAAGATTAATAACTGTTCAGTTTTCCTCATGCCATGAAGGCAAAGTATTATAAATTAAACTAACAAGGACTACCAGAATCTCCAATCCGGTTGAGGTAGATCAAAGTTGCAATCACCATGCCAGTGGTTGCCCTTCCACGCCCCATTTGGCAGTTGAATATTATCTCCGTGTTTACATCAACTTGAGAAATTTTTTCAACCTAAAATTATGAAGGAAAATGGGATAGAAGTCAATATCAGCGATCTAAGTGCAGAAAAAGCGTTTATAGAGATCATATCTATAGCACCATTACCATGGCACATGGTGAAATACAAGCAATTGAATTATCAGTCAGTATTTCACAGCTGTTTGAAACATACTCTGGACTGATAGTTCGCACTGTCTAAACTAGGTTTGACTCTGCATATTCACTAAAAACATGCATAGGCACCACATATTAGTGTTTTTGCAGTCATATACACCAATATGCTTCACTGAGTGAAGAAACTATGTCCCAAACAATTATCCATCTAGCACAAAGGTATCATATTCCCTCACTTTCTGGCCCTATATAACTTTGGAAAGACCTAAAGACAAGAACTGGTAAATATAACAAGATCTCTAACATATGCATGCACTGAATTACAACTCAGAGATAGTATGGAAGCGAACATTATGAGGAGGCTCTGAGAAGATTCAATATTACATCAACTAAAACAGAAGCTGTCTCTCTATTCTAGGCAAAGCTCAGTCATGTAAGCCACATTCAGTTATTCGGTATATTTTGAAAGATGTCCTCCCTTCTGGTCACTTGAAATACAAAAAAAAAAAAAAAGAAAAACTTCCATGAATCGGGTGAATATTATTTAGTAACCACTTGCACTCATTAAACAGTAAGTATTTCATCCAACGAAGCAAACAAAATTTAAAACATCTTACTTACCAAATCATCGATATCTTGTTCCTCTGGTGCCTTTTCATCAGTTAAGGGAACTCGTTCATAGTCCACAAGGTACCCTTCATCGTGCAATTCCTGGTACACCTGTGTCAAAGAAATAACAGAGAGACCATTAATAAGAGAATGGAAGCACTTGTTGTCCTCTAGCAATAAGTCTGTCATACCTCTGATACCTCGAGTGGGGTCTTCACAGAATCACGGGACACGGGTTCCCACTGGTCCACAATCTGATAGTCTGGCAGTTCATCAGTGACAAGGATCTTATTTCCATATCTGCTAAGTCAAAATTCGCAATAGGGATATGCTATTACGGAAATTATCAACTGATTGTACTGTCAAGAAAACCCACGAATACTAAAATCACCGAATGGTGCTGTGACGAGAAAGTATGCACCTTGCTGCTTCCATCATGATATCTTCTTTCAGTCTATCCTCCATTTGTTCAACCCTATCCCTGTTGATTCCCTAATAAGATTCAGATGGACAGGTATAAAAAGGGAAACATGAATCAGGATGTTGCTACAAAATCTGCGACATCAATACATTTTTAAAAAATAAACAAGGATGCAAAATATATTACGGATATAAGCTAAAATCAATCAGGTTAGAAGACACAACATCCAATCAATTCAACAATCTGATTACCTAAATATGAGCTCTAGAGTAATTGGGATTCACAGCTTCCTCATCTTTCCACATATATAAGGAGATCTCTCGGCATATGAAGCAATGACAACAATGACAAAGCCAGCAGAACAATAGCAAACCCAGCATACATGGCAATCATTTGATCATGCAGTAATGGTAGAGCACCGAATTGAAAATGGTGTATCTTGACAGCGTAACATACGGTCAATTCAAGATTGGAAAGTGGCTTTTACACGACATCATCAATCAAAATTATGCTCAACCCTTTAGATTGCTATTATCAATTGAAGAGAGAAACTGGTGCTGCTTAGGGGAAAAAGACAGGTAAAGAAACTGAAGGTCCATTTCGAGATAGATACAACTCATAAAAAGGCATACCCGACTCATACATCGGAGATGCAACTCAAAGAAAACATAGCTACCAGTCACAAAACAAAACATTAATTGGAACGCTTTGGCCTCATTAGATGAACTTACTGGTTCCTCGCGCAGACTAATCCAGAGAACTCTTAATCCCTTCCCATCAATTTGGGCACCAATATGCTTAAGAACATTCCTTATCCCATCAATGGTTGGAATGCGACGCCATGGACGTGCAACGAATCAGCCTGTGGAAAGTCCCCAGCAGATGAGAACACGATACAAATTACGCACTACTAGTCACATTAATTACAGTGCGCAGAGAATTGCCAAAACCACGGACGGAAAGATTAATTGTAGTGCCCCACCTCATATAAAATCAGGTCAACCCCTACCTACACTACATAAGTTAATCATCTCCTTGTAAATGAGCCACCGCACAGCATCACAAAACTAATGACAACATAGACATTCCAAATCTGCGTCAAAAAAAGAGAACCAATCGCCCATAACTCTATGAAATCTTACGTAATTAATGTTACCCGTCGGTAATCGACTTATAAATGCATTTTAAGAACCACATTCCTCTCTCCAAAAATAAGCCAGCCTACCAGACCAGAAAACCAACCACCTCACAGAACATTCCAATCAGCTACGAGAAACTAATTCTCCGCGACACAAACTAACAGAATAGTAATCCGATCGCCACCTACACAAAAGCTATCGACTTAGGAGACAAAGAGCGATCGGTAATCCAAGCATGCACGAAGCGCAGTCGCACCGGCGCTTATCGCATCGACGAGAGAAAATGCGCGAAATGCAAATAAAATAAAATAAAAATAGCGAGGAAAGGGGAGAAAGGGCCTGAGAAACCTGACGATAGTTAGGAGCGCCGTCGATCTGCGGGGAGAGGCGCTTGTTCTGGCACCCGGGGAAGTGGTCGCTCTTGAGGATCGTCCGAACCTCCCCGCAACTTCATCACCAACTCGGGCTCCTTTGGCATCGACATGGCTCATCTACACCTCACAAAAACCACCACCCAAAAAAAAAAAAAAAAAAAAAAACAGGCAGCCAGCTACGGTTTCACCCCGCGCGCGAGCGCCTACGCACGCAGCGCACGGAGCAGAGGCGAGCGCGAGCTCGAGAACGAGTCCCCCCTCCCTTCGCACGGCCTACGCCGTCGCCGTCGATCGGACAGGCTCCCCGCCGGCCGCCTGGCGGAACGGCAGCCCGAATGCCGATGGACGAGACGGAGACGAAGGCACAGAGAGAGAGCGCGGAGGGAGCAGAGGGGAGTGCGAGAGTGGGAGGCGGCGGCGGCGGCGGCGGCGGCGGCGGAGGGAAGCGGAATGCGAGGAGGAGAGCGACTCGGAGGAGATGAGAATTGCAGAGAGCAAAGGAGGGAGGGAGGAAGAAGAGAGGGAGACGGAAGGAGATGAGAGGACGATTTGTGCGTGTGCGAACAACGAAGCAAGAACCTCCTCTGGGTTTTTATCTCTCCCTCTTTTTAATTTCTTTTCTCTTTTTTTTTCCTCTCTTTTTCTCTTTTTCTCTTTTTCTGTTTGCTTTTTACGACATCGCACATGGCTGGAGTTCCTATCGTGGCTAAACATGCGAACGTGTATTGCGTGATAGGCCGCAGTCGTTGCCGAAGTAAATAGAAGTTCGCTGCAATAGAATGCTTCCCTTTCAAGGATTAAATCACGTCGGGTTAAGCATCTGTAGTAAAACGTGATTCAGATTATAATTGTATTTATCAGCTAGAGTGCTATCAGAAGCCAGCTTCCAAAACTGAAGAACCCAATTATTAAAGGGAAAAAAGAAGAAACAAACTCCGATAGCTGCTTCGTAGAATATAGTTACCTGCTGCAACTGTTTTAAAAGGAAATGTTACTCTCATTCATGAGGCCAAAGATCGAATACAACAGCCAATGGACACATCATGTGACTATTATAAACCAATGCAAAAATGACACAAACAAGAAGCTTCCAATGCCCATGCATTGGTCACTCACCACATCTCAGCCCACTGGGCAAATATGGGTATCTGAAATGACTGGCCATAGTCATTCACGTGGTATCTTACAAGAGCAGTACTGAAGAAAGCCCTAGCGATCCTTTCTGGGATCATGAAAGATTGCATACAACGGCCAGTGATTCAACATGTGACTATCTACAAATCAAAGCGAAAATAACACTAAAACAAGAACTTTCCGATGCCATGCATTGGTCACTCACCACATATCTCAGCCCATTGGCAAATATAGGCATCTGAAATGACTGGCTGTATTCATTCGGGCTTATCTAACAAGAGCAATAATGAAGAAAGCCCTAGTGATCCTTTTTGGGACTATGAACGCTTTATCTTATTTTATTTTACATTACAAAGTAAAACATTAGAAATCGAGTATCCATAGCAGTCAGACGCACATCCAAATTATTCAAGTACAGTCAATCTCTTCCCCAGTCTGGTGAGTTATTGTACCAGTATCCTTCCAGCCATGTTATTGTCACGATAGTGCTGTAAAGCCTCATTTATGTTCTTGAGAGCCTTGTCATACGATATAAAACCCATGAACCAGAATTCATAACCATCTCTCGTGACAACCTGGATGTACTTTTCAGTAGGATTCAACCTGTTTGAAGAAGGACTAACAGTGCTCAACTGATTGAGCAGCAGAACCACCTACGCAATCAATCAGGATGAAAGCACGTTAAGAACTGATGGTTGGAGAATGAAGCTCAGTGGAGCTTGACAAATTTTTTCTGGGTATGTTTCACTACATTCAGATACTTCATGCTTAAATAAGAATAAAATGACAAAAAAAATTATCCAAGTTTCGGTGAAGTAATACAGTCAATGAGTAAAATGAAGGTCCTTTCCAATGAAGGTTCTCCAAAGAAGGGCAACGACAAGACAACTCGGGCCAGTCACAAGAGGGGAAACGAAAATCATAACTCAGGCTATGAATTTGTAATGCATTAAAAACTTATCATGATTCGGACAAAGGTTCAGTGCTTACCCATTTGAAATAGCAATCCTAGAGTAGATGCAATTACAGGAAGATTGGAAAAGGTTACCTTATAATACATCCACTGTTGCTGTCCTGAGGGAGAGTATTGGCAAAGAGGGTTATCACTGCAGAAGGCCAGTCTCTTGTTTGACAAATACAGTGTCCCAATGACAGGCCCAGTGGAAGTGGATAGATAGCAAGCATATGCCTTCACGAGCTTCTCTCCTGGCAGAATCTCAAATGTCTGCTGAAATACCTTATCCTGTCCCCCCTCTGCAAGCACTTTTGTCCCCTGAGCTAGTCGAGTCATTGCTGCGTCTGTGACGCTAGGGCTGGTTCTAACTGTTTCACACAAACATAGCACAATTACAAATTGGTCGAGGTCAGGCATAAATGGAGTTCTTAACATCACAATTCCATCGATTGAAAACCGTGAGGAGACAAGAATCAAAGAAATTACAGGCTTTGTCTCTCACAAGTCACAAATAAGCTAAAGAACAGACAACAGGCCAAAACCAAGCTTATCCAGCTGCTGCAGTGCTTCCTATTACAGGACAAAGCTAATTTTTCTTCTTTACAGGAAAAAGACGAAGAGCCAAGAGGTGATCATTTATCTAGTCCAACGTTCAGTCATGCAAAGAGCCCGATGGGTCTGGATGGTTTTAGAAAATTATAGAAAACAATGTATCTCCTCCACAGAAGTGCCATGTTATGCATTCGGCAATTTGTTGTAAGTAGGAATCGACATAGATTAGCAAAATAAATAGCGCTGAAGATAGCATCGCACATTAGAGTTGAATCTCCCCTAGATAAATAATCAAGGGACTTGATCCACTCAACAGCTAATTGGCAGATTGGATGCACAGATTATGAAGCATGTATGTTAGTTCCTAGGTGGTGACTGAAATCGAACTGATTCCCAAACGACGTCAATGAAAGACAAGGTGCCAAACTCTATGGATTGAATATTTACATCCATAGCATTCGCTGACATTGCAGAAACAGAGTAAAAAATATATGCAATCAAGCAATCAGGTACGTCTCCACGAACAAATCCAAAATGTTCCTAACTGATTATACAGACATATGTTGCGAACAAAAATTGTAGAGAGAACTTACGATGATGCCAGACATTGTCCGCTAGCGTCTCCGCTTTTCGCGTAGCGTCTTCGAACCTCTTCCCACACCGGTTCAACACGCCGCATATCCTGTCCATCGGACCTGCAAACACCAGCAAAGCGTCGGCCTCATCGGAACCATTTCTCAAAAGCCTATAATCGCCAATCACTAGCTCCCAACGCGAAGCACGCGCCTCGATAGTACTCACTCCTGCCGGACGGCGCGGGGGCATTCAGCGGAGCGACGTGGACGTACGGGTTCTCGCCGCCGCCGCCGCTCTGGTTGAGGTTGGCGTAGCCGTAGGCCGAGCCGCTCGGGGTGGCGCGCATGTAGCTGGAGTGGAAGCTGGCGGGACCGCCGCGGGCCTCGCCGGCGACCCACGTGGCGGCGTGCTGGTTCGCGGGGTGCGCCCGGGGCTCCACCGGCGTCCCCACCACGCAGGTGCCGCAACGGGTCGCCTCCGATTCACCTCCGCCGCCCATCGCCTCCTTCGCCGTCGTCGCCTTCGTCTTCGCCTCCAATCGGGACTGCGATTCGAGAAACTTAGCGCGCGAGAAAAGAGAGTGGAGATGGAATCTGGAAAACAGCAAGAGATCTCGATAAGACCGCGAGAGAGAACGATAAACGAGAATCAGAATCAGAATTAGAATGTGACGAGTTTTTTTGTTTTTTGAATCAACGGTTGAATGCGTTTGAGCGTTTGAGTCTAGAAGCGACCTCCCTCGCTAAAGCAAAAGAGACTTCTGGAAGGAAGCAAATAGCGACGAGAGAGGCGACTTTTTTCCATCCAAGGACGCAACCTTTCTGTTATTTCGGATTTGGTCCCCTGAACCTTTTGTCATTTCGCCCTGTATGCCGAATTAAGGGACCTGTTATCTAGAAGTCTCGTTCGGAATCTTTGGAGAACCAAAAACAGAAATATTGTATTTCGGCCAAGGAAGAAAACCGCAGTAAAACTGTAAATGATGCAAACGCGTGGTTCGATTCCTTTCTCCTCACTTATTAATCAGAAAAATGCAAATGAAGTTATATGACTATTAATCCAATACTCACGTGAAATCCATAATGATTATTGGGCTTCGAGTTAAGGAGCACACTTACTAGCTAAAACAAAAGTCAATCTTAAAAATGGTGAAATTAAATTCGCAAAAATTATAAAATTTCACATCCGTTCTCAACGTGGGATTTTGTTTGTTCTCACGTATTTGTATTTCGCTCAATTTGATGTATAGAAGGAAGTGTTTGGAACAGTTAACACGTACTTGAAACCTAAACATGAAAATACTTGTTTACATTTGACATGAATTTAAAATCGAGTAGGATACTCAAACCAAGTTTTAATAAAGATGGCATCTCTCTCTCTCTCTCAAGTAAGATTTCCTCCTAATGTAATAGCCTTAGACAACGAATCTTAAAAGGAAAATTATTACCATTTTCTAAGTGCACATTTACCACTAAAATAACTTTAGCAACCTAACCAATAAAATAAGAATTTAATTAATCTAATGTATTATTGTTATCTAGGGAGAGATCATCTTGTCATATCTCCCAGTATTTTTCCTTTTGTTTGATACTATCTTATTTTACAAGTCATTGCATTTGTGCGCTATGCGTAGGTTATGAAACTTTACTCCTTCACTCATGTGCCTCCTCCCCAACTCTCGAAAATGTGAGGAATTGAACTCCCCACCTCCTAGTGATTAGCCTAATAAATAGAATAAAAAATTAATTAATCTCATGTATTATTATTATTCAAGGAGAGATCATCTTCGGAACCCAAACTCGCACCTCATAGCACTATGCTCAAAGTCATCACTAGATTTTCTGTTGGATACGAAAGTCCACATTATAACCAATGGCATCTTCAACCGACAATGCTAAAGGATGATATGGGCGTGATTAAGATTAAAAAAAAAAAAAAGGTCATAAACATATACAATATGATGATGGCCAAGAAAGGGGAGCCACATGCGAAACATCATCAATACCATGTTTCAATTTGTCGACGGGTTCGAATTGTTTTGATATGTGACTATCCTTGTGTAGTACTAGTGCTAGTATGCTCAAAATGATAATCTTCGTAAGTTATTTCACTAGTCAATAAAGTGGATATAGTATATTTGCCATTGTTAGTCCAAGTTCCATCATCCCTTGTTGACATTTCTGTTGGATAAAAGAGTGGCTTGGGAGGAATTTGTAGATCATCTACTTCTCCTTTGAGCATTTGCAAGACTTTGTGCATCGAAGGACGTTTGTTAGGATTCAATTGTATGCACCCAAGAGCAACTATTATCATCTTCTTTACTATTCTCCGATCCCCCTCACTTGCTTCCTTTGCCCGAATGTCCGTTCCTTCACTAAGTTGGTCATGAACCCATAAAGGGAAGTAAATCTGACTAGAACACTCTACAATCACATCCATACTCTTCCTCCCACTGGTCATTTCCATCAACAATTTGCCGAAACTGTAGACATCGGCTTTGTACAAGATGCACCCAAGGTTCTTGAAGACTAACTCCGAAGCCATGTATCCCAAGGTTCCTCTTGCGGCAGTCAAAGAGACGGTGTTGTAGTTTGTAGGATACAATCTAGTGAGCCCAAAGTTGGAAACTTTTGGGGTGAAATCATTGTCAAGAAGAATGTTACGAGGCTTAATATCAAAGTGTAGGATTTGCACGCCGCATCCTCGATGAAGATACTTGATCCCTCTAGTCACTCCAAGAGCAATCTCATACACTTCTTTGCCATCAAGAGAAGTCCCCTCTCATTGTGAGAAAATGTGCTTATCTAAGGACCCATTGTGCATGAAATCGTAGACAATAGTTTGTTTCGAACCTTCAAAGCATAAACCAATTAGTCCGACCACATTAACATGATGAATTCTTCCTATGATGGCCACTTCGCTGATGAAGTCTTGCCCATTCGCTTTTCCCTTCTTCAGAATCTTGATTGTCACCTTGTGGCCACTCCGAAGTCTTCCTTTAAACATAGAACCATACCCTCCCTCACCTAATTTGTCCTTAAGGCCCCTCGTGATTTTCTTGATGTTCGAATAAGAGTACCTTATCGGCAAGAAGTTGTTGTTGGATTGCAAAACTTCTTAGACGTTTTGATCCATTGCTAAGTGTCTTCTCCTCCCTTTACATATTAGCAACATCATCATGCATGGGGCTCCCAAAATGAATTTCACAACCATGCACCAAAACACTGTACTTTCAATACTCAATTTGTGGGCGTATTAAATGTTTGCATTTAGAAATGTTAAAACAATTTCACAATGAGAAGACCCGAGTAATGTTACTGGTGCCAAAGAGCGAGAGAATCGCATCGTGACATCGGTAACGGTTGGTCTCGATTTTGCAAGAGAGATTGTATTTGTCACAAGTCAAAGCTGAAGAAATTTAAAAGACACTTATTTGCACCATAGTTAAGCACCGAGTATAAACAAATGAATAAATAATGTATTTATCGTTATATGGATAACTAATTTGTGGGTGTGTTGAATGTACGCATTTAGAAACATTAAATTAATTCCACAACAAGAAGATTGTATAAATGTTACCTACGCCAAGGAGCGAGATGATTTTAATAATGACAAGAGACGTAAACGTGTGAAGAGAAAATTTTTTATTCTGCATTTCTTATGAATCCAATGTACAAGTATATGGTTGTATTTGTAGTATAATAAATGAATCAGAAAGAATTTATACAATATTATCTTTCCTAAAAAGAATCACATCCACGATTTGCTGAATCAATCATAGGATTGGAATCTGGATTGGGAATCAATCTTCAAACCAAATCAAATCATTTCTCCAACACTCCGCCTCAAGTCGGCGCCTTGTAAATGTCGAAGGCGCCAAGTTTGCTCAATAGATACCTATGCTGTCTCTACCATAGCAGCTTAGTGAAAATATCTACAGGCTATTCAGTAGTTTTAATTCCTTAAGTAACAACAATCCCTTCCCAAATTTTCTCTTGAGTAAAATGGCAATCAACCTTAATGTGCTTTATTCTCTCATGAAAAACTGGATTTGCCACCAATTTAAATGCAGCATCATTATCACAAAATAATTCACTTGCGCCATTGATTTGTACACCTAGATTTGAAAGTAATCCCGTGTCCAAACTATCTCACAATTGCCATGACTTGATATTCTGATTCAGCTGATGACAATGAAACTATTGATTACTTTTTCATCTTCCATGAAATTAAGGACTTTCCTAGCTTGATGCAAAAGCTAGTAATGGATCTTCTTGTCATTGGACAAGTGGCATAATATGTGTCACAATAGGCCGTCATCTTCATGTTGCAATCACGGGATAATAGAATTCCAAGTCTTGGACATCCTTTTAAATACTTCACAACCTTCAGTGCTACGTTCATATGTGATTGCTTTGGGTTATGCATAAATTGATTGAGTATTTGTACAGCATAACATATATTAAGCTTGGTCATGGTGGATCCTTTAGCAATAGATCCTCATTTGGAGAAGGAGAGCTTGCATCATATTCATGTGTTGTCAATTTGACATTATGCTTAATAGGCATAGCAGTTGGCTTGCATCTCGATAATTTTGCATCTGATATGATTTTCAGAATGAATTTTTGCTAAATGAGACAAATTCCCTCATTGGAACGGGCTATTTAATACCAAAAAAGTATTTGGGAGGTCCCAAATCCTTAATATGGAAGGTCATATGTAAATATTTCTTAAGCTTCCGAATTGCAACATCATCATTTCTCATAATAAGTATGTCATCGACATAATTTGTTGGATACCATTACATCCATCACACTATCCTTAATCCCAAGCAGATTTTTATTTCTTTCTGCCTCTTTAAACCAAGTGGATCCATTAACAAATACTTTTACAGCTTGCATTTACCAAAACAAGTGAAGATAAAATTCAAGGAAGAGTCTTGAATTTTCCTATCTTCCTTGAATTTTCCTATTTCATTAAGCTGTTGAACAAGCCCAAATAAAGAAATGACAATCCCATTTCTACAACATTTTCTAGTCCATTCTTAAATACATAAGTATACATTTACCATGACCTAAGAAATGCTTATTCCCTCCTTCCATTTCCCTGCCTTATTTTCTAGTAGTTTATAACATTTTATGACCGGAGGCCCCAATCCGCTGGGAGTGAGGGTTTGGTGGTGGTCAAGGAGGGAGGGGGGGAGGGAGCGAGGACACAAATTTTTTGTGGTTTTCTGGTGGTTTGTGTTCTTCTTGAAAATATTCATATAACAATTTGAAATTTGTCAGATACCATTACATCTGTCCTACAATCCTTAATCCCAAGCAGACTTTTATTTCTTTCTGCCTCTTCAAACCAAGTAGATCCATTAACAAATATTTTTGCAGCTTCTATTTATGAAAACGAGTGAAGATAAAATTCAAGGAAGAGTCTTGAATTTTCCTATCTCATTAAGCTGCCGAACAAGCCCAAATAAAAAAATTACAATCCCATTTCTGCACCATTTTTCAGTCCATTCTTAAATATATAAGCATACATTTACCCTGATCTAGAAAATGTTTATTCTCTCATTCCATTTTCCTGGATTATTTTCTTGTAGTTTATGACCTTTCATGACCGGAAGCCCCAATCCGCTTAGGGTGAGGGTTTGGTGGTGGTCGAGGAGGGAGGGGGGAGGGAGCGAGCAAGCGATGGCACAAATTTTTGGTGGTTTTCTGGTGGTCTGTGTTCTTCTTGGAAATATTCATATAACAATATGAAATTTGTTGGATACCAATACATCTATCCCAATATCCTTAATCCCAAGCAGACTTTTATTTCTTTCTGCCTCTTCAAACCAAGTGGATCCATTAACAAATACTTTTGCAGCTTGCATTTATGAAAATGAGTGAAGATAAAATTCAAGAAAGAGTCTTGAATTTTTCTATCTCATTAAGCTATCGAACAAGCCCGAATAAAGAAATTACAATCCCATTTTTGCACCATTTTCCAGTCCATTCTTAAATACATAAGCATACATTTACCATGACCTAAAAATGCTTATTCCCTCCTTCCATTTTCCTAGCCTATTTTCTGGTAATTTATGACCTTTCATGACCGGAGACCCCAATCCGCTTGGGGTGAGGGTTTTGTGGTGGTTGGGAAGGGAGGGAGAGGAAGGGAGTGATGCGCCCTCCATAGACAAACATTTTGGGTTAGACCACAAACATATATTGAAATCGTTGGCTATTAATTATCACCATAAAAAGCTTACATATTTGTTGGTTAAAATTTTAAAAATGTCCCCTCCCTCCAAAATAAATAAGTGAAACCTTGGAATTGAAATTGATTGAAAAAATCGAATTACAATAATTGAGCATTCAAATTAGGCATAGTCAATTTATTAGAAATTTAAATCCCAACTATGGTGAGTATTTAGGTATTTCTTTATTATGGGGTTTTTTTGTTAAGTGTCTTCATTGAAGTATTTTAATAAATATTATTGACATCCACCTTATTCTCATTCCTGTTAGCTCATTTGGGTAAAGCCAAGATACCTATTTTAAACTTGGAATGATGTCATCTTTGGAATTATTATTGAAATTCTAAACTTCATAAAGTGAACTTTATCCAACTTGTACCAACCTTTATGGTAAGTATCATTTCATGCAAATAATTATTTTTTATTCCGCTTGACTAGCAATTGTGAATATAGGTGACGTGCTACATAAAAGAGCAAGCCAAAAAGAAGTGAAAAGATTTTAAAAACTTGAAAAGTTTTAATTATGAAGATCGGTCACACGCATATCATAACGAGCCATATTGCCTCTAAGTGGTGCCCTGTAAATCTTCATCATAAATGGTCATAATCCAAATACAAACTTCTTATGGGAAAATATATTAAACTAATTTGCCGAAACGATTGCATCTTTGAGCTTTATCGTTGATATACTTTGAGTTTGCTTGGTTACCAACCATTGCAACCCTTGAATTTTTTTCATAAATAGTCACAACATTTTAGCTCTTCTTTTGTTTGGATACCATTTTCAATCTTCATGCAAATATTGAAATAAATCACTGCCACACGAACAAAAGAATTATGGTTGTTGACATATACACATATATAGTTATGAAATTAGATTATAGATAAATTGTTTAAGCATAAAATTCTAAACATATGTTTTCTTACTTTGATATCAATAACCTAAAAAAGTTTCTAGAGAAATCCTAAGATGCTGTACAGATGCAACAATATTAAACAAACACGTATTGATTACTATTTATGATAAGATATTTTTTTGTGATTAGTTTTAATTCAACCGTATCTTTTCTTTTCAATAAATTCATTTTCTTTTCCCCTCAAACTCGGAGCAAATTATCTAGAGATTTTAGCTGCTCATTACTATTTATGATAAAGTTGGTATTTCGTAATTATTTTCAATTCAACCCCATCAACATATAGATTTTCTATTATACATCAACATATTAGTAGATAAAAAATGAAAACTCATTCTTGTCAATATTTTGCCTCTATAGTTGCAAGATCTTTAACGAATTAGTTGAAGAGGACTGCATATATCGACAAATATCGCTAGACAAAATTTCAAACATATTGAACTATCGCCAAGAAGAGGTCAATGCCTTTATTAGAAGTGCACTAAATGCGATAATTTGGAGGCTTTGTATAGACAATGACTGGTATGTGTTGTGTTTAATTACATAATTTATCCATCTAATCTTTTCCATATAATTTTCTTCAAAGCTAGAAATTGAACATCAATAATTTATATATGTTATGTATGAATATGTAAGTCTCATGAAGGTAGAATCAGGAATGAAGTTACTTAAGAGAGCCGCACAATTTGGCCACCTTGAGGCTTCCTATATGGTTGGGCTCCTCCTTGTGTGTGAGGGTGGTGAGTTGAAGAAGAATGAAGGAGTCGACTTGCTGAGAAAAGTTTACTCGAACGAACGAGTGGTGGAATGCCGCAAGAAGTATCTAAACACCGTTCGTAGCATGTGGTGGAACAACACAATGATCTTTAGAGAAGAGTTTCATTGCTATGATTGCGAGATGCAAATCGAGCATTGCAAGAGGAGGGGATGGGTGCGTGACATTGACCATTACGATGACACTGTTTGCGAACAATGCATTTGTCAAGTAGAGACAGAGATTCTATACAAATATTTCAGACGTCTCTGACCACGAGAGGTTTGCTTAAAGAGAGGGTGGGAGAGAGCCTATTTTAGTTCAAAATAAATCTTAATACACAAGTGTTTCTTTGGAGTATCTAATATGGCTTGATTTTCTTCTCTATATGTTCTTGATAATGCCCCTCGTGCTGACGAAAGCAATGCTTAATATCAATTTGGTGTTCCTCAAATTAAGCAAAATTCTGTTACAATAAGAGGATTATGTCATCTATAATTACCTTGTGGTTGTAACTAGATTTCACTTTATTCTAAGTGCATCGTACCACAAAACAAAAATAAAGTAAAACCTACTGTTGGATTTGGTTTTGGTTTGGTCTCAAACAATTTGTGTAATCCTTCAACTGTCTTTTTGCAATAGGTCACATGAAAGGAATCCAAGCGAAAATTGTTGTTTGTTTCAGTTGGTGATTTGTTTTGCTCTAATTCATGGATGATTTCAGCATCATCTACTAGCACTTCAAACTCATTACACTCCACAAGAACACATTATTTGAATTGTTCCATGCTTTCCAAAGTGAACTTAGAAAGCTCCTAAAGAGTTGCTGCATGCCTGTCCAAATAAAACGCATCTGACTGATTTAGTATGCCCTTGGTTTCATGGGAACCCCACCCTTTACGTACCTCAAGTATCTGCCCTATTGATCTAATTCAAATTCAATATCATATAGTAGTTGATTCATCAAGTGGTTAGCCTGATTTACTAGAGGCTTGCCTGCTAGTGCGAGAAAGCCCAAGGACAAAGAAGAAGGAAAAGAAAAGGAAAAAAAAATACAAAAATACAAAATACAAAACAAAAAAATACAAAAAAAAAATGGAAATAATTATTTAAAAATTGCGCCACCTCGAAAAAATTGTTGAATTGGTAAAAGTCAAGGCATTGCTAGAGAAGTAGAGATAATAATTGCTCTAATATTATTGCATCATTTTCCTCTCTCTCTCTCTCTCTGTTTTGTTTATCATCGGACTCACTCTTGTTTTTTTTATCATCGGACTGCTTCTTTTTTTTTTAACTGCATAAGCATAATTTGTTAATGACTGCTTGTCAACTTTAAGGAATTAAGTTTCGTGGCATTGCTTACTTTAAGTGGCTCATTTACTTTAGTATGAATTTAACTAATGGTGAGGAAATTATTGTGTTTGACTCTAGGCAGCGGAACACATGAAAAACCTGTCCAAACCAACTCCAATGGATGTGAAAGCATTGGGGAAGAGACAGCTTTGGCATTTGAAGATGAAAACCTGAGTCCCCGCATCAGTGGGAATATGAGAGCCTTCCCATTAATAATGATGATATAGGTATGCACTAAAACTAATTGTAAAGTTGGAGCACATCCCTCTACTTCAAGCATATACCACTTATATGAAACAAAAATAGCCTCCCCTATCAGAAAAAAAATGGAATACTCGAGGGACAGTTGGCAGCCGCATTAGCAAACTAAGAAAAGCTACAAAGACTAGCTTCTCATCCGTTCTCAAGTCCTAATAGGAGATGGAGAAGAAATTGGCCAACGGTATGAAGGAGATGGAGATGCTAAAGGAAAAGCTAGCTGATCTAGAGGTTTCTAAGGAAGAAATAAACTCTCTTGCAAGACGATATTAAAACAAGAACATCCGCATTTTCTTCATTTTCTTCTTTCTTCTATTCTTCACCCTCCTCCGCTTCCAATTGCTAGTTCTCCTCTCCTTCTTCTTTCCCAATCTTTCTAGAGGAGTATTTTTTTTTTTTTCAAATCTTTTGTAATCTCTTAGTCATCCTCGGAAGTGCAACTTTCCTTTCCAGGCACAGGTTGACAATCATCGCATCGCCAAATAACATCTTTGTTGAGAACTGTAATATGACTCTAAGGCAATACCTAAAAAGCAAGGGAAAAAGACAGTCATGTTTATTTTCAAACAGTGAGCATATTTTACATAAATTGAACTTGCATACAGGAGCGCACATGTATCACATAGTTCTATGTGTGCACCTGCATCTGCGAGCTATTGGCTAGGACTACTTGATGTAACTATAAAAGATATTATGAAAATCGGTCACACGCACATCATAACGAGCCATATTGCCTCTAAGTGGCGCCCTGTAAATCTTCCTTCCAAATGGTTATAATCCAAATACAAACTTCTTATGGGAAAAGATATTAAGTCAATTTGTCCGAAACGATTGCATCTTTGAGTTTTATCGTTGATATACTTTGAGTTTGCTTGGTTACCAACCGTTGCAACCCTTGAATTTTTTTTTCATGAATAGTCACAACCTTTTAGCTCTTCTTTTGTTTGGATACCCTTTTCAATCTTCATGCAAATATTGAAATAAACCACTACCACACGAACAAAAGAATTATGGTTGTTGACATATACACATATATAATTATGAAATTAGATTATAGATAAATTGTTTAAGCATAAAATTCTAAACATATGTTTTCTTATCTTGACATCAATAACCTAAAAAAGTTTCTAGAGAAATCCTAAGATGCTGTACAGATGCAACAATATTAAACGAACACGTATTGATTACTATTTATGATAAGGCTTTTTTTTGTGATTAGTTTTAATTCAACCATATCTTTTCTTTTCAATAAATTCCTTTTCTTTTCCCCTCAAATTCGGAGCAAATTATCTAGAGATTTTAGCTGCTCATTACTATTAATGATAAAGTTGGTATTTTGTAATTATTTTCAATTCAACCCCATCAACATATAGATTTTCTATTATACATCAACATATTAGTAGATAAAAAATGAAAACTCATTCTTGTCAATATTTTGCCTCTATAGTTGCAAGATCTTTAACGAATTAGCTGAAGAGGACTGCATTTATCGACAAATATCGCTAGACAAAATTTCAAACATATTGAGCCGTCACCAGGAAGAGGTCAATGCCTTTATTCAGAGGTGCACTAAATGCGATAATTTGGAGGCTTTGTATAGACAATGACTGGTATGTGTTGTGTTTAATCACATGCTTTATCCCTCTAATCTTTTCCATATAATTTTCTTCAAAGCTAGAAATTGAATATCAATAATTTGTGTATGTTGCAGTATGAATATGTAAGTCTCATGAAGGTAGAATCAGGAATGAAGTTACTTAAGAGAGCCGCACAATTTGGCCACCTTGGGGCTTCCTATATGGTTGGGCTCCTCCTTGTGTGCGAGGGTGGCGAGTTGAAAAAGAATGAAGGAGTCGGCTTGCTAAGAAAATTTTACTAGAACGGACGAGTGGTGAAATGCCGCGAGAAGTACCTAAACACCGTTCGTAGCATGTGATGGAACAACACAATGATCTTTAGAGAAAAACTTCATCGTTATGATTGCGAGATGTAAACCAAGCACTACAAGAGGAGGGGATGGGTGTGTGACATCGACCATTTTGATGACACTGAATGCGAACAATGCATTTGTCTAACAGAGACAGAGATTCTATATAAGTATTGCAGACGCCCCTGACCACGAGAGGTTTGCTTAAAGACAGGGTGGGAGAGAGCCTATTTTAGTTCAAAATAAATATTAATACACAAGTGCTTCTTTGGAGTATCTAATATGGCTTCATTTTCTTCTCTATAGGTTCTTGATAATGCCCCTCGTGCTGACAAAAGCAATGCTTAACATTAATTTGGTGTTCCTTAAATTAAGCAAAATTCTATTACAACAAGAGGATAATGTCATCTATAATTGCCTTGTGGTTGTAACTAGATTTCACTTTATTTTAAGTGCATCGTACCACAAAACAAAAATCAAGTAAAACCTACTGTTGGATTTTGTTTTTGGTTTGGTCTCAAATGATTTGTGTAGTCCTTCGACTGTCTTTTTGCAACAGGTCGCATGAAAGGAATCCAAGTGAAAATTGTTGTTTGTTTCAGTTGGTGATTTGTTTTGCTTTGCTTCATGGATGATTTCAACATCATCTACGAGCACTTCAAGCTCATTACACTTCCCAAGAACACATTATTTGAATTGTTCCATGCTTTCCAAAGTGAATTTAGAAAGCTCCTAAAAAGTTGCTGCATGCCTGTCCAAATAAAACGCCTCTAGCTGATTTAGTATGCCCTTGATTTCATGGGAACCCCACCTTTTACGTACCTCAAGTATCTGTCCTGTTGATCTAATTCAAATTCAATATCAGATGGTAGTTGATTCATCAAGTGGTTAGCCTGATTTGCTGGAGGCTTGCCTGCCAGTGCGAGAAAGTTCAAGGACAAAGAAGAAGGAAAAGAAAAGGAAAAAAAAAAATAAAAAATACGAAAAAATGGAAAAAATTATTTAAAAATTGCGCAATCCCGACAAAATTGTTGAATTGGTAAAAGTCAAGGCATTGCTCGAGAAGTAGATATAATAATTACTCTAATACTATTGCATCCTTTTCCTCTCTCTCTCTCTCTCTGTTTTGTTTATCATGCGGACTACACAAGCTTTTTTTTTTTTTAATCATGCCGACTGCATAAGCATAATTTGTTAATGACTGCTTGTCAACTTTAAGGAATTAAGTTTCGTGGCATTGCTTACTTTAAGTGGCTCATTTATTCTAGTATGAATTTAACTAATAGTGAGGGAATGATTGTGTTTGACTTTAGGCAGCGGAACACATGAAAAACCTATCCAAACCAACTCCAATGGATGTGAAAGCATTGGGGAAGAGATAGCTTTAGCATTTGAAGATGAAAACATGAGTCCCCGCATCAGTGGGAATATAAGAGCCTTCCAATTAACAATGATGATATAGGTATGCACTAAAACTAATTGTAAAGTTGGAGCACCTCCCTCTACTTCAAGTATATACCACTTATATGAAACAAAAATAGCCTCCCGTATCAAGAAAAAAATGGAATACTCGAGGGACAGTTGGCAGCCGCATTAGCAAACTAAGAAAAGCTACAAAGACTAGCTTCTCATCCGTTCTCAAGTCCTAATAGGAGATGGAGAAGAAATTGGCCGATGGTATGAAGGAGATGGAGATGCTAAAGGAAAAGCTAGCTGATCTAGAGATTTCTAAGGAAGAAATAAACTCTCTTGCAAGACTATATTAAACCAAGAACATCTGCATTTTCTTCATTTTCTTCTTTCTTCTATTCTTCACCCACCTCCACTTCCAATTGCTAGTTCTCCTCTCCTTCTTCTTTCCCAATCTTTCTAGAGGAGTATTTTTTTTTTTCAAATCTTCTGTAATCTCTTAGTCATCCTCGGAAGTGCAACTTTCCTTTCCAGGCACAGGTTGACAATCATCGCATAGCCAAATAACATCTTTGTTGAGAGCTATAATATGGCTCTAAGGCAATACCTAAAAAGCAAGGGAAAAAGACAATCATGTTTATTTTCAAACAGTGAGCATATTTTACATAAATTGAACTTGCATACAGGAGCGGACATGTATCACATAGTTCTATGTGCGCACCTGCATCTGCGAGCTAATTGGCTAGGACTACTTGATGTAACTATAAATGATGTGAGGGCAAACTTACCGGTGAATAACATATTTTTGACAAACGTGACAATAGGTGACACTAGGTCAAAGACTCGTGAAAGCCACCGTCGCCACATTGTAGGCAAACAGGGCCTGCAGGAACAAAAGGATTAAACAAGAAGGTAAAATTTGAAGTGAGAAAAGCCAATTCTCAATACATCAACACAAACAACCTAAACAACTTGAAACGAAAAACACGAAGAACAAGACTAGAAAGAGGGAAAATTGATAAAAAGCAAAATACTCACCGGATTATATATATATATATATATATATATATATATATATATATATATATTTTATTTTTTTTTTTTTTTGGTCTGTCCTACGCTAATCCTACTCTAACACTCACTCTCAGACTTTTGCCCTGCCTCATTGTAGGACGTGCACCGGATTATATTGATTTCCATTGTATTGGATCGCCTCATAATGGCTCCTCCGCCCCCTCCCCTTGCCGGAAAACCTAACCGGCCTCGTCAGTGTGCAAAGGGTGCTCTTCCTCTTTTGACACGAGGGAGAAAAAGGAGGGAACATTTCAATCAAAAGTGGCTAATGAATGAAAATGGCCTTCTCTGGAAATTCAATGGAAAAGACTATATGTGGAGCCCTTTAAAATTTATGAGCCTTAGCATTATGTACTTGTCCTCATTTACATCACTTCACCAACAGAAGAAATCCCTGAATTCATAGTTGACCAAAATCTCTTTACAAAAGTATTTTGAAATTCTATACAATATAAATATTCTAAACCCCACAAAAAAATTAGCTGGGAAATTAAGGGTTTTTATCACCAAAAATACCCGTCCAACATTTATTTTAACTAGATATATAACATAAATACATGACATATTAAAAATCACAAAAAAATTTCTTAATTAGATATTTAAGCACTGTTGAAAGTTGATGCAAGAAATAAAAAGAAATAAATTTCACAGTCCGTCCACTCTCTCAACCTCTCACACGATACCTTCTTATAAGATCCATGGGACCCACAGGCTCCATGGCCGCCGTCCAAGTGAAAATAGAAAGCAATAACCGCTCGTACATAAAAAACCATTATTTGTTATTTATAGAGCAGTAATTGTGGTCGCGAGGAAATACATTTGGAACCATGGTGTCCTAGGTGGAGGCGCCTATGGGATGGGCTTTGGTGAAATCTTAGGATCCCACGCTTTCATTCATCCTAATGCCATAGGTCGAACCCGCCTAATAGCTTCGGTCACTTGTGACTCTGACTAGGTCGGGACAAGCTTGGGAATCGGGCCTCCATGATGCTATTACAAATGAGAACACGTGGTTTCAATTTGTGGCATAAGTAAATATTATTCATTGATGTGGTAATTTTTTATATATCAGGTTGAAAATTAGGAGTAATCTGCCCAAGCCCGTTGAGACTGTGGAAATTGAATGGCAACTAAATGGGAATCTCATCTAATTGAAAAATAATAAGTAAAAACAGCCAAGGTCCAAGAAGCATTGGCCAGAATTACTCTCGCCCATGGAAGGCTTTGGATTTTGTATGATTTTTCTATGGACTATCCGAGTGCACAGGTTGGGCAAGCGGATGTGTAATTGTTTATTGTCCGGATATACGACTCTCATCTGTCCATCTAGAAAGTATTACTAATGGGTACTTATTTCAACCTCTCATATGAAGAGATATTGGTTTTAACCAAAAAGGAAGGGAGAAAAACCAAAACTTCAATGGTATTGTTGCCATCGATAACCAAAAAGTGTTAATTAGTTCTCACTTGACCTAACACACCCGGATGCGGAGAGTAGAGGTGGCAATATGGGTCAAAAACCCATATTATGACCCATTTTTAGTTAAATGGGTCATATATGGGTCAAATGAAAATTAAATGTGGGTCAAAAATGGGTTAAGTGAAGGTTAAATATGAGTCAGAAATGGGTCAAGTGAAAGTTAAATATGGGTCATAAATGGGTCAGTGAATGTAAAACACAAAAAAAAAAAAAAAAATAGTCTAAATGGGTTATAAGGAAACTCATTTTAAAATTTAAACCCTTGACTTTTTTTAAATTTATAAAAATATTTTTCAATAAAAAAATCGAAATTATAATTATTTTTCATATTTTAAATTTTTTATTTTCTTTTTTATTTTTCTTTTTTTCTTTATTTTTCTTCATTCCTTACCGGCGGCCGCGGGGACGGCGGCCGGCGGCGGCGACAAGCCTCGCCCGGATCGACGAGGCCGAGGCCCCGCCCACGCCGGTGAGCTCGTTGGTGCGCTCGTTCCTCGCCGAGCAAGTCTCAAGCTCGCCAATCGTCGGCGAGGCCGAGACTCGCCGAATCTAGCGAGGCTCAAGCTCGCCGGCGTCGGGCGGAGCCTCGGCCTTGTCGGATCGGCGAGATCGAGCCCGCCCGACGCCGCGAGCTCGATCTCACAGTGGCCGATCGCCGGCCGTTGTCATGGCCGTGGCGGTGAAGGAGAAGAAAAAAAAAAAGAGAAAAGAAAAAAAATAAAAATTATATTTTTAAAAAATAAAAATTATATTTTTTAAAAAATAAAAAAACTTAAAAATTATATTTTTAAAAAAAAAAAAAAAATAAAAATTATATTTTTAAAAAAATTAAAAATTATATTTTTAAAAAAATTAAAAATTATATTTTTTTAAAAAATTAATTTTTTTATATTTTTTAAAAAAAAATTAAAAATTATATTTTAAAAAATTAAAAATTATATTTTAAAAAATTAAAAATTCGATTTTTTAATAATATTTTAAAAAGAACTATAAAAATTTTCCATAAAATTTGTATTGCATAAAAATTGTTAAAAAATTTGTATTACATAAAAATGTTTTAACAATAAATAGGTTTTAACAATACGGGTCGGGTCGGGTATGGGTCGGATACGGGTCGGGTCAGGTATGGGTCACTAAATTTATATTACAAGAATATGGATCAAAACGGGTTAAATGGGTCAAATATGGGTCGACTCATTTTCGACCCGACCCATATCCGACTCGACCCACCCATTTGCCACCTCTAGTGAAGAGAAGTGGGGCTAGCGAAACATTGGAGAAATATCCCCAAAAAAGATATTCCCATTTTCTTGATTTCCATCTTTATTTCTATTTCCTCTTTTACTACCAACAGCCGCAGTTCACCATCCGTCGCCACCACTCCTAGCCATCGGCAACGCCGCACCGCCGCCACTCTGTCAACCAACAAATGAATTTCTACTTCAAGAATAGAAATTCTGTGTTCTTATTAAAAATAAAATATTTCACTTCCGGTCATAATGGTTTCTAGTCATAATGCCATAAATTGCTGATTTTTGCCCTTTCCCTCGAGCACGCACGAGGCTTTATTTTCTCGCCATACGGAAAAACCATAAATTTTGATCTTATTTTTTAGTATTATGAGGAATTATTTTCACTCCATGGTGGAGAAGAGGATTTAACCCCTTACATTGAAAGACCTAAACTTATACAACAATATATCCTCTCTTCCAGCACCATTCAAGAGATTTTACAATGAATTTCAAGGGATTTTACAATGAATTTAGATGTTACAATGAATTCAGTTTGGGATTTTTTTGGATACTAACCTTATATACTGAGAAAAAATGGAAATTGTTGGTGATGCAAACTCCACCAAGGCGCATGGATGTAGGTAGGGGTGTGCGTGGTTCGGGTGGACGGCTCACGGCCTAGAATCGGAACCGCCAGCTAAGGACCAATTCCAATTTTTTGGAACCGGAATTACCCGTTAGTTGGATGGATCCAACCGAGAAATCGACCGTTGATCCGATCCGATTCCCGGGTGGATCCATGAAATCGGTCTCATCAATAATAATATCGTTTTCCAAATCCCGTAATGAGTACTCTTTATATAGAGTAATATTTTTCTTTAAATCGAACCAGCTTAATTAAAGATACTATTTTTCTTTATTTTATTGGAAAACACTGCCAAAGTTCCTCTTTGAGTTTCATGCTTCTGCCTCGAGTTCATGATTGAAATCTGGTTAAAGGAGTAGGACTTAGAGGAAAGATCACGGATTGACGTGCGATAGTTTGAGGTTTTTTATAACAATGAAAGTTGACCAAAAATTGAACTGATTATGTGAAATTGCTTTTTAATGTATTTTTAAAAAACGATTTAGTAAATACTATTGCCTCGCCCCGCGTCATAAAGCCAAACCCCACTTGTTGCTTCCTCTCCATCATGGATTTTAGGAATTCTGGGAGTCTTTAGAAGAAGAAAAAAGATATTCACAACAAGAAAAAAGAACAAGAAAAAAGAAAATAAGGAAAATGAACAAAATCTTTTTCTCTACCCAACAAAAAATAGAAAAGGGAGGGAATCAATTGTCAACCATAGGGAGTTCTCTCACTTTTATTCCAGAGAGATCTTTTATAAATCGCACTATCCTACTCTTCTCTTCTCTTGAGAAGTTCAAATTTGTCTGACCAAAAAAAAAAAGAGTCTACCATTAACCAAAAGCAGTTCCGGAAGACTCTGTCATTAGGCTCTATTTAAGTGAAAGGAACAAAAGTTAAAGTCTGAAATTCGAGTCAGTCTCGACCGATCCGAAAAAGAGAGAAACGCAGGAGCCTATCCACTTGCTTTCATGTGTCGCGAAAACAAAAACGGCCTTCCCGGTACATTCGACGCTTGGAGAGGCATTAAGTACGATTCAGACTTCGGGAGAAAACTTGAAGTTCCTCCTAAACTTGAAGTTCCTCCTTTCTCTCTCTCCTCCCTCCACTCTCGCTCTCCCGCTCTCTCTCTTTCTGCCCCCGGGAGATTCGGAAGACTCTCTCTAGCGGCGAACGTTGACATAACTGGTGAGTGTTTTTGAGCAGATCAAAGCAAGCGAATGCACTGAAAAGCATGATTATATGGACAAAAAACATTTAAAAACCACATCGCTCCTACCTAATTCAACCTAATTGAATGACGTTTCATTGGCGTATTTTAGTTATATTTTCTAACTTTTCCGATTGTATCGTAGCTCACTTTTTCTATTTGATGGTCCTCCTGGTCAAGCTTGTTGAATTTCCGTGAAGCACAACTGTTAAGTTTTCTTTTGATTATTATTATAAGCAGGAGTTATATTTCATTTGGACTTGTCTTTGAAGAAGCTGTGAAAATGGGATGGAGGGTGGTTTCATTCACTGATTCTTAGGATTTGCTTGCCTGATTCTCGTTGTGTGATTGATGTGCGAATTGTGATGTTTAATTGTAGGTTTGCCTGCATTGACTTTACAAAATCAACGAGGTTTAAGAGTTTAATGGACTGAACTAGGTGGTTAATCCACTCACGACCCATCGATGAGGCTTAGACCGAGAGGCGACGGTGGTGGTGGTGGTTTGACGGTGGCAGCGGAGGTTGGAAGTAGTGGTGGTGGAAGGGGTGATGGAGGTCGAGTGGTTGTGGTACCCAAACCAACAGAGCCACCATTTCACCAAAATTAGAGGTAAATTTGCTTCTAAAGATTTAGCCAGATAAAATATTAAGTTGCAACCTTACAATCCATCCTAAGAACTAAGAAGTAGGAGATATGTCCGTTGCGGGTATATTCATTTAACACTATTAATACTCATTGAAGAGCCTATTTACTTACAGGTAGTAGTTGTATTTTTTTTATTAATTTTCTTGTCAAGCTATTTTGGAACTACGGGTTCAAAATGTATAAAATTATTATTTTAATATTTCGGACCCTACCCACGGGCCCTGACCTACGAGCAGCCCTGATCAGACCGCAGGCCCCAACCCAGCGTGGTCCAAACCTTCACACGGCCCACGAATTGGGCTGTTTTATTTTAATGGCCCATAATACTATTTGTTCTTATTTTTGGTTTTGGGCTCACGCCCATGAACCAAGGAAAGAAAAGGTTCTGGGCGTGAGCCCAGACCAGCATTAAAAACAAGGTTCTGGGCTACGCCCAGAACCTGAAACATAAAAAATAAAAATAAAAAGAATGGATGGGCTTACGCCCATCCATTGGCCGGCCCGGCTGGAGATCTTCTTCAACCTCCAGCCGGGTCCCGAATTTCCTGCAAACCGGGTCGCACGACCCGATTTCGACCCGAAGCGCCAAAAACACATATAATATTTGATTTTTGATGAAATTTCTCCATGGGTCTTGCATATAAGATCAATATAATTGACTAGAATGAATTAAACGAAAAAAATGAGTAAATCTTCTACATACAAGCTTCAAAATTTCGGATTTAAGCCTCCCACGGCCGAATTTCGGATTTCTTAAATTTAAGCCCTAAAACTTACTTTAATACAACAAAAGGATGCTAAAACATATATATAACAATACTCATGCAACGATTTAGAACGAACATCAATTAATTGCAAAGAATTTGAAAATTCTAGAACTTTTTTATGTATAAACTCTAGAATTTCAAATTTAAAATTCTCTCTCAATTTTCAACGAAATTATACAAATTATATATGATTGGAAAGATCTCAACATGTAGAACAAAAATCATATGGTTTCAGGATTAATCGAGCAAAAAATCCATACAAAAAAAATAACGTCCATATTCGGCTCAAAGAGGAAAATTTAAAATTTTGTTCAAAAAAAAAATTTGGGTTTTATAATCATATGTGACAAGCTCTGATACCACATGTAGAAAATTATTCATATAAACAACTAATCGATCAAGAAGAATCGGATCCATATATGACTGTAAAACACTGAAATTAATAAGCACAACGAAATTATAGCGTACATGATCAATAAGCACAACGGAATTATAGAGTACTTATGTGAGTCATTGCTTTACTTGAAGAAAAATAAATCACTCTGAACTAGATCTTCCTCTCTATGACCTATTTCAATATAACAACTTTCAATGAGATTCAGTAACTAATAGGTATAACCTACCCTTTTATAGGTTAGAGATGGGATTTAGCAAACCATAATCAATAAATTGTCATATGGGCTATTTCCATTACGGGCTTCAGTTAAACACAATTGCCTACACTTTGCTGCTCAACTAGACCCACTATTAATAGATGCTAAAACCCATTTTAATAAGATCACTTAAGAGTTTAATAAATATTGAAATATTCATTAACTCAATTATTTAAAATAGAAAATCAATTAATTAATGTAAACTCATATAATATGAAATTTCCAACACAAAATCGATACCAAGTTGTGTTTGTGTGTACAATGTTATTGATATTTTTCTAATATTGCGAGGGTAGCTCCTCTCCAGTCTCAAAAAATTAGAAAGGTGTTTGGAAAATAGATTGAAGATAGAAGTCCCAAAAAATAGGGAAGTTTTGCAGAAAATTAGACTAGGAGAAGAAAGAAAGAGGAACTAGCGGTTCAAGAAGAGTGAGGCGGTGCGACGAGTGACGAGGGATGAGCATGAAATGGCCCCTCCCCGCCACCCTCGGCCGCTCCATGAAAAAGGGAATAGGAGCAAATGACCTTGGGATCAAACTCCAATCACATGTCGACCCCAGACGACACTTTAGCACCGCAAATTAAATAAAAAGATAATAATAAATAAATAAAAAGTGAAGAAGTGACACTCCTCTTCTCCTTTCCATAAAGAGCGTACAAGGCTCGATCAAAAAAAAAAAAAAAAAGAGCGTAAAAGGCATTTGGTCACTTTTCAAACCACCCCTCAAAACTCGAGAAAATTTTTAAAAAAAGGAAAAAGAAAAAATATCGTGCTTTAGAATAATATATTACTCTAGTTATAAAAGAGTTAAATTCTAGTGTAATCATAAAATATTTTTTTGAGATAAAAAGAGAAAAACCTAGTGAAGAAAGGGCTGTCAGACAAATTTAGTGTATTCCTAATAAAATTAAATTGCATCGTGAATAACTCAAAATTAAAGTGCGAATTGGTATGAATTCGGGAAAATTGGAGCTAAGTCTAGTCTAGGGTGAGTAAGCTTGCGACATGATGATTAAATTGTGTAAGTGAGTGGGCGTTATTTCTATACCAAATGAATTAAGATGCCTATTTTATTTTTTTTATGGGCAAACCTAGGATACTTTTCACACATTTTTGGTGTGATTTATATTTGGAAAGAGAAATTGAAGTGGCGATTTTATTATTTGCCAAAACACTGTATAATAAGAATAATAATAAGAAGTAGAAAACTGAGGAGGAGGTAACGAAAATATAAAGAAATAAAAATAAAACTAAATTGCTGACACTTAAAAATCCCTTTTCCTTTTCTTTTGCGTCGTAATGAAATTAGCTAGAAATTCTCCTCTGGTCTCCCATCTATGGCTGGCCTCAACCTACAGAACTAGAGATGTTCGCGAGAATCGCATGGGAACGAGAAAGAAAGAAGCATCCTCTTCTTCGGAGAGGAACCGTAATCGAGGCGGAAGAAGGAGCGACGATCGGACGATTTGGTTGGAAATGAGCAAGCTGAAGCTAGGCTTTACGTTGCTCTCCAAGAAAGAGAATTACCATCATTTCTTTCACCCGACGAATGTTTCAAAATTTTGAATCCCAAAATCTTTTTAGGCTCGTCGCTGCTCCGCTATGCGTCAAGTGGCCGTTCTCTGCCGTTGCCGACAAACCACGTTACGAGCGCTCCTGCTCTGGCGCCACTCGCTCTCTCCACTCTCATTGCTACTCCGGCGTTTGTCCCGGCGTTCGTCAAGTGGCCGTTTCCCCCACGTTACGGCCGCCCCTTCCGTAAATTCAAAATATCAAGTTCCCTCGTCTTCGCTCTTTCTGGCGCTCTTGCTCGTGCTATATTTGAGCCGACATCACTGGCCAGCCCGTCGACGTCTGCCACAAGCTCGCTCGACCTCACCTCCATCTTCACCGTCACTCTCGGCCCCTCCCTCGCTCCCGCTCTCCCTCCTTTGATCTTCCCCCCGCCCAGAGCTGCCCTCCGTGGATCACGCCGTGCCGTTCGAGAACTCGAACCCCCGAAGTTGGTGTTCCGGAGGACGGCCTCCCCAACCGGCGACGCGGTCGAGGGAGCTGCGTGTGTAGGCGCTCGCGCGCGTGGGTGGAGAAACCGTAGCTGGCTGCCTGCCTTCTTTATTTTTTTTTTCCTTTCTTTTTTCGGTGGTGGTTTTGGTGAAGTGTAGATGAGCCATGTCGATGCCGAAGGAGCCTGAGCTGGTGATGAAGTTGCGGGGAGGTTCGGTGCTGGGGAAGAAGACGATCCTCAAGAGCGACCACTTCCCCGGGTGCCAGAACAAGCGCCTCTCCCCGCACATCGACGGCGCTCCTAACTATCGTCAGGTTTCTCAGGCCCTTTCTCCCTTTCCCTCCCTATTTTTTTTTTCTTTTTATTTGCATTTCACGCATTTTCTTTCGTCGATGCGATAAGCGCCGGTGCGACTGCGCTTCGTGCATGCGTGGATTACCAATCGGTCTTTGTCTCCTAAGTTGATAGCTTTCGTGTAGGCGGCGATCGAATTACTATTCTGTTAGTTTGTGTCGCGGAGAATTAGTTTCTCGTAGCTGATTGGAATGTTCTGTGAGGTGGTTGGTTTTCTGGTCTGGTAGGCTGGCTTATTTTTGGAGAGAGGAATGTGGTTCTTAAAATGCATTTATAAGTCAATTACCGACGGGTAACATTAATTACGTAAGATTTCATAGAGTTATGAGCCGATTGATTCTCTTTTGTGACGCCGATTTGGAATGTCTATATTGTCATTAGTTTTGTGATGATGTGCGGTGGCTCATTTACAAGGAGATGATTAACTTATGTAGTGTAGGTAGGGGTTGACCTGATTTTATATGAGGTGGAGCACTACAAGTAATCTGTGCGTCGGTGGTTTTGGCAATTCTCTGCGCACTGTAATTAATGTGATTAGTAGTGCGTAATTTGTATCGTGTTCTCATCTGCTGGGGACTTTCCACAGGCTGATTCGTTGCACGTCATGGCGTCGTAATTCCAACCATTGATGGGATAAGGAATGTTCTTAAGCATATCGGTGCCCAAATTGATGGGAAGGGAGTAAGAGTTCTCTGGATTAGTCTGCGCAAGGAAACGGTAAGTGCATCTAATGAGGCCAAAGCGTTCCAATTAATGTTTTGTTTTGTGTCTGGTAGCTATGTTTTCTTTGAGTTGCATCTCCGATATATGAGTCGGATATGCCTTTTTTATGAGTTGTATCTATCTCGCAATGGACCTTCAGTTTCTTTACCTGTCTTTTTCCCCTAAGCAGCACCAGTTTCTCTCTTCAATTAATCATAGCAATCTAAAGGGTTGAGCAAAGTTTTGATTGATGATGTCATGTAATTGGCACGCCTTGCATGTGACTGGTTGTATTTTGGTTTTTAGAGATGGGATCTGAAAATATTGGAGGGACAAACGAATATTAATTTTGTCCATGGAGTTAGTATCCTCCTTGATTGCATCACACCACGTGGCAGGTTGTTTCTCGCTCATGGCTTCTTTTGTTCATGTTCCTGTTTGTCCAAAAATCAGTGGAAAGAATGGATTCCGATGCTGTCATAAACCGTTGCACAATAACCCTTTGGTTGATACTTCTTAAATCTTTATTAGTTGGAACCCACAAGCGAGACAGTTGTCCGTTGCATGTTGTTGCAAGTAGCAGAGTGTTTGTGAAGCTTATTGGTTCTCTTTTAGCTTTTGAACAGGTTATATACATTAACGGACGACCCTTTGTTTTGCGTGATGAGGAAAAGCCACTTTCCAATCTTGAATTGACGGTATGTTACGCTGTCAAGATACACCATTTTCAGTTAGGTTCTCTACCGTTACTGCATGATCAAATGATTGCCATGTATGCTGGTTTTGCTATTGTTCTGCTGGCTTTGTCATTGTTGTCATTGCTTCATATGCCGAGAGATCTCCTTATATATGTGGAAAGATGAGGAAGCTGTGAATCCCAATTACTCTAGAGCTCATATTTAGGTAATCAAATTGTTGAATTGATTGGATGTTGTGTCTTCTAACCTGATTGATTTCAGCTTATATCCGTAATATATCATGCATCCTTGTTTATTTTTTAAACATGTATTGATGTCGCAGATTTTGTAGCAACATTCTGATTCATGTTTCCCTTTTTATACCTGTCCATCTGAATCTTATTAGGGAATCAACAGGGATAGGGTTGAACAAATGGAGGATAGACTGAAAGAAGATATCATGATGGAAGCAGCAAGGTGCATACTTTCTCGTCACAGCACCATTCGCTGATTTTAGTATTCGTGGGTTTTCTTGACAGTACAATCAGTTGATAATTTCCGTAATAGCATATCCCTATTGCGAATTTTGACTTAGCAGATATGGAAATAAGATCCTTGTCACTGATGAACTGCCAGACTATCAGATTGTGGACCAGTGGGAACCCGTGTCCCGTGATTCTGTGAAGACCCCACTCGAGGTATCATAGGTATGACAGACTTATTGCTAGAGGACAACAAGTGCTTCCATTCTCTTATTAATGGTCTCACTGTTATTTCTTTGACACAGGTGTACCAGGAATTGCACGATGAAGGGTACCTTGTGGACTATGAACGAGTTCCCTTAACTGATGAAAAGGCACCGGAGGAACAAGATATCGATGATTTGGTAAGTAAGATGTTTTAAATTTTGTTTGCTTCGTTGGATGAAATACTTACTGTTTAATGAGTGCAAGTGGTTACTAAATAATATTCACCCGATTCATGGAAGTTTTTCTTTTTTTCTTTGTATTTCAAGTGACCAGAAGGGAGGACATCTTTCAAAATATACCGGAATAACTGAATGTGGCTTACATGACTGAGCTTTGCCTAGAATAGAGAGACAGCTTCTGTTTTAGTTGATGTAATATTGAATCGTCTCAGAGCCTCCTCATAATGTTCGCTTCCATACTATCTCTGAGTTGTAATTCAGTGCATGCATATGTTAGAGATCTTGTTATATTTACCAGTTCTTGTCTTTAGGTCTTTCCAAAGTTATATAGGGCCAGAAAGTGAGGGAATATGATACCTTTGTGCTAGATGGATAATTGTTTGGGACATAGTTTCTTCACTCAGTGAAGCATATTGGTGTATATGACTGCAAAAACACTAATATGTGGTGCCTATGCATGTTTTTAGTGAATATGCAGAGTCAAACCTAGTTTAGACAGTGCGAACTATCAGTCCAGAGTATGTTTCAAACAGCTGTGAAATACTGACTGATAATTCGATTGCTTGTATTTCACCATGTGCCATGGTAATGGTGCTATAGATATGATCTCTATAAATGCTTTTTCTGCACTTAGATCGCTGATATTGACTTCTATCCCATTTTCCTTCATAATTTTAGGTTGAAAAAATTTCTCAAGTTGATGTAAACATGGAGATAATATTCAACTGCCAAATGGGGCGTGGAAGGGCAACCACTGGCATGGTGATTGCAACTTTGATCTACCTCAACCGGATTGGAGATTCTGGTAGTCCTTGTTAGTTTAATTTATAATACTTTGCCTTCATGGCATGAGGAAAACTGAACAGTTATTAATCTTGATTCAATATTTAGTATTTGTCTAGATTCTTGATTATCAGGTGAGTAATGTTATTGGCAAAATATTATTACATGCTTCCAGGAAGAAAAGTCACATGAAATGGGTTACTGTATCTTTTGTTTTTAAATTAAGCTTGCCACTTAAACTTAGGTTGATGTCTCTCTGATTATCCCCGTAAAACCATGGTTTCATTTTTTGTGTCCCAATTGCTGGACGGATGGTGAGGACAATGCGGTCTTTGATGATAAGCTGAAGAGTAACTTAAAGTCCATCGTTTTCCTTGGCTCTAAAATGATATAGTTTAATTTTAACTTTCTAAGCTCATGTCATGGGTTATAACTCTCCAAATGCACAAGGATCCCTCTGTATAGATGCCTTCTCTGCAATGTTTCTCTCTCTCTCTCTCTCTCTGGCAATTCGAAGAGTAGAATATGAGTAGAATATGCAGTCATAAGAAGCTTGATTCGGGTTTTAGAGGTAACTGATGTTACCTCTTTTCTCATCCTGTGGCTGATTCATAGATTGGGTTAGGTTTTCAACTGATATTATATGTTTAGGGTGGTGTTGAAGGTAAAAGACAGGTCGACAAAGTCATGGACAAGTGTGCATCCATGCAGGTATGTCGTCACAAAGTCACCTAATGCATTTCGCGGAGCCTGTATATGTCCATTAGATTCCTGATTTGACTGATTTATACTTTGCATAAGATCTCTCATGAGTTCAGTTAGTCTTTCAATTTTTTCTAAACTACTGCATGAAATTTGTTTGCAGAATTTACGTGAGGCCATCGCCACCAATCGCAATAATATTTTACGTCAACCTGATGAGATGAAGAGGGAGGCATCACTTTCAACTTTTGTAGAATACTTGGAGAGATACTAGTATCTCATATGTTTTGCTGTGTACATCCATTCAGAAAGAGAGTCGTTGCGCTCTAGTTCTTCGGGTCGTTGTACTTTTGCTGAGTGGATGAAAGCAAGACCAGAACTTTATAGCATAATTCGCAGGTAAAATATTGATTTTATGTCACATTTGGACATTCAGATTGAAGGTTCTGCTGGAGACAAATACCATGATGTGAAATTGAATGAAATCTTAAACCTTTTGGTCAGATGCATGCTTGCCTATAAATTGAATTGTCAGAGAAAAGTTAAGTTTCACTGTTCATTTGTTAACCTTTTCTTAAGGTCAGGATCTCTCTTTTGGATAGGAAAGTTTACTACATACCTTTCAGTTTCCAAGTTTCTGCCTTCTTGCATTGGGCAGAAGCATATCTCTATCAGTCATTTTACTGGGTCAGCTTTGAGTTTGACCTCAGGTGGAATATGATTGGTTCACTTGCTCATCCCAGCATCTGGGTAGGCTTTTTGATTGCATAACTGATATTACGACAGTTTTTCTCATCATGCTCAATATTCCTTTGTATAATTTAGGGTATTTCATTTATTACTAGGCTGTTGAAGGTGAAACTGCACCAAGCAAATGAGGCATTAACTGTACAAAACTCTATCTGGAACAAATATTATCATGGCATCTTCCTGAAATAACTAATAGCTCTTATTCCAATTGTGATTATACAAGCATTATGGGCCTTTCTACGGGCAGTGTTTCTAATATCAACAAGTCTGATGGCCTCCACCTTCTGTAACATTGGTTTTTGTAGATTGCTCAGAAGGGACCCAATGGGTGCACTTGGATATGCAAGTTTGGAACCATCTCTTATGAAGATGGCCGAATCGGCTGATGGCCGACCTTATGAGATGGGTGTGGTTGCTGCCAGGAGAATTGGGGAGGTTCTTGGCAGTCAAACTGTTTTGAAAAGTGATCATTGTCCTGGTTGTCAAAACCAAAGTTTACCAGAGCGAGTGGAGGGTGCCCCTAATTTCAGAGAAGTTCCTGGGTTTCCTGTTTATGGAGTTGCAAATCCTACTATTGATGGCATAAGATCAGTCATACAGAGGATTGGTAGTGGCATATGTGGTCGCCCTGTCTTTTGGCATAATATGAGAGAAGAACCTGTGATTTACATCAATGGAAAGCCATTTGTTCTTCGTGAAGTAGAGAGACCATTCAAGAATATGCTGGAATACTCGGTATAAGTAACTTTCTTGCACGTCATTTTGCATGCTGCATTACAACCAGTGAATATTGACAATCTCTTGATGAACATCTTCCTCTGATGGATGTGACCATTGTAATGGGTTGCATAGCAATGAAATGCCTCTTGTAATGAATTGCATATCAATAAAGATCCTTCCAGTATTAGTGTAATGCACAGATCAGCCACATGTACACATATGCACACACGCAAGCACAACAAACGTGCATCATCACTGGAAAAAGAGTGTCTAGAACAAATATATATTGGTTTCTTAATAAAATACTTGGTAGCTATGAATTGGAGTTTTCTACTGAGTTGTGACAGGTGACTGCTACTGTCTCTTACATTTAATAACTACGAGACTCTTATTAGCTGTCTAATATTCATCTCTACGGGAATTGTTGTGATATGTATTTATTTTCAAAAAATGTTACTTCACAGGTGGCAGTCAAGCCCATATTTTCTTTGGTGTTGAGTCTTCCTTCACTTTCTTGATTGTACTAAACTGATGTGCATTCAGGGAATCGATCGAGAGAGAGTGGAGAAAATGGAAGCTTCGGTAAAAAGAAGACATTCTTAGAGAAGCTGAAACATATGGGGGTGCTATCATGGTTATTCACGAAACAGAGGAAGGGCAGATATTTGATGCTTGGGAACATGTAGATTCTTCTTCTGTCCAGACACCTCTTGAAGTGTTTGAAAACTTGGAATCCGATGGCTTCCCCATTAAGTATGCACGGGTGCCCATAACTGATGGTAAAGCTCCGAAAAGTTCTGACTTTGACACATTGGCGATGAACATTTCTTCTGCCTCCAAGGACACAGCATTTGTTTTCAATTGCCAGGTTAGACTTCAAGCTGCTTCTTTGAGTTTTTGTAACTAGGAATTTAATCAAAGCTATTTGCTGATTTTTCCTCATATTATCTTATTGTCTGTGGCCTTCATAGATGGGCAGAGGAAGGACGACAACAGGAACTGTGATTGCTTGCCTTCTAAAACTCAGAATCGACTATGGTAGACCAATTAAAATCCTGTTTGACGATGCGAAGCAGGAAGAGGTGGATGATGGCACCTCAAATGGTGAGGAAATTAATAGAAATGGTGCCACTTCTACTTCTCCAGTGTCTAAAGAGAAGCTTAGCTAGGAACAAGGTCGTGCTTTTGGCATAAATGATATTGTACTACTAGGGAAGATAACAAGAATGTTTGATAATGGTTTGGAGTGCCGTGAAGCCTTAGATGCTATCATTGACAGATGTTCTACTCTGCAAAACATACGTCAAGCTGTTTTAGAGTACAGAAAGGTATTCAACCAACAACATGTTGAACCTAGAGTTAGGCAAGTGGCACTGACTCGCGGTGCTGAGTATTTGGAGAGATACTTCCGCCTGATTGCCTTTGCAGCATATCTTGGGAGTGAAGCATTTGATGGTTTTTGTGGATAAGGAGAAATGAGAATGACATTTAAGGGTGTGTTTGTTTCACGGAAAACGTAACGTTTTTGGAAAATGTTTTCCGGAAAATCATTTTCTAGGAAAATGGTTTGTTTTCCTTTGTTTGGTGATACGTGACTGAAAGTCTTTTTTGGTGTTTGGATCGCATTTGAAAAATGATCTAAAAATTGACAATAGTGTGCCTCTTATTTCCAAATTAATTTGTTGAGTCCATGTTACTTTATAAACGAATTTTTTTCGATCAATTTAGTAAATTTAGAATTTGAACCTGCAAAATGAAAAGGAAACCTGAATTTATACATGTATTTTTTTTTTTCCTGAAAATGGACATGATTTCTAGTTACAAGAGTAAGTCAAAACGATCTCATTAATCGCTTCAATATATTTGGCTCTCTTCATATGGATGCGCCTCTCATGCGGCTCTTTGCAAGTTATCTTGAATTGCGCATGGACACCACGAAGGACCATACCCAGAATTTATGTCCTGTAGATAAGGAAATTGATCAATTCTCCATGGACACACATAACTATTGCTCCGCAACATCCCCACGGAGGGTCCTCATGAGTTTTTCTATTCTCCCACAGGATACTTTGATATCAGAGCTTGAAGTAGAGAGTTCAATGACGAGCTTAAGCTTATGGTAAGAGAAGCTCAGCTCTAAAGAGTTGAGAGTTGTGTAGCGCCAAGCCGTAACTTGCAACAGCAGTAAGAAGCACTGATATTGTCAAACACGAAGTTCAGAATGCACTAGACGATCTTTCTTGCGTCGCCCACAACTTGAAAGGACCTGGAACTTCAAATATTCCATACTCTTTGAAGACAACCTATTTGAATGATAAAGATGTCCCATGCAGTACATGAGCTAAACATTTCATAGTTTAGTACTGATGTCTCTATCTTCCCATGACACATTAGGATAAATTGTGCCACAAAAAGCTACTTGGATAGCTACTACAACAAGTAATCAAAGAACATTGTGCCACAAAAAGCGACTTGGATAGCTACTACAAGTTACCAAAGGTCCAATGTTCAGACAATATCAAGAACAAACATTCAAAGTCTGGTATTTAGCTACTTGAATAGCTACTACAAGTAACCAAAGAACAAGTCTAATGTTCAGAAAGTATCAAGAACAAACATTAAAAGTCAGATGCTTGTCAATATCCACTTTCTCTTCTATTTAAGAAATCTTTGAGCCATAACTTCTTCAGCTTAACACTCTTGACAATGAATGCTTTTGCAACTCTCTCCTTATCCACTAGATAATCAAAGGCATGTGCAAGGGTAGCTTCATCAAAACCTTCAACCTCCATCACTTCTTTGTAGAGCTCAGCAACATTCAATTGATTTTGACTCATCTTTTTTATTGCATTAGCAACCTCTCCAATTTGCTTCGAGAGCATTGCAAACCTATCATCCTTGTTAGTGGCACGACTTCGCTTTCTATTAAGTCTTGAAGGATCTTCTATTCCTTTCGTAGTATTGTCATTACCATCATCTAGTTCAGTTGAGAAGTCCGAATCGCCAAAAGAAGGTAAGTCGATGTCTCCAAATTGTTTTGCAAAGCATCCTGTGGCCATGTCTTTTCCAGCCACCAAAGCGAGTTCATCGTACATCTCGATTTTCTTGTTCAAGTACTTCTCATGGGTAGGATGTGCCTACGAAAAATTACAAAAACACAAGTATATAAGTAGGTAGATTTGCCATTTATGATTACAGTTACAATCTGCTCATCATCTATCTCTCTTAATTTCTTTGTCTTTTTATATGTAAAGAGCATATGACGCATAAGCAAACAAAATTATTGCAACCTGAATATAACTGTAGCATACCAAGGTACATAAACTTAACCCACAATTTTTGGATATCAAATGCTAAGAGTATTAAGTTAAATAGAAATCTGAAAAGCACATTAATGTTATTTCTTCATCATAAACTTCCTTCCGAACAACTATGATCATCTTCAAGTTATGGTCTCACTGAAATCCACTCTTAACCCGCAATTTTTGGATGGTAGCCCAATTGTTTTTAATAGTTCTAAGATGATTGTCCACATGATAAGGCTCACATTCAGTCCCAAATTTCTCATGTATAGCTTGAGCAACTCGAACAAAAGAAGATGGTTTAAAGGTGGCTGAAGGTTTGTTCCCTTTGGAAGCCTCATCAGCTAGTATCTCTAAAAACATACGCTCCATAGGTCCTGATCATCTGAAATGCTTGGACTTCCCTTCTCTAGTCTTGCCCATTGCTACATTATCGGACATATTCCACACAAGAAATTGCGATAAACAAAGAATAACACAATAACAGACATCATTTGACTATTGAGACAAGGAAACATCACAGTAATATAGAGTAGTAAATCAAGTTCACATTTACAAGAACTTCAATCACAAAGTATTCATGTCACATCAAAAAATATCAGACATTTTCTAAGAAGATACAAATACTAAACATTCATTCTATGCCTATTATAGTCATTCCACATTAAACGTGCAATACTATCTCTTTTTGCTGCCCACTCCATGTTTTCCTCCCTCTCCTCTCTTTGTGTTTGTTGATGTCTTTTTTCTTGACTCTGAGATTCGACCTCTACATTTAGTTCTTGCATAAAGGGATCATAATGGTCAACTCCCATAATGAAGTTATGTAAAATACAACATGCTAAGACCACATCAACTTGAGTATCAAAAGACCAAAAGGGTTTAGCATCTAATACACGAAAACGCCTTTTTAGGACCCCGAATGCCCTTTCTACTGCAGACCGTAAAGATGAATGGCGATGATTGAACAACTCTTTCTCGTTCTCGGGTGAGTGGTCACTAAACTCCCTCCTGTGATATCGAACTCCACGATATGGAGAAATTATTCCCGGTTGGATGCCATATCCGGCATCAGCAAGATAGTATTTACCTATCAATTTTATGTAAAGTTTCAACATGTTTTAAGAAAATAGGATATAAATTTTATAGAAAATATGGAATAGTCTATACCTTCAGGAATTTTCATTCCTTGAGGCCTTGAAAGTGCATTTGTAAGAATACGAGAGTCATGGGCCGTGCCTTCCCAACCAGCCAACACATAAACGAATTTTAAATCATAAGTAACAGCTGTAAAAACATTTTGTGTTGTTTTCTCTTTTCGACCACGAAATTTTCCTTGAATTTCTGGGGGAACCGATGCACAGACATGGGTACCATCAAGAGCTCCAATACAATCCTAATGTACTCAATAAGTAAGTAAATGTAACAACATACTATCAAAATAAAGTTTGTGACACTTGTCATATTACATACCTTAAAGTAAGGATAAAATCTTCGACTCTTGGATATTGTCGGGGGTGTAGTGCCATCCGGTGGTCTTATAACATGTTTGTATAATTTTAGAATTGCTTGTAAGACAATTCTAAAGTATCGATAAATGGTCTCAGTGGACCTATTGAACCTTGACCCTATTACTCTCAACCTCACATTATGCCCTAAAATATGGCAAAATACCAGCAATTGCTCTTTAATTGACACATTTACTGTTTCGTGTAAAAAATTATTTGACCTAAGGACTCTACACAATTCAAAAAAACTTGTGGTCTCATACGTATTTGATTGACACAATTAGTATCTCCCGAATGTAAAATGCGATTAATAAATAACTCTCTCAAAATCTCTTTCCCCCCATGGCGCTCTAGGTATCTGACTACTAAAAGCTTCATCCTCCATTACTAACATACCAACTGCTATTATTGACGCAGCTGCACCCATTATTGCTCCATTAACATCATTATTTTCCATCTACAAGCAATAATAAGAATTTTCTAAGCCTATTATGATAGATGTTTTATCTTAAGGGTAAACCCAATAGCAAACATTAAATAAATAAATTGTTAAAAGGATTAAGAAGGCTAGTGCAGCAACATTGGCAATAACAGAATCAACTCTTGAAGGAACATGTAAACCAACATTGACTTGCTTAGCAATAGAGGCACATTGATGGAATTTGCAAAATATGCTGCTCCACTTCCTGAGATATGTCAAGACATATCCATTGCAGGAAGATGAGATTAAAACACCAATCTTATGTCACGTAACTACTTAAATTTTAGTGCTATCAACAATGGACATGTGACTACTCCAAGTGACCACATTCACATTATCTCAAGCAAAGAAACAATTTAAACAAGAGCATTCTGGCCATTGCAATCATCACTTACTAGTATTTAGAACACAAGGGAATAAGATGTTAATGACATGCACTAAAACTAACGAATGACACATGCTGTGAAGAAAGAATCTTTGTACCTTGCAAAACTTGCTTTGTCAATGGTCCAAGTGTCACATAAGCATTTGTAGCATAAGCTGTATGCTGATATTCTTATTTCTACACAATCAAAACAAGACTTAGAACTCACCAAGAGAGTTTGAACATTTGACTAACAGGTGTATATATCAAGGAAGCTCTTCTTACCAACACTCGATCCAATATCAACTGTATCACCAGTTGCTCTAATTGCTCCTTCTTAAGATCAGAACCTAAAGAAGATACACAGCAGAAAAGATAACATAAGAGAAAAATTAAAGCTGGAAGAAGGGACAATCACAAAAGGAAGCTACAGACTCCTAGAGTGGCATTATCAAGCATGAAAAACGGATCATTCAAAATAAATGGATGGCATCTCATAAGAGATTTATCAGCATTAGAACAAAAGGAAAACCCATTTATAGAAACCTATTCGTTTGTAGCTGATTGCTGAAACTATTTGATTGATGAGTGAGTATGTACGTGTAACCTTGCAAAGTTGGACAACTTTCTCAGCCAAAATGCTTGAACTCATCTGGAAAACCAAACATTCTCTCGTTCTTGTACCGAATAGACTTGCTAAAAGATCAGATTGGAAAAAAGAGACAAATGTTTCTAATATTAGTTGACAACAAAGAAAATAAAACTCATGCTTTCGAGCACTCTTATTCCATGGAAGGTTACAATAGAACCAACAGATGTCTAACAGACTCCAGAATAGCTCAACTTCGATAGCTAACTTATTTATTGATTATACATTGCAAGTGTCAGCAATCTCGTCTATGAATCCAACATAAGAACATGGAAGATAACCATCAATTGACGGGCAAATTATCAGAAACTTGAGGGATGATCAGATCAGTCATTCTCAATCTTGAAACATTGATAGATACATTCAGGGAGAACAACAAGGGCAAGCATCGTCCAACACACAAGCCCATCCACTACAGATGCAGTATTCTCATGCTCACGGGAAAAAATGGCTTGCTCCTCCATTGAGGGTACAAATAACATAGCCGAACTAACTAATCGCTTGGGCATTTCACCAAACACTTTACGTGCATTCGATTAAACGGCACAAGGAAACAACAAGATAGTGAGAATCACAGCCCGATCAATACGAGATCATCAAGAATGAATCGAAAGTTACTAATATAATCTCAGGTGTGACCGATGTTCATGCTAACAACAACAAAGCTCTTGGTTTCTCTTCCACATGCGTAATGGAAGAATGTACTGAACTTCCACGCTCAATGAAAACTGAAAGCTCCAAGGCTCCAAGTTGTCGAAGGTTTGAAGAATCTACTAGTTCAATAAACTTGAGTCCATTGATGGAGCACACGGATTCGAAGCTCAAGCGCGCGAGAACATCGCGATCCGAAGAGCACTGGATGTGGCAAGGTGAGCAACGGATTCCGGCGCCGATCAGTAGGGCAGAAGCTTTTGGAATACGCAGAGGATTGAGAGAGAGGCTTTGAGGGGCGTTTTACTTCAATTGCTTGAAGAAGATGAACGGAAACGTGAATCAAACAACGAAACGCAGAGAATCAACATCAACTCAATGATGTAAAGCATCGATCAAAAAAATTCTGAGATTATTCTCAAATCGAGAGGAGAGAGAACCTAGAATCGTGTTGAGCGTCGTTGAAGAAGAGCCGACCTTCAATGATGAAGAAGAAGATCCGGACCTTCAATGGCGAAGAAGATGCACGTCGTTGAAGAAGAGCTGAAGAAGAAAGACGAGCGAACGAAGCGAAGGGAGAGAGCGGCGTATGGAGAGGAAAAGTGAAAGGTCAGAGGGAAAAAATGAAAAGGGAAAGCGTTTTCACCTTTTGAGGGAGAGGAATTCGTTTTCCTAAAATAAAACATAATATTTGTGTTGACCGGAAAGTCTTTTCCATTGACCAAACCTTTTTTAGCGAACCAAACGGCTGAAAATCCGAAAAACACTTTCTTGTAAAACACTTTCAGTGAAACAAACACACCCTAAGACTTGGCAACATCAGAGACCAGAAGTTCAAGCAATGAAATGGAGTATCAAATTAAGGCCTGGACGATTTTTCTCTGTTCCTGTATGTTGTAATCTTCTTTCATTTAATGAATGAATTGCAAATTAAGATTTTGATAATCCTCTTGCATTTTTGTCTCATGGTGATCTAATTCTTTTGATTTTAATATTCGGGAGGAGCGAGAGCGTCTCAAGAGCCCCAACATGGAGATGCAGTAATGGAGGCCATTGTCAAATCTCGTAATGGTTCTTTCTTGGGCAAAGGCTCCATCCTCAAAAAGTACTTCTTCCCTGGTCAGAGAACTTCTAGCCACATATAAATTGATGGTGCACCACATGTTTACAAGGTATGTTCTAGAGTCAGATTGTCAGAGTTGAACTTTTATATACATTATGACAGATGGGGTCAGCATTACCAACAATACCATATGCTTGTGGAATTATGCTGTCCATAGACTTTTCTTTAGTGGTGTGTCCAATGTGAAAGCATGAACCCCTAAAGCATTGAGCCCAAACATGGATAGTTTAGCTCTCTTTGTATATGTCTAATTTGCTTGAACTCTAAAGGCTTTGTTAATTAATTCAAGTTATTTCTTGTCTTGAAATTTTGCTTAAAGCATAACCAGAATAGTTAGTGCTTCATGTGAGATTTGGTATTACAGTATGATTGTTTGAAAATGAAAAAATTGTACATATAGATGTAGTATGCTGGAGTTTGACTTTGACCTGAAGTAGTCTTGTCTATGGTGTGCCAGAGAACATTTTTGTCTTTGTGCTAGTCTGCATTCAATGTACCTTCACTATTTTTTCAAACGCTGAGGTCATCAACAAGTTCAAACTAAAGCAGTCGTTACATTGCCTCCTCTTTGACATGGACGTATATGGTTTATTGCGACATGAAGCGCTTATTATAGGAAGCTTCAACTAACCTTTCTAGGCCCTAAGGGAAGCAACTTTAATATCTCTGACATTCACTGTATTTCCCCTCCATTTGTTAAACTCGGCATTTCTCTTGTCTCAGTGATTTATTCATGGTGTGACCAACGTTGTCAACTGTGGGTCTCTAGACTGATTCATGAAAGATGGGCTAAAGGCTGGCTAAGCTCCGGTTCCTTTCCCAAGTCGAAAAGCCTAATCCTTTCTCTATGGGTATACTTAAGCAAAACTTGCATGAATGCTATTATGATTAGCTCATAATGTGAGAAACATGTCTTGAAATATAACTTGGCCATTATTTTCAAGCTAACATCTGTATTTGCTTTAGGTGGCTAGGTACCCTGTGTTTAGCATGGCAACTCCAACAATTGATGGTGCAAAGGAGATGTTAGCATATCTTGGTGCCAAACCCACTTTGCAGGAGTAACATCTCGGAAAGTGATAATAAGCGATCTTAGGGAAAAGGCAGTTGTTTACATTAATGGCATGCCATTGTCCTCAGGGAATTGAATAAACTTGTCGATACACTTAAGCATGCCGAAATTACTGGCCCACTGGTGTGTTATCTCAGTCACGCATTCATTGTGCTATAAATTAGACATAAGTAAAGGTGAATCTTAAATTTGGCTGATTTTGTGCAAGTGGAACACATGGAAGCACGGCTCAAAGAAGATATATTATTTGAGGTCAAGCAGTCCAATGGGCAAATGCTTTTAAATTTGGCTGATTTCTGTGCTGTATTGTGCTGATTCTGGTATCTAATTTTGAGCTGCTGGGTAGATACATTCCTTAGGGAGTATCAAAGGGACTACTCCTTTCCTTTCATTAACTTATGTGAACTCTCCACTCCAGACATTATGTTCTGTTCTATTGTAGTTATTATCAGATAGTATAAAAGGAAAGCATTTTAGTTAGAGGTACAAACATTGGAGTAGTGGGCAATGATTTATTGATTGGACTCGATGTAATTGTTAAAACTATGAAGAGTATTAAAGCTGGATGATATTTCATCCTGGATCACCATAGACTTAGTGACTCTATTATCTTTATGGATTTTTTTACTGCACCTTGCACCTTATGCTTCTACTTCAGTAGATTGTAGTTGCATTTACAGACTTTTGAGTTGGGTCGCAGGGTCTTCAGCTGCTTTATCAGTAATATGTTTATATGTTTATGCAGGTGATCCTCATGGAGAGTATTAAATTCTTTAGTCACAAGCCGTTATTTTCCACTGAGTTATTAACGAAGAACAATGACATGAATGAGATAAACAAATCCAATCTGTTTATGTTAGGAGTAAAACACAAGGCTAAGGTGACGCTACTTAGGCTACTTGATACTTGACATTTGCTAACATCAAATAGGCTACTTGATACTTGAAATTTTTTTTCAGAGATCAAGGCAAGAGGTGAAACAGCTTATTCATGATAAGAAACCAGTATTTATAAAGTTGTCTCAGGATAGAAAAAGTGTACTTAACAATCTCCATTTTGATTGGGGATTATTCAGTATACTTTTTCTATCCTCCGACAATTCTATAAAAACTGCAGTAGGTTTCTTATCATGAATAAGCTCTTTCACTTCTTGCCTTGATCTCTGAAAAAGAAATTTCGTATTAGTATAACTTATTTGGCTATTTCATGTTAGCAAATGTCAAGTATGTCAAGTATGAAGTACCTTAGTCTTGTGTTTTACTCCTAACATAAATAAATTGCATCTGTTTATGTCATTGGTCTCATTGTTCTTCATGGTTAATAACTCAGTGGAAAATAAGGGTTTGTGACTAAAGAATTTAATACTCTCCATCTGCATAAACATATAAACATATTACTGCCACCCAACTCAAAAGTCTCTAACTAGTGACGAGGATGAAATATCATTGACCTTTAATACTGAGGCAAGGCAATCTACTGGGGGACTTGTTAAAACTATGAGACCTAAATTAGATATACTAGAATCAGCGCAATAGCACAATAGCACAATATAGATAAAGTATGCTAATGCTTATTAAACAAGAAATTGGAAGGAGTAGTCGCTTTGATACTCCCCAGCACCAGCACCTCAAAATTAGATATACTAGAATGAGCACAATACACAATACAACACAATATAGATAAAGTATGCTAATGCTTATTAAATAGGAAATTAAGGCAGAAATCAAACTCTGTATAGAACTGTGGATGTTCATGTCCTAATACAGCACAATAGCACAATACAAATAAAGTATGCTAATGCTTATTAAACAGGAAATCAAGGCAGAAATCAAACTCTAGAATTGTTCATGTCCTCATAAAAATTAGATATACTAGAATCAGCACAATACAAATAAAGTATGCTAATGCTTATTAAACAGGAAATTGGAAGGAGTAGTCCCTTTGATACTCTACTCCCCAGCCCCAGCTCAAAATTAAAGGAAAACAAGCACAATACAAATAAAGTATGCTAATGCTTATTAAATAGGAAATTAAGGCAGAAATCAAACTCTGTATAGAACTGTGGATGTTCATGTCCTAATACAGCACAATACAGATAAAGTATGCTAATGCTTATTAAAAAGGAAATCAAGGCAGAAATCAAACTGTTCATGTTCTCATAAAAATTAGATATACTATAATCAACACAATAGCACAAAATTAGATATACTATAATCAGCACAATACAGATAAAGTATACATTAAACAGGAAATTGGAAGGAGTAGTCCCTTTGATACTCTACTCCCCAGCACCAGCAGCTCAAAATTAAATATACTAGAATCGGCACAATACAGCACAACAGATAAAATATGCTAATGCTTATTAAACAGGAAATTAAGGCAAAAATCAAACTCTGTATAGAACTGTGGATGTTCATGTCCTAATACAGCACAATAGCACAATACAGATAAAGTATGCTAATGCTTATTAAACAGGAAATCAAGGCAGAAATCAAACTCTAGAACTGTTCATGTCCTCATAAAAATTAGATATACTAGAATCAACACAATAGCACAAAATTATATATACTAGCATCAGCACAATAGCAGGAGCTCAAAATCAGTAAGCTCAAAATTAGATATACTAGAATCAGCACAATAGCACAATACAGAAAAAGTATGCTAATGCTTATTAAACAGGAAATTGGAATGAGTAGTCCCTTTGATACTCCCCAGCACCAGCAGCTCAAAATTAGATATACTAGAATCAGCACAATAGCACAACTAATGCTTATTAAACAGGAAATTAAGGCAGAAATCAAACTCTGTATAGAACTGTGGATGATCATGTCCTAATACAGCACAATACAGATAAAGTATGCTAATGCTTATTAAACAGGAAATCAAGACAGAAATCAAACTCTAGAACTGTTCATGTCCTCATAAAAATCAATCTAAGTACATGACTGAAGACTCAAGTTCGTGCTTCATCTCTATTTGCTTTATTAGAAAGGGAAAAAGAGGAAAATGCCATAGCTGGCGATGATTTACTTGGCGGACAAATGTGAGGAGGCGCAAATCGCTTGAGGAGGCAGCAAGCAGACTCGAGAAGAGGTGCGATGTGATCGGGCGATCCAGGAGAGGTGCGATCGGCTTTGCGCCCTACCTCCTGTGGGAGTTGAAGAAAAAGAATTAGGCGGGAAAAAGAAGAAGAGGAAGACACTAATCCTCCTCGCTTACCACCATCTTTGTTTACTCAGCAACAAGGAGGATTGCTCGAGAATGAAATAGCTGATTTACCTGGCGGACGAATGTGAGGAGGCGCAAATCGCTTGACGAGGGGGCAAGCCGAGGAGAGGTGCGATCGATCCAGGAGAGGTGCGATCGTTTCCGGGGGCCGAGCTCTACGCTATGCCTCCTGTGGGAGCCGGACGAAGAAGAAGAATTAGGCGGGAAAAAAAAGAAGGGGGGCGCACTACACACCGGCGAGTTCCGACTCACAAAATGTTTCCCTCTTCTTCTTTTTTCCCGCCTAATTCTTCTTCTTCTTCGTCCGGCTCCCACAGGAGGCACAGCGTAGAGCTCGGCCCCCGGAAACGATCGCACCTCTCCTGGATCGATCGCACCTCTCCTCGGCTTGCCCCCTCGTCAAGCGATTTGCACCTCCTCACATTCGTCCGCCAGGTAAATCAGCTATTTCCTTCTCGAGCAATCCTCCTTGTTGCTGAGTAAACAAAGATGGTGGTAAGCAAGGAGGATTAGTGTCTTCCTCTTCTTCTTTTTCCCGCCTAATTCTTCTTCTTCGGCTCCCACAGGAGGTAGGGCGCAGAGCCGATCGCACCTCTCCTAGATCACCGATCACATCGCACCTCTTCTTGAGTCTGCTTGATGCCTCCTCAAGCGATTTGCGCCTCCTCACATTTGTCCGCCAAGTAAATCATCGCCAGCTCTGGCGTTTTCCTCTTTTTCCCTTTCTAATAAAGCAAATAGAAATGAAGCACGAACTTGAGTATTCAGTCATGTACTTAGATTGATTTTTATGAGGACATGAATAGTTCTAGAATTTGATTTTTGTCTTGATTTCCTGTTTAATAAGCATTAGCATACTTTATTAGCATACTTTATCTGTATTGTGCTATTGTGCTGTATTAGGACATGATCATCCACAGTTCTATACAGAGTTTGATTTCTGCCTTAATTTCATGTTTAATAAGCATTAGTTGTGCTATTGTACTGATTTTTTTTTAGTCAGTCGAGGCCGGGAGTAGTCCAAAGGGACTACTCCTTCCAATTTCCTGTTTAATAAGCATTAGCATACTTTTTTTGTATTGTGCTATTGTGCTGATTCTAGTATATCTAATTTTGAGCTCTTACTGATTTTGAGCTCCTGCTATTGTGCTGATTCTAGTATATATAATTTTGTGCTATTGTGCTATTGTGCTGATTCTAGTATATCTAATTTTTATAAGGACATGAACAGTTCTAGAGTTTGATTTCTGCCTTGATTTCCTATTTAATAAGCATTAGCATAGTGCTATTGTGCTGTATTAGGACATGAACATCCACAGTTCTATACAGTTCTATACAGAGTTTGATTTCTACCTTAATTTCCTGCTTAATAAGCATTAGCATACTTTATCTGTATTGTGCTGCATTGTGTATTGTGTTGATTCTAGTATATCTAATTTTGAGCTGTTGGTGCTGGGGAGTATCAAAGGGACTACTCCTTCCAATTTCCTATTTAATAAGCATTAGCATATACTTTATCTATAATGTGCTATTGTGCTATTGCGCTGATTCTAGTATATCTAATTTTGAGCTCTTGCTGATTTTGAGCTCATGCTATTGCGCTGATTCTAGTATATCTAATTTTTATGAGGAGATGAACAGTTCTAGAGTTTGATTTGTGCCTTGATTTCCTGTTTAATAAGCATTAGCATACTTTATCTGTATTGTGCTATTGTGCTGTATTAGGACATGAACATCCACAGTTCTATACAGAGTTTGATTTTTGCCTTAATTTCCTGTTTAATAAGCATTAGCATACTTTATCTGTTGTGTTGTATTGTGCCGATTCTAGTATATGTAATTTTGAGCTGCTGGTGCTGGGGAGTATCAAATGGTCTACTCCTTCCAATTTCCTGTTTAATAAGCATTACCATACTTTATCTATATTGTACGATTGTGCTGATTCTAGTATATCTAATTTTGAGCTCTTACTGATTTTGAGCTTATGCTATTGTGCTGATTCTAGTATATCTATTGTGCTATTATACTATTGTGCTGATTCTAGTATATTTAATTTTTATGAGGACATGAACAGTTCTAGAGTTTAGTTTCTGCCTTGATTTCCTGTTTAATAAGCATTAGCATACTTTATCTGTATTGTGCTATTATGCTGTATTAGGACATGAACATCCACGATTCTATACAGTTCTATACAGAGTTTGATTTCTGCCTTACTTTCCTGTTTAATAAGCATTATCATACTTTATCTGTTGTGCTATTGTGCTGTATTGTATATTGTGCTCATGTTAGTATACTAATTTTGAGCTGCTGGTGCTGGGGAGTAAAGTATCAAAGGGACTACTCCTTCCAATTTCCTGTTACTTTATCTGTATTGTGCTATTGTGCTGATTCTAGTATATCTAATTTTGTGCTTTAGGGGTTCATGCTTTCACATTGGACACACCACTAAAGAAAAGTCTATGGACAGCATAATTCCACAAGTATAGGGTATTGTTGGTAATGCTGACCCCATCTGTCATAATGTATATAAAAGTTCAACTCTGACAATCTAGCTCTAAAACATACCTTGTAAACATGTGGTGCACCATCAATTTGTATGTGGCTAGAAGTTCTCTGACCAGGGAAGAAGTACTTTTTTAGGATGGAGCCTTTGCCCAAGACAGAACCATTACGAGATTTGACAATGGCCTCCATTACTGCATCTCCATGTTGGGGCTCTTGAGACGCTCTCAGCTCCTCCTAAATATTAAAATCAAAAGAATTAGATCACCATGAGACAAAAATGCAAGAGGATTATCAAAATCTTAATTTGCAATTCATTCATTAAATGAAAGAAGGTTACAACATACAGGAATAGAGAAAAATCGTCCAGACCTTAATCTAATACTCCATTTCATTGCTTGAACTTCTGGTCTGTGATGTTGCCAAGTCTTAAATGTCATTCTCATTTCTCCTTATCCACAAAAACCATCAAATGCTTCACTCCCAAGATATGCTGCAAAGGCAATCAAGCGGAAGTATCTCTCCAAATACTCAAAGCACCGCGAGTCGGTGCCACTTGCCTAACTCTAGGTTCAACATGTTGTTGGTTGAATACCTTTCTGTACTCTAAAACAGCTTGACGTATGTTTTGCAGAGTAGAACATCTGTCAATGATAGCATCTAAGGCTTCACGGCACTCCAAACCATTATCAAACATTCTTGTTATCTTCCCTAGTAGTACAATATCATTTATGCCAAAAGCACGACCTTGTTCCTAGCTAAGCTTCTCTTTAGACACTGGAGAAGTAGAAGTGGCACCATTTCTATTAATTTCCTCACCATTTGAGGTGCCATCATCCACCTCTTCCTGCTTCGCATCGTCAAACAGGATTTTAATTGGTCTACCATAGTCGATTCTGAGTTTTAGAAGGCAAGCAATCACAGTTCCTGTTGTCGTCCTTCCTCTGCCCATCTATGAAGGCCACAGACAATAAGATAATATGAGGAAAAATCAGCAAATAGCTTTGATTAAATTCCTAGTTACAAAAACTCAAAGAAGCAGCTTGAAGTCTAACCTGGCAATTGAAAACAAATGCTGTGTCCTTGGAGGCAGAAGAAATGTTCATCGCCAATGTGTCAAAGTCAGAACTTTTCGGAGCTTTACCATCAGTTATGGGCACCCGTGCATACTTAATGGGGAAGCCATCGGATTCCAAGTTTTCAAACACTTCAAGAGGTGTCTGGACAGAAGAAGAATCTACATGTTCCCAAGCATCAAATATCTGCCCTTCCTCTGTTTCGTGAATAACCATGATAGCACCCCCATATGTTTCAGCTTCTCTAAGAATGTCTTCTTTTTACCAAGCTTCCATTTTCTCCACTCTCTCTCGATCGATTCCCTGAATGCACATCAGTTTAGTACAATCAAGAAAGTGAAGGAAGACTCAACACCAAAGAAAATATGGGCTTGACTGCCACCTGTGAAGTAACATTTTTGAAAATAAATACATATCACAACAATTCCCGTAGAGATGAATATTAGACAGCTAATAAGAGTCTCGTAGTTATTAAATGTAAGAGACAGTAGCAGTCACCTGTCACAACTCAGTAGAAAACTCCAATTCATAGCTACCAAGTATTTTATTAAGAAACCAATATATATTTGTTCTAGACACTCTTTTTCCAGTGATGATGCACGTTTGTTGTGCTTGCGTGTGTGCATATGTGTACATGTGGCTGATCTGTGCATTACACTAATACTGGAAGGATCTTTATTGATATGCAATTCATTACAAGAGGCATTTCATTGCTATGCAACCCATTACAATGGTCACATCCATCAGAGGAAGATGTTCATCAAGAGATTGTCAATATTCACTGGTTGTAATGCAGCATGCAAAATGACGTGCAAGAAAGTTACTTATACCGAGTATTCCAGCATATTCTTGAATGGTCTCTCTACTTCACGAAGAACAAATGGCTTTCCATTGATGTAAATCACAGGTTCTTCTCTCATATTATGCCAAAAGACAGGGCGACCACATATGCCACTACCAATCCTCTGTATGACTGATCTTATGCCATCAATAGTAGGATTTGCAACTCCATAAACAGGAAACCCAGGAACTTCTCTGAAATTAGGGGCACCCTCCACTCGCTCTGGTAAACTTTGGTTTTGACAACCAGGACAATGATCACTTTTCAAAACAGTTTGACTGCCAAGAACCTCCCCAATTCTCCTGGCAGCAACCACACCCATCTCATAAGGTCGGCCATCAGCCGATTCGGCCATCTTCATAAGAGATGGTTCCAAACTTGCATATCCAAGTGCACCCATTGGGTCCCTTCTGAGCAATCTACAAAAACCAATGTTACAGAAGGTGGAGGCCATCAGACTTGTTGATATTAGAAACACTGCCCGTAGAAAGGCCCATAATGCTTGTATAATCACAATTGGAATAAGAGCTATTAGTTATTTCAGGAAGATGCCATGATAATATTTGTTCCAGATAGAGTTTTGTACAGTTAATGCCTCATTTGCTTGGTGCAGTTTCACCTTCAACAGCCTAGTAATAAATGAAATACCCTAAATTATACAAAGGAATATTGAGCATGATGAGAAAAACTGTCGTAATATCAGTCATGCAATCAAAAAGCCTACCCAGATGCTGGGATGAGCAAGTGAACCAATCATATTCCACCTGAGGTCAAACTCAAAGCTGACCCAGTAAAATGACTGATAGAGATATGCTTCTGCCCAATGCAAGAAGGCAGAAACTTGGAAACTGAAAGGTATGTAGTAAACTTTCCTATCCAAAAAGAGAGATCCTGACCTTAAGAAAAGGTTAACAAATGAACAGTGAAACTTAACTTTTCTCTGACAATTCAATTTATAGGCAAGCATGCATCTGACCAAAAGGTTTAAGATTTCATTCAATTTCACATCATGGTATTTGTCTCCAGCAGAACCTTCAATCTGAATGTCCAAATGTGACATAAAATCAATATTTTACCTGCGAATTATGCTATAAAGTTCTGGTCTTGCTTTCATCCACTCAGCAAAAGTACAACGACCCGAAGAACTAGAGCGCAACGACTCTCTTTCTGAATGGATGTACACAGCAAAACATATGAGATAGTAGTATCTCTCCAAGTATTCTACAAAAGTTGAAAGTGATGCCTCCCTCTTCATCTCATCAGGTTGACGTAAAATATTATTGCGATTGGTGGCGATGGCCTCACGTAAATTCTGCAAACAAATTTCATGCAGTAGTTTAGAAAAAATTGAAAGACTAACTGAACTCATGAGAGATCTTATGCAAAGTATAAATCAGTCAAATCAGGAATCTAATGGACATATACAGGCTCCGCGAAATGCATTAGGTGACTTTGTGACGACATACCTGCATGGATGCACACTTGTCCATGACTTTGTCGACCTGTCTTTTACCTTCAACACCACCCTAAACATATAATATTAGTTGAAAACCTAACCCAATCTATGAATCAGCCACAGGATGAGAAAAGAGGTAACATCAGTTACCTCTAAAACCCGAATCAAGCTTCTTATGACTGCATATTCTACTCTTCGAATTGCCTCCTCTGAATTTGGCAAATTGACCGTCACATTAGAACCAGAATCTAAAACCCTTCCAATTGAGTTGGTCCTTGGAATACCTTCATGCCAAGAAAAAGGAACACTCACTTAAAAGGGTGTATGAGAGAGAGAGAGAGAGAGAGAGAGAGAGAGAGAGAGAGAGAGAGTAACATTGCAGAGAAGGCATCTATACAGAGGGATCCTTGTGCATTTGGAGAGTTATAACCCATGACATGAGCTTAGAAAGTTAAAATTAAACTATATCATTTTAGAGCCAAGGAAAACGATGGACTTTAAGTTACTCTTCAGCTTATCATCAAAGACCGCATTGTCCTCACCATCCATCCAGCAATTGGGACACAAAAATGAAACCATGGTTTTACGGGGATAATCAGAGAGACATCAACCTAAGTTTAAGTGGCAAGCTTAATTTAAAAACAAAAGATACAGTAACCCATTTCATGTGACTTTTCTTCCTGGAAGCATGTAATAATATTTTGCCAATAACATTACTCACCTGATAATCAAGAATCTAGACAAATACTAAATATTGAATCAAGATTAATAACTGTTCAGTTTTCCTCATGCCATGAAGGCAAAGTATTATAAATTAAACTAACAAGGACTACCAGAATCTCCAATCCGGTTGAGGTAGATCAAAGTTGCAATCACCATGCTAGTGGTTGCCCTTCCACGCCCCATTTGGCAGTTGAATATTATCTCCGTGTTTACATCAACTTGAGAAATTTTTTCAACCTAAAATTATGAAGGAAAATGGGATAGAAGTCAATATCAGCGATCTAAGTGCAGAAAAAGCATTTATAGAGATCATATCTATAGCACCATTACCATGGCACATGGTGAAATACAAGCAATCGAATTATCAGTCAGTATTTCACAGCTGTTTGAAACATACTCTGGACTGATAGTTCGCACTGTCTAAACTAGGTTTGACTCTGCATATTCACTAAAAACATGCATAGGCACCACATATTAGTGTTTTTGCAGTCATATACACCAATATGCTTCACTGAGTGAAGAAACTATGTCCCAAACAATTATCCATCTAGCACAAAGGTATCATATTCCCTCACTTTCTGGCCCTATATAACTTTGGAAAGACCTAAAGACAAGAACTGGTAAATATAACAAGATCTCTAACATATGCATGCACTGAATTACAACTCAGAGATAGTATGGAAGCGAACATTATGAGGAGGCTCTGAGAAGATTCAATATTACATCAACTAAAACAGAAGCTGTCTCTCTATTCTAGGCAAAGCTCAGTCATGTAAGCCACATTCAGTTATTCCGGTATATTTTGAAAGATGTCCTCCCTTCTGGTCACTTGAAATACAAAAAAAAAAAAAAAAAAAGAAAAACTTCCATGAATCGGGTGAATATTATTTAGTAACCACTTGCACTCATTAAACAGTAAGTATTTCATCCAACGAAGCAAACAAAATTTAAAACATCTTACTTACCAAATCATCGATATCTTGTTCCTCTGGTGCCTTTTCATCAGTTAAGGGAACTCGTTCATAGTCCACAAGGTACCCTTCATCTTGCAATTCCTGGTACACCTGTGTCAAAGAAATAACAGTGAGACCATTAATAAGAGAATGGAAGCACTTGTTGTCCTCTAGCAATAAGTCTGTCATACCTATGATACCTCGAGTGGGGTCTTCACAGAATCACGGGACACGGGTTCCCACTGGTCCACAATCTGATAGTCTGGCAGTTCATCAGTGACAAGGATCTTATTTCCATATCTGCTAAGTCAAAATTCGCAATAGGGATATGCTATTACGGAAATTATCAACTGATTGTACTGTCAAGAAAACCCACGAATACTAAAATCACCGAATGGTGCTGTGACGAGAAAGTATGCACCTTGCTGCTTCCATCATGATATCTTCTTTCAGTCTATCCTCCATTTGTTCAACCCTATCCCTGTTGATTCCCTAATAAGATTCAGATGGACAGGTATAAAAAGGAAAACATGAATCAGAATGTTGCTACAAAATCTGCGACATCAATAAATTTTTAAAAAATAAACAAGGATGCAAAATATATTACGGATATAAGCTAAAATCAATCAGGTTAGAAGACACAACATCCAATCAATTCAACAATCTGATTACCTAAATATGAGCTCTAGAGTAATTGGGATTCACAGCTTCCTCATCTTTCCACATATATAAGGAGATCTCTCGGCATATGAAGCAATGACAACAATGACAAAGCCAGCAGAACAATAGCAAACCCAGCATACATGGCAATCATTTGATCATGCAGTAATGGTAGAGCACCTAATTGAAAATGGTGTATCTTGACAGCGTAACATACCGTCAATTCAAGATTGGAAAGTGGCTTTTCCTCATCACGCAAAACAAAGGGTCGTCCGTTAATGTATATAACCTGTTCAAAAGGTAAAGAAAACCGATAAGCTTCACAAACACTGCATTCTGCTACTTGCAACAACATGCAACAGAGAAGGGGTCCAACTAATAAAGATTTAAGAAGTATCAACCAAACGGTTATTGTGCAATGGTTTACGACAGCATTGGAATCCATTCTTTCCACGATTTTTGGACAAACAAGAACATGAACAAAAGAAACCATGAGCGAGAAACAATCTGCCACATGGTGTGATGCAATCAAGGAGGATACTAACTCCATGGACAAAATTAATGTTCGTTTGTCCCTCCAATATTTTCAGATCCCATCTCTAAAAATAAAAAATTGGGGGGGTTGAGGTTAGGGGGAGGGACAATGAGTCACATGCAAGGCGTGGCAATTACACGACATCATCAATCAAAATTATGCTCAACCCTTTAGATTGCTATTATCAATTGAAGAGAGAAACTGGTGCTGCTTAGGGGAAAAAGACAGGTAAAGAAACTGAAGGTCCATTTCGAGATAGATACAACTCATAAAAAAGGCATACCCGACTCATACATCGGAGATGCAACTCAAAGAAAACATAGCTACCAGACACAAAACAAAACATTAATTGGAACGCTTTGGCCTCATTAGATGAACTTACTGGTTCCTCGCGCAGACTAATCCAGAGAACTCTTAATCCCTTCCCATCAATTTGGGCACCAATATGCTTAAGAACATTCCTTATCCCATCAATGGTTGGAATTGCGACGCCATGGACGTGCAACGAATCAGCCTGTGGAAAGTCCCCAGCAGATGAGAACACGATACAAATTACGCACTACTAGTCACATTAATTACAGTGCGCAGAGAATTGCCAAAACCACGGACGGAAAGATTAATTGTAGTGCCCCACCTCATATAAAATCAGGTCAACCCCTACCTACACTACATAAGTTAATCATCTCCTTGTAAATGAGCCACCGCACAGCATCACAAAACTAATGACAACATAGACATTCCAAATCTGCGTCGCAAAAGAGAATCAATCAGCCCATAACTCTATGAAATCTTACGTAATTAATGTTACCCGTCGGTAATCGACTTATAAATGCATTTTAAGAACCACATTCCTCTCTCCAAAAATAAGCCAGCCTACCAGACCAGAAAACCAACCACCTCACAGAACATTCCAATCAGCTACGAGAAACTAATTCTCCGCGACACAAACTAACAGAATAGTAATCCGATCGCCACCTACACAAAAGCTATCAACTTAGGAGACAAAGAGCGATCGGTAATCCAAGCATGCACGAAGCGCAGTCGCACCGGCGCTTATCGCATCGACGAGAGAAAATGCGCGAAATGCAAATAAAAAAAAAAATAGCGAGGAAAAGGGAGAAAGGGCCTGAGAAACCTGACGATAGTTAGGAGCGCCGTCGATCTGCGGGGAGAGGCGCTTGTTCTGGCACCCGGGGAAGTGGTCGCTCTTGAGGATCGTCTTCTTTCCCACCACCGAACCTCCCCGCAACTTCATCACCAACTCGGGCTCCTTCGGCATCGACATGGCTCATCTACACCTCACAAAAACCACCACCGAAAAAAAAAAAAAAAAAAAAAACGAGCGCGAGCTCGAGAACGAGTCCCCCCTCCCCTCGCGCGGCCTACGCCGTCGCCGTCGATCGGACAGGCTCCCCGCCGGCCGCCTGGCGGAACGGCAGCCCGAATGCCGATGGACGAGACGGAGACGAAGGCACAGAGAGAGAGCGCGGAGGGAGCAGGGGAGTGCGAGAGTGGGCGGCGGCGGCGGCGGCGGCGGAGGGAAGCGGAATGCGAGGAGGAGAGCGACTCGGAGGAGATGAGAATTGCAGAGAGCAAAGGAGGGAGGGAGGAAGAAGAGAGGGAGACGGAAGGAGATGAGAGCACGATTTGTGCGTGTGCGAACAACGAAGCAAGAACCTCCTCTGGGTTTTTATCTCTCCCTCTTTTTAATTTCTTTTCTCTTTTTTTTTCCCTCTCTTTTTCTCTTTTTCTGTTTTCTGTTTTTTTTTTTTTTTTTTTTTTTTTTTGGCGTGGGGTTTTTGCTTTTTACGACATCGCGCATGGCTGGAGTTCCTATCATGGCTAAACATGCGAACGTGTATTGCGTGCAACGTGACTGATAGGCCGCAGTCGTTGCCGAAGTAAATAGAAGTTCGCTGCAATAGAATGCTTCCCTTTCAAGGATTAGATCACGTCGGGTTAAGCATCTGTAGTAAAACGTGATTTAGATTATAATTGTATTTATCAGCTAGAGTGCTATCAGAAGCCAGCTTCCAAAACTGAAGAACCCAATTATTAAAGGGAAAAAAGAAGAAACAAGCTCCGATAGCTGCTTCGTAGAATATAGTTACCTGCTGCAACTGTTTTAAAAGGAAATGTTACTCTCGAAGTTCCGTTTCTACAGGCCAAGAAAGATCGCATACAACAGCCAATGGACACATCATGTGACTATCTATAAACCAATGCAAAAATGACACAAACAAGAAGCTTCCAATTCCATGCATTGGTCACTCACCACATCTCAGCCCACTGGGCAAATATGGGTATCTGAAATGACTAGCCATAGTCATTCACGTGGTATCTTACAAGAGCAGTACTGAAGAAAGTCCTAGCGATCCTTTCTGGGACCATGAAAGATTGCATACAACGGCCAGTGATTCAACATGTGACTATCTACAAATCAAAGCGAAAATAACACTAAAACAAGAACCTTCCGATGCCATGCATTGGTCACTCACCACATATCTCAGCCCATTGGCAAATATAGGCATCTGAAATGACTGGCTGTATTCATTCGGGCTTATCTAACAAGAGCAATATCTAACAAGAGCAATAATGAAGAAAGCCCTAGTGATCCTTTTTGGGACTATGAACGCTTTATCTTATTTTATTTTACATTACAAAGTAAAACATTAGAAATCGAGTATCCATAGCAGTCAGACGCACATCCAAATTATTCAAGTACAGTCAATCTCTTCCCCAGTCTGGTGAGTTATTGTACCAGTATCCTTCCAGCCATGTTATTGTCACGATAGTGCTGTAAAGCCTCATTTATGTTCTTGAGAGCCTTGTCATACGATATAAAACCCATGAACCAGAATTCATAACCATCTCTCGTGACAACCTGGATGTACTTTTCAGTAGGATTCAACCTGTTTGAAGAAGGACTAACAGTGCTCAACTGATTGAGCAGCAGAACCACCTACGCAATCAATCAGGACGAAAGCACGTTAAGAACTGATGGTTGGAGAGTGAAGCTCAGTGGAGCTTGACAAATTTTTTCTGGGTATGTTTCACTACATTCAGATACTTCATGCTTAAATAAGAATAAAATGGCAAAAAAAATTATCCAAGTTTCGGTGAAGTAATACAGTCAATGAGTAAAATGAAGGTCCTTTCCAATGAAGGTTCTCCAAAGAAGGGCAACGACAAGACAACTCGGGCCAGTCACAAGAGGGGAAACGAAAATCATAACTCAGGCTATGAATTTGTAATGCATTAAAAACTTATCATGATTCGGACAAAGGTTCAGTGCTTACCCATTTGAAATAGCAATCCTAGAGTAGATGCAATTACAGGAAGATTGGAAAAGGTTACCTTATAATACATCCACTGTTGCTGTCCTGAGGGAGAGTATTGGCAAAGAGGGTTATCACTGCAGAAGGCCAGTCTCTTGTTTGACAAATACAGTGTCCCAATGACAGGCCCAGTGGAAGTGGATAGATAGCAAGCATATGCCTTCACGAGCTTCTCTCCTGGCAGAATCTCAAATGTCTGCTGAAATACCTTATCCTGTCCCCCCTCTGCAAGCACTTTTGTCCCCTGAGCTAGTCGAGTCATTGCTGCGTCTGTGACGCTAGGGCTGGTTCTAACTGTTTCACACAAACATAGCACAATTACAAATTGGTCGAGGTCAGGCATAAATGGAGTTCTTAACATCACAATTCCATCGATTGAAAACCATGAGGAGACAAGAATCAAAGAAATTACAGGCTTTGTCTCTCACAAGTCACAAATAAGCTAAAGAACAGACAACAGGCCAAAACCAAGCTTATCCAGCTGCTGCAGTGCTTCCTATTACAGGACAAAGCTAATTTTTCTTCTTTACAGGAAAAAAAGATGAAGAGCCAAGAGGTGATCATTTATCTAGTCCAACGTTCAGTCATGCAAAGAGCCCAATGGGTCTGGATGGTTTTAGAAAATTATAGAAAACAAAGTATCTCCTCCACAGAAGTGCCATGTTATGCATTCGGCAATTTGTTGTAAGTAGGAATCGACATAGATTAGCAAAATAAATAGCGCTGAAGATAGCATCGCACATTAGAGTTGAATCTCCCCTAGATAAATAATCAAGGGACTTGATCCACTCAACAGCTAATTGGCAGATTGGATGCACAGATTATGAAGCATGTATGTTAGTTACTAGGTGGTGACTGAAATCGAACTGATTCCCAAACGACGTCAATGAAAGACAAGGTGCCAAACTCTATGGATTGAATATTTACATCCATAGCATTCGCTGACATTGCAGAAACAGAGTAAAAAATATATGCAATCAAGCAATCAGGTACGTCTCCACGAACAAATCCAAAATGTTCCTAACTGATTATACAGACATATGTTGCGAACAAAAATTGTAGAGAGAACTTACGATGATGCCAGACATTGTCCGCGAGCGTCTCCGCTTTTCGCGTAGCGTCTTCGAACCTCTTCCCACACCGGTTCAACACGCCGCATATCCTGTCCATCGGACCTGCAAACACCAGCAAAGCGTCGGCCTCATCGGAACCATTTCTCAAAAGCCTATAATCGCCACTCACTAACTCCCAACGCGAAGCATGCGCCTCGATAGTACTCACTCCTGCCGGACGGCGCGGGGGCATATAGCGGAGCGACGTGGACGTACGGGTTCTCGCCGCCGCCGCCGCTCTGGTTGAGGCTGGCGTAGCCGTAGGCCGAGCCGCTCGGGGTGGCGCGCATGTAGCTGGAGTGGAAGCTGGCGGGACCGCCGCGGGCCTCGCCGGCGACCCACGTGGCGGCGTGCTGGTTCGCGGGGTGCGCCCGGGGCTCCACCGGCGTTCCCACCACACAGGTGCCGCAACGGGTCGCCTCCGATTCACCTCCGCCGCCCATCGCCTCCTTCGCCGTCGTCGCCTTCGTCTTCGCCTCCAATCGGGACTGCGATTCGAGAAACTTAGCGCGCGAGAAAAGAGAGTGGAGATGGAATCTAGAAAACAGCAAGAGATCTCGATAAGACCGCGAGAGAGAACGATAAACGAGAATCAGAATCAGAATTAGAATGTGACGAGTTTTTTTTGTTTTTTGAATCAACGGTTGAATGCGTTTGAGCGTTTGAGTCTAGAAGCGACCTCCCTCGCTAAAGCAAAAGAGACTTCTGGAAGGAAGCAAATAGCGACGAGAGAGGCGACTTTTTTTCCGTCCAAGGACGCCACCTTTCTGTCATTTCGGATTTGGTCCCCTGAACTTTTTGTCATTTCCCCTTGTATCCCGAATTAACGGACCTGTTCTCTAAAAAGTGTCTTTCAGAAATTTTGTATTTCAGCCAAGAAGAAAACAGCAGTAAAACCATAAATGATGGAAACGCACCGTTCCATTCTTTTTTACCTCACTTCTTAGTCAGAAAAATGCAAATGAAGTTATATGAATATCGATCCAATACTGACATGAAATCCGTATGATTATTGGGTTCCAAGCACATTTACTAGCTAAAAAAGGAGCACATTTACTAGCTAAAACAAGAGTCAATCTTAAAAATGGAGAAATTAAATTTGCAAAAATTATAAACTTTCACATTTATTCTCAAAGCGGAATTTTGTTTCCTCTCGTCTCTTGAATAAAATTTCCTCCTAACGTAATAACCTTAACAAATCTCATGCAATAGCATTTTTTAAGTGCACATTTACCACTAAAATAACTTTAGCAACCTAATAAATAAAATAAGAATTTTATTAATCTAATATATTATTGTTTCGGGAGAGATCATCTTGTCATATCTCCCAATATTTTTTGTTTTGTTTGATTCTATCTTATATGTATATTTTACAAGTCATTATGTGTGCGCTATGCATGGGTTGTGAAATTCTACTCCTTCAGTCATGTGTGGAACTCCCCACCTCCTAATGGTTAACCTAATAAACAAAATAAGAATTTAAATCTCATGTATTATTGTTATTCAGGGAGATCATCTTTTGATATCTCCCACTATTTTTGGTTCAGTTTTTACATAATCAATTGAAGTCTCCATCATTTATTATCAAGGTGACTATCTCATACTCTCTCATTTTTTAATCAAAATTCTTGATTATGTCTTGTACTCCCCTTCCTTTAAACCAAATCCTTTATTATCTCTCCATCCGTCATTTTTCAACATTATTCGTAAAATGGGTTATGTGCTAACTAGATTTTTAAGCATAGGCTTCAGAACCTAAACTTGCACCTCATAGCACTATGCTGAAAGTCCTCACTAGATTTTCTATTGGATTCGAAAATCCACATTATATAACCAATGACATCTTTAACTAATAATGCCAATATGGTGAAGAGAGGGAGCTACGTGTGAAACATCATCAATACCACATTTCATTCTACCACATATGTCACGGGATCAAATGGTTTTGGTATGTGACTATACTTGTGTAATACAAGTGCTAATATGCTCAAAATGATAATCTTCATAAGTTATTTCACTAGTAGATGAAGTGAATATAGTATATTTGCCATTGTCAGTCCAAGTTTCATCATCCCTTGCGACATTTCTGTTGGATAAAAGAGTGGCTTGGGAGGAATTTGTAGATCATCTACCTCTCCTTTAGGCATTTCCAAGACTTTGTGCATTGAAGGACATTTGCTAGGATTTAATCGTATGCACCATAGAGCAACTATTATCACCTTCTTAATTATTCTCCTATTCTCCTCGCTTGCTTCTTCCATCAGAATGTCCATTCCTTCACTAAGTTGGTCATGAACCAATAAAGGTGAGTAAGTTTGACTAGAACACTCTGCAACCGTGTCCCAATTCTTTCTCCCATTAGCCATTTCCATCAGCAATTTTTCGAAACTATAGACATAAGCTTTGTAAAAAACGCCCCAAGGTTCTTGAAGACCAACTCTGGAGCCATGTATCCCAAGGTTCCTTTTGCAGCAATTAGAGTCATGGTGTTGTAGTTCGTTAGATACAATCTAGCGAGCCCAAATTCGGAAACTTTTGGGATGAAATCCCTGTCAATAAGAATGTTGTGAGGCTCAACATCAAAGTGCAGAATTTGTATATCGCATCCTTGATGAAAATACTCGATCCCTCTAGCCACTCCGAGGGCAATCTTGTACACTTCCTTGTAAACTAGAGAATTCTCCTCTTCTTGTGTGAAAATGTACACTTTATCCAAGGATCCACTGTGCATGAAATCGTAGAGAAGAGCTTGTTTCAAGCCTTCGGAGTAATAACCAATGACTCTGACCACACTAACATGATGAATTCTTCCTATGGTGGCCACTTTGTTAATGAAGTCCTATCCATTCGATTTCCCCTTCTTCAAGATCTTGACAGCCACTTCGTGGCCACTCCGGAGTCTTCCTTTATAAACAAAACTATACCATTCCTCACCTAGTTTTTCCTTAAGGCCTCCCGTGATTTTCTTAATGTCCGAGAAAGAGTACCTTATCGACAAGAAATTATTATTGGTTTGCAAAAATTCTTCAACATTTTGATCCATTGCCAAGTGTCTTCCCATCCATTTGTGTATTAGCAAAATCATCACCCCTAGGCTCCCAAGATGAATTTCATAGCTACGTTAGAAAATTGTGGGTGTGTTAAATTGTTTGCATTTAGAAACATCAAATCAATTCATAATGAGAAGATTGTTGTAATTTTACCAATGACATAGAGTAAGAATACCCAGCCTAAAATTCCTGCAAAAAACAAATAGCCGGAAATTCTTGCAAAAGAGAGAATATGTAACAAGTGAAAGTTAAAGAAATTCAAAAGACGCTTATTTAGACCAAAATCAAGCAGTTAGTTTATCGGTTCAACTCATTAACATTTGTTGGTTGAATTCGAATTAAATAAATAAAAAATGAATTTATTATTATACGAATAAAATAACCACAGCATCATTTACCAAACTATTTGATCTTAATGGGTATTTCAAATTACATGGGCTGTGAAAAGATATACACATGACCAAGCTCAATTTATAGTTTAGATCAAATTTCAAAGATTTTAACAAGATATATCCTCACATTTTTTTTTTTTTGAGTTAAGAAAACTGAACAAATTCAAAATTTCTTACCTTTCTTGGGTCCGCACCAAATTTGGCATTTGCCACTGAGTCTCACCAAAAATGATGTTGGCAATGCATCTTACCCGCCACTGGAAGCCATGAAAGCTCAAACCCATAAACCATCTGTTCATGGATTTGGGCATAAGACCGAAGATTATTGCCATCAGCCCCCCATGGTATCATTGGCAAAAGCTCTATAGTGCAGGCAGTTTCCACATTTGAGGCATTCGCATTGATCATCGCGTATAATCACCTTCTTGTACTAGAAAAATTGGAAAATTCGATCCCATCAGGGCATGATGAAGCATCAATGTAAAACCAAGAAGCAATAGCTTTCGTACAATTCATAATCGAAATGGTCTTGTATAACTCTTGACCATAGAATTCGTATAACTTGTATCCAGTGCAACTATACAAATCATGTTTGCTGAAATTGCGGCGTGACAAAGGGGAGAGAAAGAGGCGAAAAATTGCCCTTTGTCATCCCTACATCGGCAACCCTAGTTGTGTAGTTGGTATAGTCAATGTTGTACATAGTACTTACTCAAATACAAATTCAAAATGGTTCAATTATTTAAGCAGGCTAGCTCATAGTTAGGGTCAACGCAGGCTTTTGGATTGCCCCTCGGCCAAAATGGATACCTTATGTTCTTGACCTTACCGCAAGAGTTTGTGTACTAATTATTTTCGAAGTCGATGCTAAAAGACTGATGTAGAAGAAGAAAGAGAAGAAAAAGGAGTTGATCTATGGGCATTGGTTAGGCAATAGGAGAGAACACGAATCAAGTAGGAAAATCTATGGTTTAGTGTGGAGATGCAAAAGAGATAGATGAAGATGTAGAGGAATAACTTCAGCTGCTTTGTTTCTTGAGATAAAGAGGGAGAGAAGGAAAAATCTCTGACTACGAAACTAATTTGTGTGGAAGTGAGTGATCTGGGATGTAGTGACCACAAAATGGGACGTGTGAGAGAAGGAAAAGATTGGGATTGGTCGTCTGAAAAGTCAAAAGCCGGTCAACATACGAGACGAGCCCAAAGGAAGACTTCACGCACAAGCACAAAGGGAAAAGGCAAAAATGCTAAATGCGCAAAGGACATTCGTGAAATCTCGCGCGCAAAACGATGCGTAGAATATGCGAGGCCTTTCTCTACTTTTCATATTTTCGAATTTCCATTTTCGATTATAAAAAGTCAAGTGTAAAAATTATAATTGTTGTGTCTATATATATTTTAGGCCACCCTAATTATGTAGTTGGTATAGTTGATGCACCGCATAGAGTATTTGTCCTTGTACAAATGAAGAATGATGTGATTATTTATGCAAGCTAGCTCATAGTTAGGGTCATCACAAACGTTCAGATCGCTCTTCAGCCAAAATGTGTAACTTATGTTCATGATCTCATCGTAAGAAGTAGTGCACCGATTATTGTCAACAACGATACTAAAAGACTGAGGTAGAAAAAGGAAGAGGAGTTGATCTTTGATCATCAACCACAACACAATAGTTGGACGACGCGAAAGCATTCACGGAGCAGCATGGGCGTACTGGCTCTCGCATTGCTTTGGTTGAGGTTGACAAAGCCAAGGATCGGGCTACTTGGGGTGCCACTCAAGTAGCTAGAGTGAAAGCTTGTAGGGCAAGCCTCGCCATCGATTCCCATGGCGGTGCACTGGTTCGCAAGATGTGCCTACAGCTCCACAGCGTCCCCGCCATGCACATGCCACACCATGCCATCACTACTTCGCCTCCATCGCTTATCGCCTTCTTCTTTGACTTTGTCTTCACCTTTCTTGTTGGGGTTATTTCATATCGGTTGTTGAAAGAAGTTAGTGGTTAATTTATAAATATAAGGGAAGTCTCACCTTTTAGCTAGTTTTTGGGAGGTGAGAGAAATCTAAGATCACCCGAAACTGACATAAGAGCCTAGCTTACCAATAACTTTATACCTAATGGTCACAATGGAGATACGAGTTGTTGCTACTATGACCTAGGGTCTGATATGTGAGGGAGATTGTTAGGATCAGTGAAAGTGGTTGATAATCGGTTTATAAGTGAAAGGAAAAATTTCACCATTTGAGCTAGTTTTTGGGCTTTTGGGAGTGAGAGAAGTCCAAGACCATGCAACATTCCCACCACATGTGAGTGTTGATTAGGATTGCAATAGCAAGGCATCTTTCTATTATTGTTTTGGATTTTTTATGCCAAAAATAGAGAAATCTCTTCTTCCTGTATTAATAATAATAATAAAAATAACCTGACTAACCAAGACTTGACTTTCGGGAACAAGTTTTCTTGATTTTCTGCCGTTTGGATTATAGAAAACAAGCTAAACATAGTTATAAGTGTCTAGAATCTAATGGCCATAAAAGGAGACCTACATCACCAATACCATCCATTTCTATTTGTCACATATGTGACTAGAGTAGGTGCTACTAATATTTATCTATGCTTGTCTAATAGTAGTACTTGTGTGCTCAAGATGAGAAGCTTCATAAGTTGTTGCACTAATTGATGAAGTAGATATAGTATCATTGCCTTCATTAGCCCAAGTTTCATCATCCCTTGTTGACATTTCCGTTGGATAAAAGAGTGGCTTGGGAGGTACTTGTAGATCATCTGCTTCTCCTTCGAGCATTTCCAAAACTTTACGCATTGAAGGGCGATCACTGGGATTCAATTGTATGCACCAAAGAGCAACTATTATCATCTTCTTTACTATTTTCTTATCCTCCTCGCTAACCTCTTCCATTGGAACATTCAATCCCTTATTAAGTTGGTCATGAACCCATAAAGGAAAGTAAATATCACTAGAATACTCTACAACCCTGTCTGCATTCTTCCTCCTACTGGCCATTTCCATTAACAATTTGCCAAAACTATAGACATCAGCTTTGTAAGAGATACTCCCAATGTTCTTATAGACCAGCTCCGGAGCCATGTATCCCAAGGTTCCTCTTGCGGCACTTAAAGACACGGTGTTGTGGTCCGGGGAGTACAATCTTGCCAACCCAAAGTCAGAAACTTTTGGAGTTAAATCCTTGTCAAGAAGAATATTGTGAGGCTTAATATCAAAGTGTAGAATTTGCATGTAGCATCCTTGATGAAGATACTTGATCCCTCTAGCCACTGCAAGAGCAATCTTGTACACTTCCTTGCAGTCAAGATAAGTCCCTTGTCCTCGTGAGAAAATGTGCTTATCCAAAGACCCATTGTGCATGAAATCGTAGACGAGAGCTTGTTTGGAGCCTTCAAAGCAAAAACCAATGAGTCCAACCACATTAACATGATGAATTCTTCCGATGGTAGCCACTTCACTGATGAAGTCCTGCCCATTTGCTTTCCCATTCTTCAGGATCTTCACCGCAACATCGCGACCACTTCTCAATCTTCCTTTGAACACAGAACCATACCCTCCCTCACCTAGTTTGTCCTTAAGACCGCCCGTGATTTTCTTGATCTGTGAGTAAGAGTATCTTATTGGCAAGAAGTTATTGTTAGATTGCAAAAATTCTTCAACATTTTGATCCATTGCTAAGTGTCTTCTCCTCCATTTGTATATAAGCAACATCATCACACATGGGGCTCCCAAGATGAATTTCACAACTATGAATGTTCCTGTATTTTGGTGAAAACGCAAGAGAATTGAGGATGTGTAATTTCTTATGATAACCGATTTGTGGGTATGTTAAATGTTTGCTTCTAGAAACATTAAATCAATTTCACAATGAGAAGATTGTAGTAATGCTACCTATGCCACTTAACGCGAGCACCCCATAAAACCATCTGATCCAAAGTAAGATTTCTCCTGCAAGGGAGATTGAATACGTGACAAGCTGAAAAAATTTAAAAGATAACCTATTTACCATAATCAAGTAATGAGTGTCTTGGTTCAATCCGTTAAGATTTGTCGGCGGAATCCGAACTAAATAAATAAACAAATGAATAAAATGCATTCATTATTATACTTACAAAATACCACAACAGCATTTATCAAACTACTTAATTTTAATGGCCATTTTGAAATTACTTGAGCTCCAAAAAGATATACAAATGACCGAGCTCAGTTTCACATTTAGATGAAAATTCACAGCCAAATATATTTGTTGAGAAAACTGAACAAATCATAAGTACTTACGGATGTCTCCTATGCAATAAATTTGGTTCCCAGCGTTGATGGCGCACGAATAACAATATTTGAGTTGCATGTTACAGGCTTTTTGAAGCCATGAAAGCTCAAATCCATAAGACATCTGTTCATGAATTTGTGCATAGGAACGAAGATCACTACGATTAACCCACCATGGTATCATTGCCATATACTTTATAGTGCATGCAGTTTCCACAGACGAGACACTCGCATTGATCATGGCGTATACTCGCCCTCTTGTACTGGAGAAATTCGAAAGTTCGACCCCATCAAAGCATGATAAAGTGTCGACATAAAGCAGAGAATCAATGGCCTTCATGCAGTCCAAGATTGTGACAGTCGTGGATGAATTGCAGCTACCGTACCATTGACTCAAGCATTTATACCGCTTCCATTCATGGCTGGAGGGGGCGCACGACAAAGAGCGACGAGGAAATGATGAGCAATTTCCGTCTTGCAGCCCCACATCAGCAATCCTAATTGTGTAGTTCGTATAGCTGATGTATCGTACATAATACTCGCCTGGATTCAAATCGAGAATGGTGTGGTTGTTTATGTAGGCTAGCTCATAGTCAGGGTCACCACAGCCCTTTGGATCGCCCTTCAGTCGAAACGGGTAGGTTATGTTCGAGATCTCCCCGCAAGAGTTGGTGCACTGATTTTTTTCGATGGCGATGCTAAACGACTGATGTAATAGTAGTAGAAGGAGAAGAAGAAGATATATAACAAAGACTTGATTTTTGAGCATGGTTATGCAATGGCAGAGAGCAGGAATTGAGCAAGCAAGTCGAGTGTTTCAGTATTGAGATGCAAAAGAAGGGAAGATAACGAGCGAGGAATGGTTTGGGTTGCCCTGTTTCTTTCTTGAAGCAACAACGGGAGAAGGGAAAATCTCCGACTACGAACTCAATTGTGTGGAGGCGAGTGATTTGGGTTGTGCAGACCACAAAATGGGACGTGTCAGAGACGGAAAAGATTGGGATCGGTCTGCTCAAAAGTCGAAAGCCGGTCAACGTACGGCACAAGAACAAAGATGCCAATTTATGCACTGTGACGAACCTAAACTTCCATCGACCTCAGGCCCACCCCGACGCTACCAGCTGAGAGAGAACATGGGGCGGGACCGGCCCGGCCTGGCCCAGTGGATTGGAAAGAACAAGCGAAATGCTAAATGCACGAAGAATATTAATTTTCTGACCAAAAGAAAAAACAAGAATATTAATTAAATGTTGTGTACAGAATGGTATGTACAGTCGAGATCTGTATAACCCTCAGCAGATCTTAAGCACACTCTGAGTCCAAGGCCTTTCACTAATCAAACTCTAATGGGCTGATTTCACTTAATTGTAGCTCAATAAGCCCCTTCTCCTCGTGATTTTCCGCCATGCGCGCTCCACGGGCTTGGCCGAATTTTGCTTCGCTTGCGGGCGTAGTTTATTTAATCCATTGAGTTCAAAACCTTAATCCATGGCAATGCAATTTTGATAATCTATTAATGTGAAATGCTCTAAAAACTACATGCAATTTTACAAAAATATTTTTTTGGTAGGGGTCGGGGTTGATCTCCAATTTTTCTATATAATGAATAATTAAACGGATCGTCAAAATATAAGTATCAACACATTGTCTCCAAACATCTCTATTTTTCACATAACATCTTTGAATCTCTTCCCACACTAGTTCAACTTGTCGCATATCTTGTTCATTGGACTTGCAAACACCAGCAAGGTGTTGGCCTCATCGACGCAATTCTTAAAAGCCTTAATCATCAACCAAATTATAACCTCAAACGTGAAACACACTTCGATAGTCCTCACTCCTACCAGACAGGCGCGGAAGCATTCACCGGAGCGACTTGGACGTGCAGGTTCTCGCCACCGCTTTGGTTGAGGTTGACGAAGCGAGGGATCGAGCCACTCACAAGGGCATTCAAGCAGCTGGGGTGAAAGCTCGTGGGGCGAGCCTCGCCGGGGATCCATCTGGCGGCGTGCTGGTTCGTGGGATACGCCCACGGCTCCAACGGCATCCCCACGCAAGTGTCGATTTTGACTGCGATTCTGGAAACCATCGCACAATAAAAGGGAGGGGAGATGAAATTTGTAAAAGGGGAGAGACCTCAATAAGATGACGACAGAGAACGATAAACGAGAATCGAAATCGGACTGAGAATGTGATGATCGATGGAGTGCCGTGAAACACTAGCCAGGTGATTTTTTGCATCCATGGACGCAACTTTCCATTATTTTGGATTTGGTCCCCTAAACTTTTCATTATTTATCATTGTATCCCAAATTAAGGAACCTGTTATAAGTGTTCTTTGCAAATTTTGGAGGCCAAAAACAGAGAAAATGTATCTGGCCAAAAAAAAAAAAAAAAAAAGAAGAGAGATTGTAAATGATGAAACTCGCCATTTTATAATTTTTTTCCTTCTTAATTAAAAAATACAAAATGAAGTTATATGACTATTAGTCCAATACTTTCACGAAACCCATATGATTCTTGGGCTTCGGGATATGGAGCACATTCACCGGCCGAAAAAACTCAATCTTAAAAGTGACAAAATTAAATTCACAAAAATCGTAAAATATCACATCCATGCTTAAATTGGGACTTTCTTTGCCCTCGATTATTTCTAGTTCATTCATTTTGATAGAAAGAGTGTTGTGCTGCTTAAAAATGATAATAGAAAATGTTTGGAATTACCAACACGATCTTGAAAACTGAACATGAAAATACTTATTTACACTTGAAATGAATTTAAATTTGAGCAAAATACTCAAACCTAATTTTAATAAAGATGACATATATTTTCTCGAATAAAATTTAGTCGTGATGCAATAGCCTTAGACAATGAATCTTAAAAGGAAAACTAATATAATTTTTTATGAGGACATTTACCAATATAATAACTTTAGCAACCTAATAAACAGAGTAAGAATTTAATTAATTGTATGTATTATCTTTATTAAGGGAGAGATGATCTCTCCCAATACTCTTTGTATCAACTTTTACAAAATCTTTAGAAGTCTCCACTATTTATTGTTTAGTTAACTATCTCGCACTTCCTCGCCTTTAAATCAAAGTTATTTATTATCTCTCTTTGTCCATCATTTTCTAACATTATTCGTAGCGATAATTGGCACACCATGAAGCAACGTGTACGTAGGGATCAATGGAGTGCTATCAAGCCACGCATATAGTGGATTGGTTGCTAGCTAGATTTTTAAGCAAAGACTTTGAAACCCAGACTCGCTCCTCATAGAATTATCCTAAAAGTCATCGTTAGATTTTATATTGGATCCGAGAATCCAAATGACAACCAATGACATTTTTAATATGATATTGCTAAAGGATAAATCCGGCCTAATTAAGATCCATAAATATAACAATATGATGATGGCCAAGAAAGGGGAGTTACATATGAAACATCAATGCCATGTTTCAATTTGCCACATATGTGATAGGATCAAATGATTTTGATACGTCTCTACACTTGTGTAATATTAGTGCTAGTATACTGAAGAGGAGAACCTTCGCAAGTTATTGCACTAGTTGATGGAGTGGATATAATAGTATTATTGCCTTCGTCGTTCCAAGTTCCATCATCCCGTCTCGACATTTCTATTGGAGAAAAGAGTGGCTTGTAAGATATTTGTAAATTATCTACTTCTCCTTCGAGCATTTCTAAGACTTTGCGCATCGAAAGGTGGTCATTAGGATTTCATTGTATGCACCAAAGAGCAACCATTATCGTCTTCTTTATTGTTCTCCTCTCCTCCTCACTAACTTCTTCCATCGGAAATTCTAGTCCTACACTAAGTTGGTTATGAACCCATAAAAGAAAGTAAATCTGACTAGAATACTTTGAAATCGCATCTCCAGTCTTCCTCCTACTAGCCATTTCCATCAACAATTTTTCGAAACTATAGACATTGGCTTTGAAAGAGACGCCTCCAAGGTTCTTGAAGACAAGCTCCAGAGCCATGTACCCGAGGGTCCCTCAACTTTTCTAATTTTGAAATTGCATGTTCATATGTAATATGATTTAGCCTTTCCTTATGTAGTAGTTCAATGTCATGTGTGTTGTGTGTGTTAAGAACACATATTTTCCTGAAGATGTGCAAAAGTCAAATGTGATTAAGTCATGAAAGATAAGAAAACTAATATTTTCTTATGTTAATTATACATAGCACGACAATTGATTATGTGCCATATCTTTCGTGTGATCATTGAATTTTCTCAACATGAAATGAGGGATACTCTTAGGGAAACAGCTAACAATATTGACAAACAAACTATAAAGAAAAAAGATTGGTAAAAATTTGAAAGGTGTAAATTTTAGACATGACCTTTCCTGATTGAAAATAACAATTTGGATATATGAAAAGTGGAGAAACACCTTACAATTTATAATAGCAGTGCATTTTGTTGTGTGATCATTCTATATTTTAGACATGGTGAATTGCCATGTCATATATACTCCATGAGGCACATTGGTGTCCCGAGTGTACAACTAATGGAAATTTAATGGAATACCACATCACCTAATACCCGTTAGTTTTTTTTTTTTTAAATTAAAGTAATTGATTGAATCAATTTTGAAGAGTTCGGTACTTAATTTTAAAAAAAGTCTTGGTATTTGATTGGCAAATGTGTAAAAGTCTAGGCATGTGAGGAGAAGCGATGGTCTGCAGAGTTCACAATTGCCACAATCGTGGAAAATGTGGAGTGTTATGTCTATCGTGGCTCCCACGACTATAGACGTTCAGACCATCACTGAAGTGACAACGCCACAAAGGACGGAGAAAGAGACAAGCAATTAGCCCTTGCGAGCCGGATTGTGTGGCTTTTGTATTCAATCCATTGCACATGTTACTTGCTCCAAAACAAATTTAAAACGGTGCAATTATATGTAGGGGCTAGCTTGTATTTTGTGGGATATCGGTTCTTGGGATCGCCTTTTAGTTGAAACAGGTAGCTTATGTTGATAAAATTGTCACATGAAGGGATTTTTCTCTATGATTCCTACTTGTATAAAAGAACGACAAGAACAAGTGCTAGTTTTTTGGCATTGCAATGTTTGTTGCGTGTGCACTTGCAAAGGGTTTCAATTAAGAAGATATTAGACAAAATGAAATTACAGGAAAATGGCAGTTATCAAGTCACGAATTGAACCAGGTCGGAAAGCTAGTATAAACAAATGAGCGATGTTTTTGAAGACGATGTAGCGTCTTGCTAGTTGTCCTTATTGGGAATCAAAACAATGGGTCGGCCTATCTCACAAGATAGAAGAAGACGAAGTTTTTGGGGGGACTCATCAACAGATAAGTCAAAGTCAGTCGACGTGCGTAGACGAGCAACGGAGAATCGGAAGAAGAGGTCAAGAAAATATCAGGGGTTGCGAACCATCCCGGAAATTATCGCAGAAGAAAATTTAGGAAGGTGGCGAACAGGTGCCATAATCGTCGGCAATGATGGGCCAAAATTCAAAGATGCTCGAGCAACAAGCGCGTCCATCTTTTCCCGGTCATTCTCAACAGTCACCTTTGTGCTCAATTCACAACTTAAAGTGTAGTAGTAAAAATATGGAATGATTACGCAAATGGTTGTTATCCTCAAATTTTTAATTTATTTAATATATTAATAAATGCTATTTTAATGTACAATGTTGTCCTTAAATTTTTAATTTTTTAATACAGTCCTTAAATTTTTTGTACATGTTTAACATAGTCTATGGACTATATAAAAATATCCAGTATTGTTATTAAACTTGTATTAATGGAAGGGAATATGAAATTGTGAACGGTGATGTTGAATACTTTGAATTGCATGGACCGTCACCATCTCAAATGGTTTTGGTTTAACATTTCGGGGCATGTTCCGCTCAACTCTCATGAGGATATTTTTCTTAATGAAATGGTTTTGTTTAAGTTCTGAGAATGAATTAGACCATGTTGATTATACAGTGGAGGAAGAAGTGATACTAGGTAGCACTAAGGCTCATTTTTAGAAAGGATGCTGAAGGAATTGGATAAAAATATTGGGTTAAAATCACTGCTTATTGTGGCTTTCAAAGTCGTCTTACTCAAAATCTCGAGTAAACAAAGTTACGCGACCTTTACTTCTTGTTGAAGCATTTGTGTCGGACAACACTACTTGTATATACCAAGTTCACGGGTAGGAGTCTTCCATATTTATCATGTACAAGTAATAGATAAAGCGCAGATGGTTAGCCCCACTAAAAGATAACAACAAAATAAAAGGGAGAAGAAACTTTTCAAATCTGGTCGGGCGAATTCGAAGTCGCTGCCTTCCGCGGGAAAGTTCGTAGGGGTTTTGAGTTCGAGCAAAGCATTTCCAGTGGAAGTCATTTGTCCGATCGACAAAATGTGCTCCCTCAAACTCTCCACTCTTCTCCAACCTCTTCCTCGCGATATCTTATTTCTCTGCTTCTTCATCGATTTTTTCATTTAGAAGAAAGACTATTGTTGGAGCTGGAACACTTCACATGATAGGATTTCTTTCAAAAAAATATGGCAGTGAATTACCTAGCAACCTTAAATAAAATTCCACCATCATCAAAATTATACTCCATCACCACCAAAGTCATGGAATAGTCCTAACCCACCACCTCTTGCTATCACTGACCGTGTGAGGAGGGCAAGGTCAACTCGAGTCCCCAACACCTGAGATCCTATGGCCTCGTCTCAAGACCTTGAGGCCGGCCTGGAACCCGCACCGCTCAAATCGAGATCCTAGTGCCTAAGCTTGGTATGCTAACAACCAAGGACGGGATGGAGACTCAAGGGTTGAGCACATGATGGTCGGGCTGAACTACAGATTCCATTTTCAAAGCCGGAGACCTCAAGGAGTAGACTATGGTGCCTAGGCCTTGAACAAAAACACGAGGCCTAAATGCATCCGATTCTAAATGAAGTGCTAAAACAGTCCAAACAACTAAAAACTAAATACCATTATGAATTGGATTATATTGAATGAGATTTTGTTAAAGAAGTATTCATTATCACTAAAACCAAAGGGCCACTTAGCATTAATCATAAATAAATCATAATATGAAATTTGTATAGATTTGAAAGACATTAATTTTAGCCATAATTTACCTGAAATTATCATAAAGTTGGAGGCACTTGTAGGTAATGAATTAGCTTCATGAGTTGTAATTTTACCCATGATGGTTGTAACTCGTTTACACTAGTAATTTTATGGGTCGTGATTTACTAGTGATAGCCACAAATAATGAAATCGAAAAGAAAAACTTACTTTATCGTTTTCATGTGCGTATTTACCACTAATAACCATAGCAACCTAGTACAAGAAATAAGAACTTAATTAATCAAATCAATTAATGTTATCAAGAGAGAGATCATCTTATGATGTCTCCTACTATTATCTGATTTGATTTTTAGCTGATTTTTTATGGAAGAAAAAGTCAATAAAGATGAGAGGAATGATTTGTGTTGCTCTGTTTCTTTCTTGAAGTAACGACGAGAGAGAAAAACTCCGATGACAAACTCAATTGTATGGAGGCGAGCGATTTGTGGTGTAGCTACCAAAAAAATTGGGACGGACGAGATAAGCAAAAGTGTGGGCATGGTCGGTTGAAAAGTCAAAATCCGGTTAACGTAAGGAACAACCAGAAGGGGCCAATTTATGCACCGCGACGAACCCAAACTTCAATGGACGTCGAACCGGCCCGGCCCAACCGGAGCAGCAAACTTAGAGTGAACCCGGCCGGGCAGGGCCCAGAGGATAGTAGTTGGTTGGGAAGAAGACAAGCAAAATGCTAAATGGATGAAGAATATTAATTGAATCTTGTGTACCGAACGATGCGTACAGTCGATATTTGGATTACTTTCTGCGGATTTTAACACACGATCTACTTGACTTTTACTTTTGGCCAGAGACTCGCGTGACGCATTCGGCTTGAAAATAAAATTTCTTTTTAATCTTGAAGATGTTAAAAGAAAATGTTAGCAGAGTAAATAATTTTTTCCATATTTATTATTTTTTAATTATAAATCCCATCATTTCTAATTTTGAATTCTTTTTTAGATGTAACATGATTTATACCGTTCCCTTTGTCTCGGTACATTTTAGGCGCGTTGATCATGTAAATATCACATATTGTTTTGAAAATGTAACAAATAATCAACGTGATGCCACTCTCATCTTGCAATTTAGTTGCTAGTGAGTTGGTGGTGGAGAGTGCTCCAACTCTTAGAAGGTCAAAGTCAAAGTCTTCTTGAACGATAGGCCTTGTGGGCAGGGAAAAATCTTAGTGCCATAGAATTTCCACGGGAAAGTGGGAGTTCATGAAACTTCCTTCTGGGCGCGACGTCTTCCCGCTTGGATGACACCTGCACTTCACGACACTAACAACTCTACTTGACTAGTGATGAATTTGACTTTAGAAATTGAGAAGATGATAGCAATGTTACTCCTTTAAATGAGAGTAATGGTGCAGCCTTCATGAAAGGTTTCATCCCTTAAATTAAAATAAATAAATATATAAATCAGATCAAGAAAGGAAATAGAAAATAAAGATATCTACCGTTTAAACATCTTTTTGTTAGCCAATAATTCAAAATTACATATTTTTGTTGATATTTGTGAATGAGCTAAAACGAATATGCTCGTCGATGCCTAACAATAAGTATTACCTAATGAGAGAGCTCCATTTTATGAATTTGTCAGTGATTCTTCGAGCTCGACCTACTTGCGGTTTCTTTTTTAATTTAATTTAGGAGTGAATCCCAAGATCTATTTATCTTTTCTCATATCCAATATTTTGACCCGTCATATATATAGTATTTGACCATCTTACTTGAGTATATCAAATTAAGATTAGCTCCTTTTCCTCGCCCAAATGGTCTAGTGACATTTCCTGCTAACCACTTAAGCCTCAATCATCAGCTAATTAATTATGATTCTTTGTGGACCTGGCAATGTCAGCTGCTCCCTTAGGCACAGGATTTCTCTGTCTACCATGACGTGATCCAAAGAATCTAAAGCGGAAATTTCGGTCGCAAATGAATTCGTGGCATTTACTTAAAAATTAATTGACGAAATATCACGTGGATAGAAAATGTTCTTGAAAGAGCAGATAATATTATGGATTTGGCCACTGGCCAAAGTACAGTTAGATGTCGTTTGAAAAGTTGAATTTCATGCTCATTCAGCGCAAATTCACTCGCCTTGATTCCCTAACTCTCCATAGCCCAAAAAGTACACAGATTATGAAGCAAGAATGTTAGTTCCAAGGCGGTGATTGCAATTGAACTGATTTCCAAACGAACGCCACTGAAGAACAAGGTGCCGAATTCTTTGATTTGAATATTCTTTTCGACAACATTCACATATATTGTAGAAACAGGTCAATAATATATGCAAGCTAGCAATCACCAATCAAATACCTCTCCATGAATAAATCCAAAATGTTTTTATCTATTTATACAGACATGTTTGGCGAGAAAATATGTAGATAAAACCCATGGTGATGCCGGACATTTTTTGCGAGCGCCTCTACTTTTTGCATAGCATCTTCGAACCTCTTCCCACACTTGTTCAATGCGTCTCATATCTTGTTCATTGAACCTACTATCACCAGCAAAGCGTTGGCCTTAACTACGCCATTCTTAAAAGCCTAATCATCAACTATAATATAACTTCAAACGTGAATTTGAGGCCTCGATAATCCTCACTCTTGCCAGACTACGTAGAAGCATTCATAGAGCGACGTGGCGGATGGGTTCTCACTGCCGCTTTGGTTAAGATTGCGAAGCTAGGGACCAGGCCGCTCGTCGTGGCACTTAAGTGGCCAAAGTGAAAGCTCATAGGGCGAGCCTCGTCAGTGACCCATGCTTAGTATGATGTGTGCAGTCGACATTTGTATAACGTTCAGCAGAGAGTCGCATTAAGCATCTAGCTTGAACATAATTTGTCTAAAATGTTTTTGGTAGAATAATAATTTTTCCCGTGTCTGCTGTTTTTTAATTACGACCCCCAACTTTCTAATTTTGAATTTCTTTTTTAGCTGTAACGTGATTTATTCCTTTTCATACATCAAAATACAGTCCATGTGCATTGCACATGTAAAGATCACATATTTTCTTGAAGATGTAACAAATCAAGCGTGAATAAAAGTATGACTTGAGGATTATTTAGTCAAATTTAAGTGTTATTAAATAAATAATATGCATTGGTAAATCTTTTTTTTTTTTTTACTAACATACCTTCATGATCGTAACACTTCTCCATAATCCATTAACTTAAAGGGCATATCAGTGAATAATTATCCTCTTATGTCATAATTTTTTAGTCAACAATAACATTGGCAACGATAAGAAAAAAATAATAACGTTGGCAATCATATAATCATTAGTTTTTCTTAAATGTCCGTAAGTTGCTATCTCTTTTAAAATATTCCGATGGTTGAAATTTGTTATATTTTTATCCAATGGTCCTGATTCCGCAATTTAGATTTCTCCAGGCAATAAAATGAATTAAAAAAAAAACATTATGGGAGAAGAGTAATGAGATAGTCAGTCATCAATATATAGTTATCACTTCGTCAATAATACATGCTAACTTTCACAAAAAAAATAAAATAAAATAATAATAATAATTCTGGGAGAAGAGTTATCTGAAGAGAGATATTGGGATTGAATATTTCTGGAATTATCAATTATATTTTATTTATCTTCATCTTCAAGAGAGATATTGGGATTGAATAAATTTTGGAATAGAATGAAGAAAACGGAGGACATTCGGGAGTGAAGGCCTTTAAATATGAGAAAAATTCGCACGCGTCGAAGTTTGAATGGAGCGGAATCTGTCATTCTCTCCAGAAATAGAGAGACACTCATTGAGAAGAGAGAATAGAAAGGATTTTTTTGGAGATCTTTCACGGCCGTAGGTCGGTGGAAGCACGGAGAAGAAGAAACCAAAATAAAACCGGTGAATCGCAGGCATTATCTCTCGGCAATTCTCACATCTCGGAAGTCACTTCTCCGAGACCAACATCCACGACCAGTCCTCGCCCACTCCGCAGCTTTCCGGTGTCTCATCCGGCGATTTCCACTGCTACCGCATTGATTCCAGCAACACCACAGCGAGTCTCGACGGCCCGCCGCACTTCCGCTGAGACAACGGGGCTGCTGCTTCTCTTGACCCGCTGCCAGCCCTGCTACAATAACAACGCTGCTTCCGTGAGACCACACCTCGATCTGTTGTCCAGCTGCTGCCCCGTTGACGACGTCCTAGCCACGACCTTCCATGACCGAGCACCACCGTTCGATCCACTGTCCTTCAATCACGAGCCACGGCCGCTGTGTCCCGATCCGTGGTCCGTCCATCCTGATTTGGAAAGGTAAAAAATTTCGAATTTGGTGAGAATCTATCCGAATTTCAATATTCTATTTTATCGCTTAATTTGAACTATTTGGTATCTAATTATGCATATTTTTTTATGTGTTAGGCGAAACCGCAAATTAACAATTTGCTTCAATTGACAGTTTGATATTCGAGATATGACTTGCGATTGCACATCTCGATCTCATATACGACTCACGATTGCACGGTAAATTGATAGTCCAATCTCATATCTAAGATACGACTTCCAATTGAACGGAAAATCGGCCAATTCGATCTAGGATATGATTTGCCGATTTTATTCGTATCCAAATTTGAATGATTGGGTGGTCATCAAATATTCTATTGATATCTGTGTGATTGCTATAGATAGTATTTGATTCAATTTACCTCATCGTTTAAAAACATACCATTAAAAATCTAATTGGATGGGATGGTAATCTCCTAATTCGAATAAAATTGCAAGTTTAAGATAAGATTTCCTAGTTTGAAATAAGATAATTTCCTAGATAGGTTGCATATCATCTTAAAATTGCATCTTAGCCTATATAGCATATTTGGAAGTTTTAAAATGGTCCTTGAGGGTAAAATAAGGTTAACAGAATAGTGACGACTTCTAATTGAAAATCATTTGCATGTTTAAACCTAAGTCATGAATTGATATGGGTTTGGCAGAGCAGATCGCAACATTAGTCTTTATAATAAATAATAAAATGAAATAAAAATCCCCTTAACATCTTTCAGTTGATTAATCTATAAAATTAAAAATAGGGGACATCCAATTATTGCAAATAACGTAGTAAGAAGTTGTTTTATATGCGTTGTGAAGAACCATAAGTTTTCTGAGATTTGATAGAACTAGACTTCCCAGTGCGCACTAAAATGCTTTATCCTAATTGAGTACACTATTAATTTTCATTTAAATATTTTGAAATATTTTTATTCTTTGGAGTGGTTCCAATATGGTTAAGTAAAGTTCATGACATTGGTTATTTACTGTAATTTCAAAATTTGCATCTTTACTTAGTTTCCATTCAATACACATCATCGTGGATGTAAATATGAGTATGACCATTCTTCAACTTCTCTAGATATAGGCATGGATAATCAGTATGAGTAGAAATATAGGTCCAAAGAATAAAAAGATTAGATAAGGTGAAGAAACTTCTTCAACTTATCCACAAGTTGTGCATTGCACATGGATAATCTTTTTACTGTTGAACATTTATTTCTCCACATACTAATTATCCATGCCTAGGTCTAGAGAGATTGAAGAATGGATGTCCTCATATTTATGTTGATGATGACGTGTTTTGAATGGAAACTAACTTAAAGTTGCAAATTTTAGAATTACAGTAAATAACCAATATTATGAACTGTACTAGTTAACAATATTGAAATCATTCCAAAAAAAAAAGATTTCAAAGTAATCAAATGAAAATTAATGGAGTACTCAATTAGAATAAAGCATTTTAGTGCACTTAGGAAGTCTAGTTCTATCAACTTTTGAAAATTTAATGGTTTTTCCACAATTCATAGAAGACAACCTATATTAGGTTATTTGCAATAATTGGATGTCCTTCATTTTGATTTTATTAGAATAATCAACCGAAAGATGTTAGAGGGGATTTTTACTTCATTTTATGATATACAAAAAAGGCTATATAACATTTCGCAGTAACCAAGTATAGAACCACTGTTTTATAAGTCCACTGTACACAAGAATTCTTCAATTAATGAGGAAGTAGGAAGAAAACGGTTGTAACAATACGTGGTCAAATGATGAAGCTTTTCCTTTGTTAACAAAGTTAGAAAATAAACATTTGAAAGAGAATGCAACAGTACAAATGCGATTCATTTCAAAACTTTAGGCATTACCTGAAGATACTGTGTTCGACGAAGACGCTTCGCTAAATGATTTGATAAAGTTGCTGTGTTCGGATCACTACATGTAATCATGATTGTGAAACTTTATGTATTATACGGTGATGTGAATTTGACAACGCGTATTTGGTCATATGGATGTGGAAGGGATATTTTTGAAGACGCATCCGAACGAACCTAGCTCTTTTGAAAAATATTTTTCAAAAAATCTTTTTAAAAGAAAATGATAATATTTTTCAATATTCAATTGAAACTTAAAAATGAAGTAGAAAATTTTCCACAACTTAGTAAGGAAAATATTTTCATCCATACATTCAATTTTTTTATTTTATTTTAATTTTTAATTAGATTTTTTATTTTTTATTTTTTGTTTTTCTTCCTTGGTCAGTAGCTATCCACAAGCGAGCTTGGGCCTCACATAGGCCGGCAAGGCTCTAGCTTGTCAGAAACCGACAAGTTTGAGCTCACCCGGCAAGCTAGCAGAGGCTCGAGCCTTGCCCAACATTGCTAGAGCCTTGCCGACTTTTGGCGACCTCAAGTGAGGCTCGCACCCCGCCTAGGTCACTAGATTTGGCGAGGCCACCGGTCGCCGACCGGATAAAGAAGAAGGAAAAAAAAAAACAAACAAACAAAGAAAACGAGAAAAGAAAGGAAAGGAAATTTTTTTAAATAAGTAAAATTTCGATTTTTTTTAAATAATAAAAAAGGTACATGTATTTTATAAAAAGAAGTGCTTGGTTTAGAAGTGAAAGAAAGAAGCGAAAATCATTTTTCAATATTTTAGAAGACTTTTTCATTGATGGAAAATGTTTTCTACGACCTATTTATTTTCTGTAAAACGAACGCCAGAAAATTGAAAAATATTTTTCCAGAAGTTATTTCTTACGAAACAAACAAAGCTTAAGTCCTGTGTCAGCCACGGCGAATAGAATATGATTCTTCTTCTTTTCTTTCTTTGGGCAATGTCCCAATTGTCTCCTGAGCAAGTCGAGCCATTGCTGCGTTGGTGATGCGGGGCCAGTTCTAATTGTTTCAACCCAAACAAAGCACAATTACCAATTAGTCAATGTTAGACAAGAATTTTGACCCCCAAAAAAAAAAATTGTCAGGCAAGAATAGAGTTCGTAGCATCACAAGAACCAACGAAATTACGGGCTTTGTCCCTCCCAAATAAACTGAAGAATGGATGATCGTTTGAACTGTTACTAGGTGGCAATTGCAAAAGAAACCGATGGCTGATCGTTTGAACTGTTACCAATACGATAGGACCAAAATGTTGTGAAGCCGCCGTGCTGAGCAAACGAAGTCATTTAAGAACAAAGAACCAAACTGCTTGGACTGAATGATTACTCCAATAGCAATCACGTAGATTGCAGAGACAGGATGATAAATATATGGAAGCAAGCAAGCAATCATATATTAGACAAGTCTCCATGAATAAATCCAAAATGTTTCTATCTGATTATACCAGCATGTTTAGCGAGACAAAATGTAGAGAGAACTCAAGGTGATGCCAGACATTGTCCGCGGAGCACCTCTGCTTTTCCCGTAGCATCTTCGAACCTCTTCCCACACCTGTCCAATGAGTCGCGTATCTTGTTCATCGGTTCTGCAAACCCCTGCAAAGCGTTGCACCTGCCGGTCGACGAGACAGAGAGAAAGAGAGAGCGGCAGGAGCAGAGGGAGTGTGAGAGTGCGAGGAGGAGCGGAGCTGGAGGCGGAGGCGGAGGCGGAGGGAAGCGGAATACTAGGGGCAGAGCGACGGAGACGAGATGCGAATTGCAAAGAGGGAAAAGGAGGAAGGAGAAGGAGGTGAGAGGAAGATTGAGCGTGACTGCGATTGTGTGTGCACAACGAAGCAAGAACCTCCCCCGGGTTTTTATCTCTCCCGTTTCACTCTCTATTTCTTCTTTTTGTCTCTTTTTTTTCTTCTTTTGTTCTTTTTTTTTTTTTTTGGGTGAGGTTTTCGCTTTTATGATTCCGCATATGGCTGGAGCTCCTATCGGGGCTAAACATGAGATCGTGAATTGCGTGACATGAATTGGAAACTGAGATGTGAAATCTTTGGGCCGCTAACGGAAAAGAAGGATAATTAAGGGTCGATGGTCTTTCTAAAGCGGCGGGCGTACTTGATAACTAGGATTCTGCCAGGAGCGGCAACGATAATGATAACTCAGGCTAATAATAAAGGGGGGAAACGAAAATAATAACTCAGGCTATGAAATTGTAATGCATAAAAACTCATCATGATTTAGACAAAATGCCAGTCTCTTGTTCCACATATAGTGTCCCAATGACAGGCCCAGTGGAAGTGGATAGATAGCAAGCATATGCCTTCACGAGCTTCTCTCCTGGCAGAATCTCAAACGTTTGCTGAAATAACTTATCCTGTCCCCCCTTTGCGAGCACTTTTGTCCCCTGTGCAAGTCGAACCATTGCTGCGTCTGTGATGCTAGGGCTGGTTCTAACTGTTTCACACAAACATAGCACAATTACAAATCGGTCGAGGTCTGGCATAAATAGAGTTCTTAACATGACAATTCCATCGATTGAAAACCGTGAGGAGACAAGAATCAAAGAAATTACGGGCTTCGTCTCTCACAAGTCACAAATAAGCTAAAGAACAGACAACAAGCCAAAACCAAGCTTATCCAGCTGCTGCAGTGCTTCCTATTACAGGACAAAGCTAATTTTTCTTCTTTACAGGAAGAAGGCAAAGAGCCAAGAGGTGATTATGAAGCATGTATGTTAGTTCCTAGGTGGTGACTGAAATCGAACTGATTCCCAAACAACGTCAATGAAAGACAAGGTGCCAAACTCTATGGATTGAATATTTACATCCACAACATTCGCTTACGTTGCAGAAACAGAGAAAAAAAATATATGCAAGCAAGCAATCAGGTACGTCTCCACGAACAAATCCAAAATGTTCCTAACTGATTATACAGACATATATTGCGAGCCAAAATTGTAGAGACAACTTACCGTGACGCCAGACATTGTCCGCGAGCATCTCTGCTTTTCGCGTAGCGTCTTCGAACCTCTTCCCACACCGGTTCAACGCGCCGCATATCCTGTCCATCGGACCTGCAAATACCAGCAAAGCGTCGGCCTCATCGGAACCATTTCTCAAAGGCCTACAATCACCAATCACTAACTCCCAACGCGAAGCATGCGCCTCGATAGTACTCACTCCTGCCGGACGGCGCGGGGGCATTCAGCGGAGCGACGTGGACGTACGGATTCTCGCCGCCGCCGCTGCTGCCGCTCTGGTTGAGGTTGGCGTAGCCGTAGGCCGAGCCGCTCGGGGTGGCGTGCATGTAGCTGGAGTGGAAGCTGGCGGGACCGCCACGAGCCTCGCCGGCGACCCAGGTGGCGGCGTGCTGGTTCGCGGGGTGCGCCCAGGGCTCCACCAGCGTCCCCACCACACAGGTGCCGCAACGGGTCGCCTCCGATGATTCACCTCCGCGGCCCATCGCCTCCTTCGCCGTCGTCGCCTTCGTCTTCGCCTCCAATCGGGACTGCGATTCGAGAAACTTAGCACGCGAGAAAAGAGAGTGGAGATGGAATCTAGAAAACAGCAAGAGATCTCGATAAGACCGCGAGAGGAAAGATGAACGAGAATCAGAATCAGAATTAGAATGTGACGACTTTTTTTTTTTTTTTTTTTTTTTTTTGGGTTGCTTAATTTTTGAATTAACGGTTGAATGCATTTGAGCGTTTGAGTCTCGCTAAAGAAGCGGAAGCAAATAGCGACGACTAGCGAGGCGACTTTTTGCATCCGAGGACGCGACCTTTCTGTTATTTCGGATTTGGTCCCTGGACTTTTTGTTATTTCGCCCTGTATCCCAAATTAAGGGACCTGTTATCTAAAAAGTGTCGTTCGGAATCTTTGGAGACCCAAAAACAGAAATACTGTATTTCGGCCAAGAAGAAAACAGCAGTGAAACTGTAAATGATGGAAACGCACCGCTCGATTCTTCTTTTCCTCACCTCTTAATCAGAAAAATGCAAATGAAGTTATATGACTATCGATCCAATACTGACATGAAATCCATAATGATTATTGGGCTTCGAGTCAACGAGCACATTTACTAGCTAAAACAAGAGTCAATCTTAAAAATGGAGAAATTAAATTTACAAAAATTATAAACTTTTACATTTATTCTCAAAGCGGGATTTTGTTTCCTCTCGTCTCTTGAATAAAATTTCCTCCTAACGTAATAACCTTAACAAATCTCATGCAATAGCCTTTTTTTAAGTGCACATTTACCACTAAAATAACTTTAGCAACCTAATAAATATAATACGAATTTTATTAATCTAATATATTATTGTTTCGGGGAGAGATCATCTTGTCATATCTCCCAATATATATTATATTTTTTTTTTGGTTTGATTATATATATATATGTTTGATTCTATCTTATATGTATATTTTACATTAGTCATTATGTGTGCTATGCATGGGTTGTGAAATTCTACTCCTTCACTCACGTGTGGAACTCCCCACCTCCTAATGATTAACCTAATAAACAAAATAAGAATTTAAATCTCATGTATTATTGTTATTCAGGGAGATCATCTTTTGATATCTCCCACTATTTTTGGTTCAGTTTTTACATAATCAATTGAAGTCTCCATCATTTATTATCAAGGTGACTGTCTCATACTCTCCTTTCTTTTAACCGAAATTCTTGATTATGTCTTGTACTCCCCTTCCTTTAAACCAAATCCTTTATTATCTCTCCATCCGTCATTTTTCAACATTATTCGTAAAGCAGGTTATGTGCTAACTAGATTTTTAAGCATAGGCTTTGGAACCTAAACTCGCACCTCATAGCACTATGCTAAAAGTCCTCACTAGATTTTCTATTGGATCCGAAAATCCACATTATATAACCAATGACATCTTCAACTAATAATGCCAAGAGAGGGAGCTACGTGTGAAACATCATCAATACCACATTTCATTCTGCCACATATGTCATGGGATCAAATGGTTTCTGTATGTGACTATACTTGTGTAATACAAGTGCTAATATGCTCAAAATGATAATCTTCATAAGTTATTTCACTAGTAGATGAAGTGAATATAGTATATTTGCCATTGTCAGTCCAAGTTTCATCATCCCTTGCTGACATTTCTGTTGGATAAAAGAGTGGCTTGGGAGGAATTTGTAGATCATCTACCTCTCCTTCAGGCATTTCCAAGACTTTGTGCATTGAAGGACATTTGCTAGGATTTAATCGTATGCACCACAGAGCAACTATTATCACCTTCTTTATTATTCTCCTATTCTCCTCGCTTGCTTCTTCCATTAGAACGTCCATTCCTTCACTGATTTGGTCATGAACCAATAAAGGAGAGTAAGTTTGACTAGAACACTCTGCAACCACGTCCCAATTCTTTCTCCCATTAGCCATTTCCATCAGCAATTTGTCGAAACTATAAACATAAGCTTTGTAAAAAACTCCCCCAAGGTTCTTGAAGACCAACTCTGGAATCATGTATCCCAAGGTTCCTTTTGCAGCAGTCAGAGTCATGGTGTTGTAGTTCGTTAGATACAATCTAGCGAGCCCAAATTCGGAAACTTTTGGGATGAAATCCCTGTCAATAAGAATGTTGTGAGGCTCAACATCAAAGTGTAGAATTTGTATATCACATCATCGATGAAGATACTCGATCCCTCTAGCCACTTCGAGGGCAATCTTGTACACTTCCTTGTAAACTAGAGAATTCTCCTCTTCTTGTGTGAAAATGTACTTTATCCAAGGATCCACTGTGCATGAAATCGTAGAGAAGAGCTTGTTTCAAGCCTTCGGAAGTAATAACCAATGAGTCGACCACACTAACATGATGAATTCTTCCTATGGTGGCCACTTTTCTAATGAAGTCCTATCCGTTCGATTTCCCCTTCTTCAGGATCTTGATAGCCACTTCATGGCTGCTCCGGAGTCTTCCTTTATAAACAAAACTATACCATTCCTCGCCTAGTTTTTTCCTTAAGGCCGCTCGTGACTTTCTTAATGTTCGAGAAAGAGTACCTTATCGACAAGAAATTATCATTGGTTTGCAAAAATTCTTCAACGTTTTGATCCATTGCCAAGTGTCTTCCCATCCATTTGTGTATTAGCAAAATCATCACCCCTGGGGCTCCCAAGATGAATTTCATAGCTACGTTAGAAAATTGTGGGTGTGTTAAATTGTTTGCATTTAGAAACATCAAATCAATTCATAATGAGAAGATTGTTGTAATTTTACCAATGACATAGAGTAAGAATACCCAGCCGAAAATTCCTGCAAAAAACAAATAGCCGGAAATTCTTGCAAAAGAGAGAATATGTAACAAGTGAAAGTTAAAGAAATTCAAAAGACGCTTATTTAGACCAAAATCAAGCAGTTAGTTTATTGGTTCAATTCATTAACATTTGTTGGTTGAATTCAAATTAAATAAATAAAAATGAATTTATTATTATACGTATAAAACACCACAACATCATTTGCCAAACTATTTGATCTTAATGGGTATTTCAAATTACATGGGCTGTGAAAAGATATACATATGACCAAGCTCAATTTATAGTTTAGATCAAATTTCAAAGATTTTAACCAGATATATCCTCACAATTTTTTTTTTCTTTGGGTTAAGAAAACTGAACAAATTCAAAATTTCTTACCTTTCTTGGGTCCGCACCAAATTTGGCATTTGCCGCTGAGTCTCACCAAAAATGATGTTGGCAATGCATCTTACCCGCCACTGGAAGCCATGAAAGCTCAAACCCATAAACCATCTGTTCATGGATTTGGGCATAGGACCGAAGATTATTGCCATCAGCCCCCCATGGTATCATTGGCAGAAGCTCTATAGTGCAAGCAGTTTCCACATTTGAGGCATTCGCATTGATCATCGCGTATAATCGCCTTCTTGTACTAGAAAAATTGGAAAATTCGATCCCATCAGGGCATGACGAAGCATCAATGTAAAATCAAGAAGCAATAGCCTTCGTATGATTCATAATCGAAATGGTCTTGTATAACTCTTGACGATAGAATTCGTATAAATTGTATCCAGTGCAACTATACAAATCATGTTTGCTGAAGTTGTGTGTGACATAGTGGAGAGAAAGAGGCGAACAATTGCCCTTTGTCATCCCTACATCGGCAACCCTAGTTGTGTAGTTGCTATAGTCGATGTTGTACATAGTACTTACTCAAATACAAATTCAAAATGGTTCGATTATTTAAGCAGGCTAGCTCATAGTTAGGGTCAACGCAAGCTTCTGGATTGCCCCTCGGCCGAAATGGATACCTTATGTTCTTGACCTTACCGCAAGAGTTAGTGCACTAATTATTTTCGAAGTCGATGCTAAAAGACTAACGTAGAAGAAGAAAGAGAAGAAAAAGGAGTTGATCTTTGGGCATTGGTTTGGCAATGGGAGAGAACACGAATCAAGTAGGAAAATCTATGGTTTAGTGTGGAGATGCAAAAGAGATAGATGAAGATGGAGAGGAATAACTTCAGTTGCTTTGTTTCTTGAGATAAAGAGGGAGAGAAGGAAAAATCTCTGACTACGAAACTAATTTGTGTGGAAGTGAGTGATTTGGGATGTAGCGACCACAAAATGGGACATGTGAGAGAAGGAAAAGATTGGGATTGGTCGCCTGAAAAGTCAAACGCCGGTCAACGTACGAGATGAGCACAAAAGAAGACTTCACGCACAAGCACAAAGGGAAAAGGCAAAAATGCTAAATGCGCAAAGATATTCGTGAAATCTCTCGCGCAAAACGATGCGTAGAATGTGCGAGGCCTTTCTCTACTTTTCATGTTTTCGAATTTCCCTTTTCGATTATAAAAAGTCAAGTGTAAAAATTATAATTGTTGTATATATAATTTTTTTAGGCCACCCTAATTATGTAGTTGGTATAGTTGATGCACCGCATGGAGTATTTGCCCGAGTACAAATGAAGAATGGTGTGATTATTTATGCAAGCTAGCTCATAGTTAGGGTCGTCACAAACTTTCAGATCACTCTTCAGACAAAATGTGTAATTTATGTTTATGATCTCGTCGTAAGAAGTGGTGCACTGATTATTTTCAACAACAATACTAAAAGACTGAGGTAGAAAAAGGAAGAGGAGTTGATTTTTTATCATCAACCACAACACAATGGTCTGACGACGCGAAAGCATTCACGAAGCAGTGTGGGCGTATTGGCTCTCGCATTGCTTTGGTTGAGGTTGACAAAGCCAGGGATCGGGCTACTTGGGGTGGCACTCAAGTAGCTAGAGTGAAAGCTTGTAGGGCAAGCCTCGCCAGCGATTCCCATGGCGGTGCACTGGTTCGCAAGATGTGCTTGCAGCTCCACGGCGTCCCCGCCATGCACGTGCCACACCGTGTCGTCACTACTTCGCCTCCATCGCTTATTGCCTTCTTCTTTGACTTTGTCTTCACCTTTCTTGTTGGGGTTATTTCATATCGGTTGTTGAAAGAAGTTAGTGGTGAGTTTATAAATATAAGGGAAGTCTCACTTTTAGCTAGTTTTTGGGAGGTGAGAGAAATCTAAGACCACCTCACATTGGCATAAGAGCTTGGCTTACCAAAAACTCTATACCTAATAGTCACAGTAGAGATACGAGTTGTTGCTGCTATGACCTAGGGTCTGATATGTGAGAGGAGATTGTTAGGATTAGTGAAAGTGGCTGGTAATCAGTTTATAAGTGAAAGGAAAAATTTTGCTATTTGTGTTAGCTTTTGGGAGTGAGAGAAGTCCAAGACCATCCAACATTCCCACGGCATGTGAGTGTTGATTAGGATTGCAATAGCAAGATATGTTTCTATTATTATTTTGGAATTTTTAGGCCAAAAATAGAGAAATCTCTTCTTCCTGTATTAATAAAAAAAATAACCTGACTTACCAAATCTTTCGGGAAAATTTTTTCCAGATTTTCCACCATTTGGTTTATAGAAAATAAGCTAATTAAGAAAAACATTTTCCATCAATAAAAAAACACATTCAAAAGTGGGAAAATGATTTCGAAATCATTCTCCATCCCCTTTATGTTAACCAAGACCAAGCACGTTCTCCTTCGTGCACTCCTTTTAATTATTTTTTTCTACTTTTTCTATTTTTTAAAATAGATTTTTAATTGTTTTTTCTTTTTTCTTTTTTCTTCTTCTTCGGCTTGTTGTCCACCATGGCAAAGGCCGAAGACTGACCTTGTTCCACAAATGAGGGTCGAGCTTACCCAAGGCTAGTGAGGCTTGAGCTCACCAATTTGGTGAGGCTAGGCCTTGTCAATCTCTGGCGAGGTGTTGGCTCGCCAATCTAGCAAGACTTGACCTCGTCGCTCTTTGGCGAGTTCAAACTCACGCAAGGCTAGCTTAGCTCAACTTGTCAAAATCAGGGAGCTCGAGCCTCGCTAGCCTTGGGTGAGCTTGTTCCTCACTTATGGCCGATCGCCGACCATTGCCGTGGTTGGCGACTGACGAAGGAAAACGAAAAAGAAAATAAAAAATAAACATGAATAAATATTGTCATTTTCTTAAAAAATGAATTATTAGAAAATATTTTCTATAAATATCACATCTTCTGCAAAACAAAAGAAGCCTAATTAACATTAGCAAACTCATAGAAGAAACAAGAATTTGAAGTCCCCACCGTCTATTGTTTAGTTAACCACCTTCCACTCCCAACGCCAACAACCACAAACCCCACCACCCCCCCCCCCACCCCGCAAAAAAAAAAAAAAAACACACACACACACAAACCCCAAACCCCAAAAAATAGATCGAAGTCTTCATTTATCATCTCTCCTAAAATTTTATCTATATCTCTCCATTTGTCCTTTTTCAACGTTATGCATGGCAACAAAACAATTGGTGTGCCGTGGAGCCATGCGTAGCATGAGTTCTGTGCTAGTTGGGCTTTTAAACAAAGACACCAAGACCCAAACTCACTCCTCATAGGACTACACTGAAATACAATCGAAATTAAGATTATAAACATAGTTATAAACATCTAGAATCTGATGGCCATAAAAGGAGACCTACATCATCAATTTGATCCGTTTCTGTTTGTCACATATGTGACTGGAGTAGGTGCTACTGATATTTATCTATGTTTGTCTAATACTAGTACTAGTGTGCTCAAGATGCGAAGCTTCATAAGTTGTTGCACTAATTGATGAAGTAGATATAGTATCATTGCCTTTGTCGGTCCAAGTTTCATCATCCCTTGTTGACATTTCCGGTGGATAAAAGAGTGGCTTGGGAGGTACTTGTAGATCATCTGCTTCTCCTTCAAGCATTTCCAAGACTTTATGCATCGAAGGACGATCACGGGGATTCAATTGTATGCACCAAAGAGCAACTATTATCATCTTCTTTACTATTCTCTTATCCTCCTCGCTAACCTCTTCCATTGGAATATTTGATCCCTCACTAAGTTGGTCATGAACCCATAAGGGAAAGTAAATATCACTAGAATACTCTGCAACCATGTCTGCATTCTTCCTCCTACTAGCCATTTCCATTAACAATTTCCCAAAACTATAGACATCAGCTTTGTAAGAGATACTCCCAATGTTCTTATAGACTAGCTCTGGAGCCATGTATCCCAAGGTTCCTCTTGCGGCACTTAAAGACACGGTGTTGTGGTTTGGGGAGTACAATCTCGCCAGCCCAAAGTCAGAAACTTTTGGAGTTAAATCCTTGTCAACAAGAATATTGTGAGGCTTAATATCGAAGTGTAGAATTTGCATGTCGCATCCTCGATGAAGATACTTGATCCCTCTAGCCACTCCGAGAGCAATCTTGTACACTTCATTGCAAACAAGATAAGTCCCTTGTCCTCGTGAGAAAATGTGCTTATCCAAAGACCCATTGTGCATGAAATCGTAGACGAGAGCTTGTTTGGAGCCTTCAAAGCAAAAACCAATGAGTCCAACCACATTAACATGATGAATTCTTCCGATGGTAGCCACTTCACTGATGAAGTCCTGCCCATTTGCTTTCCCATTCTTCAGGATCTTCACTGCAACATCGCGACCGCTTCTTAGTCTTCCTTTGAACACAGAACCATACCCTCCCTCACCTAGTTTGTCCTTAAGACCGCCCGTGATTTTCTTGATTTGCGAGTAAGAGTATCTTATTGGCAAGAAGTTATTGTTAGATTGCAAAAATTCTTCAACGTTTTGATCCATTGCTAAGTGTCTTCTCCTCCATTTGTGTATAAGCAACATCATCACACATGGGGCTCCCAAGATGAATTTCACAACCGTGAATGCCCCTGTATTTTGGTGAAAACGCAAGAGAATTGAGGATTTGTAATTTTTATGATAACCAATTTGTGGGTACGTTAAATGTTTGCTTCTAGAAACATTAAATCAATTTCACAATGGGAAGATTGTAGTAATGTTACCAATGAGAAAAAGCGTGGATGCCACAATAAGCCTGTAAGTGAGGTAGAAATAGACTACAAGGGAAATTGAATACGTAAGTGAAAGCTGAAAAAAATTTAAAAGATACCTATTTACCAATATCAAGTAATGAGTATCTTGGAATTTTTTTTTTTTTGGTCCTACTCTATTCATATTTTAATTTTGACTTCGAGACTTTTATCTTCATTTGCGGGCGTAAGTCAGAAACCCATACTTGAAACTAAATCGTTTCCACCTCAACCCTCCCTCAAAAAGTGGGGATTCAAACCCTCCACCTCCCTCTTTCATGTTGGAAGGGTAGCTATTAGGACAAACCCGAGTGGTTGAGTATCCTGATTCAATCCATTAAGATTTGTTGGCGAAATCCGAACTAAATAAATAAACAAATGAATAAAAATGCATTCATTATTATACTTACAAAATACCACAACAGCATTTATCAAACTACTTAATTTTAATGGCCATTTTGAAATTACTTGAGCTCCGAAAAGATATACAAATGACCAAGCTCAATTTCACATTTAGATGAAAATTCACAACCAAATATATTTGTTGAGAAAACTGAACAAATCATAAGTACTTACTGTTCTCGTCTGTGCAATAAATTTGGTTCGTAGCGTTGATGGCGCACCAATAACAATCTTTGAATTGCGTCTTACAGGCCTTTTGAAGCCATGAAAGCTCAAATCCATAAGACATCTGTTCATGAATTTGTGCATAGGAACGAAGATCACTATGATGAACCCACCATGGTATCATTGCCATATGCTTTATAGTGCATGCAGTTTCCACAGAGGAGACACTCGCATTGATCATGGCGTATACTCGCCCTCTTGTACTGGAGAAATTCGAAAGTTCGACCCCATCAAAGCATGATGAAGTGTCGACATAAAGCAGAGAATCAACGGCCTTCGTGCAGTCCAAGATTGTGACAGTCGTGGATGACATGTAATCCCCGTACAATTGACTAAAGCATGTATACCGCTTCCATTCATAGCTGGAGGGGGCGCACGACAGAGAGCGGCGAGGAAATGATGAGCAATTTCCGTCTTGTAGCCCGACATCAGCAATCCTAATTGTGTAGTTCGCATAGCTAATGTATCGTACATAGTACTTGCCTGGATACAAATCGAGAATGGTGTGGTTGTTTATGCAGGCTAGCTCAAAGTGATGGTCACCACAGCCCTTTGGATCGCCCTTCAGTCGAAATGGGTAGTTTATGTTCAAAATCTCCCCGCAAGAGTTGGTGCACTGATTTTTTTTGATGGCGATGCTAAAAGACTGATGTAATAGTAGTAAAAGGAGGAGAAGAAGATATACAACAAAGACTCGATTTTTGAGCATGGTTATGCAATGGCAGAGAGAAGGAATTGAGCAAGCAAGTCGAGTGTTTCAGTATTGAGATGCAAAAGAAGGGAAGATAACGAGCGAGGAATGGTTTGTGTTGCCCTGTTTCTTTCTTGAAGCAACAACGGGAGAAGGAAAAATCTCCGACTACGAACTCAATTGTGCGGAGGCGAGTGATTTGAAGTGTAGCGACCACAGAAATGGGACGTGTCAGAGACGGAAAAGAGTGGGATTGGTCCGCTCAAAAGTCGAAAGCCGGTCAACGTACGGCACAAGAACAAAGATGCCAATTTATGCACTGTGACGAACCTAAACTTCCATCGACCTCAGGCCCACCCCGACGCTACCAGCTGAGAGAGAACATGGGCCGGAACCGGCCTGGCCTGGCCCAGTGGATTGGAAAGAACAAGCGAAATGCTAAATGCACGAAGAATATTAATTTTCTGACCAAAAAGAAAAAAACAAGAATATTAATTAAATCTTGTGTACACAATGGTATGTACAGTCGACATCTGTATAACCTTCAGCAGATCTTAAGCACACTCTGGGTCCAAGGCCTTTCGCTAATCAAACTCTAATGGGCTGATTTCACTTAATTATAGCTCAATAATCCCCTTCTCCTCGTGATTTTCCGCCATGCGCACTCCACGGGCTTGGCTGAATTTTGCTTCGCTTGCGGGCGTAGTTTATTTAATCCAATTAAGTTCAGAACTTTTAATCCATGGCTAGTCTAATTGAATGCAATTTTTTGATCATCTATTAATGTGAAATGCTCCTAAAAACTACATGCAATTTTACAAAAAGATTTTTTTGTTAGGGGTTGGGGTTGATCCCCAATTTTTTTATATAATGAATAATTAAACGGATCGTTAAAATATAAGTGTCAACACATTGTCTCCAAGCGTCTCTATTTTTCACATAACATCTTTGAATCTCTTCCCACACCGGTTCAACTTGTCGCATATCTTGTTCATTGGACTTGCAAACACCAGCAAGGTGTTGGCCTCATCGACGCAATTCTTAAAAGCCTTAATCATCAACCAAACTATAATCTCAAACGTGAAACACACTTCGATAGTCCTCACTCCTACCGAACGGGTGCAAAAGCATTCACTGGAGTGACTTGGGGTGCGTTTGGATGGGCATTTAGAAAGCCCCTTCAAGCTCCAAAGCCCTTTCACCCCAAATTGAGGAGTTCATGAAACTTCCTTCTGGGCATGATGTCTTCCCACTTGGATGACACCTGCACGTCACGACACTAACAACTCTACTTGACTAGTGATAAATTTGACTTTAGAAAATGATAAGATGATAGCAACGTTACTCCTTTAAATGAGAGTAACGTTGCAGCCTTCATGAAAGGTTTCACCCCTTAAATAAAATAAATAAATATATAAATCATATGAAAAAAGTGGAGTGTTTTAGCGTTGAGATGCAAAAGAAGGGAAAATAAAAGATGAGAGGAATGATTTGTGTTGCTCTGTCTCTTTATCGAAGTGATGAGGAGAGAGGGAAATATCTCCGACTACAATCTCATTGTAGTGACAAAAATGGGACGTATCAGAGACGGAAAAGTGCGGGAATGGCCGGCGCAAAAGTCGAAAGCCGGTCAGCGTAAAGCACAAGCACAAGGGAACGCTTCATGGGCTGCGATGGACCTGGGCCCGGCCTGGCCCACTCTTACGCAGCTAGCTCAATGTGAACCTGGGCCGGGCCAGGGTCGGCCCATTGGATAGGGGTTGGGGAAGAAAACAAGCAAAATGCTAAATGCACGAATTAAACAAGCAATTTTTGCCCGGCCCACCCCGACACAGCAAGCTTAGTATGATGTGTGCAGTCGACATTTGTATAACGTTCAGCAGAGAGTCGCATGATGCATCTAGCTTGAAAATAATTTGTTTAAAATTTTTTGGTAGAATAATAATTTTTCCCGTGTCTACTGTTTTTTAATTACGAGCCCCAACTTTCTAATTTTGAATTTCTTTTTTAGCTGTAACGTGATTTATTCATTTTCATACATCAAAATACAGTCCATGTGCATTGCACATGTAAAGATCACATATTTTCTTAAAGATGTAACAAATCAAGCTTGAATAAAAGTATGACTTGAGGATTATTTATTCAAATTTAAGTGTTATTAAATAAATGATATGCATTGGTAAATCTTTTTGTATTTTTAGTTTTACTAACATACCTCCATGATCGTAACACTTCTCCATAATCCATTAACTTAAAGGGCATATCAGTGAATAATTATCCTGTTATCTCATAATTTTTTAGTCAACAATAACATTAGCAATGACAAGAAAAAATAATAACGTTGGCAATCATATATTCATTAGTTTCTCTTAAATGTCCGTAAGTTACTATCTCTTTTAAAATAATCCGATGATCGAAATTTGTTATATTTTTATCCAATGGTCTTGATTCCGCAATTTAGATTTCTCCTGGCAATAGAATGAATTAAAAAAAAAAAAAAAACATTCTGGGAGAAGAGTAATAGGATAGTCAGTCATCAATATATAGTTATCACTTCGTCAATAATACATGCTAACTTTCATAAAATAATAATAATAATAATAATTCTGGGAGAAGAGTTATCTGAAGAGAGATATTGGGATTGAATATTCCTGGAATTATCAATTCTATTTTATTTATCTTCATCTTCAAGAGAGATATTGGGATTGAATAATTTTGGAATCGAATGAAAAAAACGGAGGAAATTCCGGAGCGAAGGCTTTTAAATATAAGAAAAATCCGCATGCGTAGAAGTTCGAATGGAGCGGAATCTGCCGTTCTGCCGTAAAGTCCTTATCAACAAGGGCAGCCATCTCCAGAAATAGAGACACTCATTGAGAAGAGAGGATAGAAAGAATTTTTCTGGAGATCTTTCACGGCCGTAGGTCCGTGGAAGCACGGAGAAGAAGAAACCAAAATAAAACACGTGAATCGCAGGCATTATCTCTCGGCAATTCTCACATCTCGGAAGTCACTTCTCCGATAACAACATCCACAACACCAGTCCTCGCCCACTCTGCAGCTTTCCGGTGTATCATCCGGCGATTTCCCCAGCTACCGCATTGATTCCAGCAACACTGCAGCGAGTCTCGACGGCCCGCCGCACTTCCGCTGAGACGACGCGGCCGCTGCTTCTCTTGACCCGCTGCCAGCCCTGCTACAATAACAACGCTGCTGCCGCGAGACCACACGTCGATCTGTTGTCCAGCTGCTGCCCCATTGACGACGTCCCTGCCCTGCTGATTTGTTCCGAACCGAGAAAGCCCTGCATCGTTTCCTAGCCACGACCTTCCATGGCCGAGCACCACCTTTCGATCCACTGTCCTTCAATCACGAGCCACCGCCACTGTGTCCCGATCCGTGGTCCATCCATCCCGATTTGGAAAGGTGAAAAATTTCGAATTTGGTGAGAATCTATCCGAATTTCAATATTCTATTTTGTCGCTTAATTTGAACTATTTGATATCTAATTATGCATATTTTTTGATGTGGTGGGCCAAACCGCAAATTAACAATTTGCTTCAATTAACAGTTCAATATCCGAGATACGACTTGCGATTGCGCATCTCGATCTCATATACGACTCCCGATTGCACGGTAAATTGATAGTCCAATCTCATATCTAAGATACGACTTTCAATTGAACGGAAAATTGGCAATTCAATCTAGGATATGATTTGCCGATTTTATTCGTATCCAAATTTGAATGATTGGGTGGTCATCAAATATTCTATTGATATCTGTGTGATTGCTATAGATAGTATTTGATTCAATTTACCTCATCGTTTAAAAACATACAACTAAAAATCTAATTGGATGGGATGGTAATTTCCTAATTCGAATAAAATTGCAAGTTTAAGATAAGATTTCCTAGTTTGAAATAAGATAATTTCCTAGATAGGTTGCATATCATCTTAAAATTGCATCTTAGCCTATATATCATATTTGGAAGTTTTAAAATGGTCCTTGAGGGTAAAACTTCTAATCGAAAATCATTTGCATGTTTAAATCTAAGTCATGAATTGATATGGGTTTGGCAGAGTATCGCGACATTAGCCTTTATAATAAATAATAAAATGAAATAAAAATCCCCTTAACATCTTTTAGTTGATTAATCTATAAAATTAAAAATAGGGGACATCCAATTATTGCAAATAACGTAGTAAGAAGTTGTTTTGTATGCGTTATGAAGAACCATAAGTTTTCTGAGATTTGATGTGCGCACTAAAATGCTTTATCCTAATTGAGTACACTATTAATTTTCATTTAAATATTTTGAAATATTTTTATTCTTTGGAGTGGTTTCAATATGGTTAAGTAAAGTTCATGACATTGGTTATTTACTGTAATTTCAAAATTTGCATCTTTACTTAGTTTCCATTCAATACACATCATCGTCGATGTAAATATGAGTATGACCATTCTTCAACTTCTCTAGATATAGGCATGGATAATCAGTATGAGTAGAAATATAGGTCCAAAGAATAAAAAGATTAGATAAGGTGAAGAAACTTCTTCAACTTATCCACAAGTTGTGCATCGCACATGGATAATCTTTTTATTGTTGAACATTTATTTCTCCACATACTAATTATCCATGCCTAGGTCTAGAGAGATTGAAGAATGGATGTCCTCATATTTATGTTGATGATGACGTGTTTTGAATGGAAACTAACTTAAAGTTGCAAATTTTAGAATTACAGTAAATAACCAATATTATGAACTGTACTGGTTAACAATATTGAAATCACAAAAAATAAAAAGATTTCAAAGTAATCAAATGAAAATTAATGGAGTACTCAATTAGAATAAAGCATTTTAGTGCACTTAGGAAGTCTAGTTCTATCAACTCTTGAAAATTTAATGGTTTTTCCACAATTCATAGAAGACAACCTATATTAGGTTATTTGCAATAATTGGATGTCCTTCATTTTAATTTTATTAGAATAATCAACCGAAAGATGTTAGAGGGGATTTTTACTTCATTTTATGATATACAAAAAAGGCTATATAACATTTCGCAGTAACCAAGTATAGAACCACTGTTTTATAAGTCCACTGTACACAAGAATTCTTCAATTAATGAGGAAGTAGGAAGAAAACGGTTGTAACAATACGTGGTCAAATGATAAAGCTTTTTCTTTGTTAACAAAGTTAGAAAATAAACATTTGAAAGAGAATGCAACAGTACAAATGCGATTCATTTCAAAACTTTAGGCATTACCTGAAGATATTGTGTTCGACGAAGACGCTGTGCTAAATGATTTGATAAAAGTGCTGTGTTTCGCTTGCTTTGATGAAGACGCAAGCATAGTTAATCACTTAAAAAGGGCACGAAATCTTGGATGATTGGACCGAATCCGAGTTTGCTCCATCAACTTTCAACTGCACGGCTCCATTGGATAGCCACAAATCATAATTACGGCCAAAATTATATGTCTTTTCAATTTTTGAGATACGCATATTTTGACTGCATAATGGCCATGGCCATATATACAACCCATTTCGGATCACTACATGTAATCATGATTTTGAAACTTTATGTATTATACGGTGATGTGAATTTGACAACGCGTATTTGGTCATATGGATGTGGAAGGGATATTTTTTGAAGACGCATCCGAACGAACCCAGCTCTTTTGAAAAATATTTTCCAAAAAATCATTTTTTAAGAAAATGATAATATTTTTCAATATTCAACTGAAACTTAAAAATGAAGTAGAAAATTTTCCACCACTTAGTAAGGAAAATATTTTCCTCCACACACTCCTTTCAATTTTTTATTATTATTTTAATTTTTAATTCAAATTTTTATTATTTATTTTTTGTTTTTCTTCCTTGGTTAGTAGCTAGCCACAAGCGAGCTTGGGCCTCACATAGGCTGGTGAGGCTCTAGCTTGCCAGAAACGGACAAGTTTGAGCTCACTTGGCAAGCTAGCGGAGGCTCGAGCCTCGCCCAACATTGCTAGAGCCTTGCCGACTTTTGGCGACCTCAAGTGAGGCTCGCACCCCGCCTAGGTCACTAGATTTGGCGAGGCCACCGGTCGCCGACCGGATAAAGAAGAAGGTGAAAAAAAAAAAAAAACAAACAAACAAACAAAGAAAACGAGAAAAGAAAGGAAAGGAAAATTTTTTAAATAAGTAAAATTTGATTTTTTTTTAAATAAAAAAAAAAGGTACATGTATTTTATAAAAAGAAGTGCTTGGTTTAGAAGTGAAAGAAAGAAGCAAAAATCATTTTCCAATATTTTAGAAGACATTTTTCATTGATGGAAAATGTTTTTACGATCTATTTATTTTCTGTAAAATGAATGTGAGAAAATTGAAAATGTTTTCCAGAAATTATTTTCTACAAAACAAACAAAGCTTAAGTCTGTGTCAGCCATGGCGAATAGAATATGATTCTTCTTTTTTTTCTTTCTTTGGGCAATGTCCCAATTGTCTCCCGAGCAAGTCGAGCCATTGCTGCGTTGGTGATGCGGGGCCAGTTCTAATTGTTTCAACCCAAACAAAGCACAATTACCAATTAGTCAATGTCAGACAAGAATTTTGACCCCCAAAAAAAATTTGTCAGGCAAGAATAGAGTTCGTAGCATCACAAGAACCAACGAAATTACGGGCTTTGTCCCTCCCAAATAAACTGAAGAATGGATGATCGTTTGAACTGTTACTAGGTGGCAATTGCAAAAGAAACCGATGGCTGATCGTTTGAACTGTTACCAATACGATAGGACCAAAATGTTGTGAAGCCGCCGTGCTGAGCAAACGAAGTCATTTAAGAACAAAGAACCAAACTGCTTGGACTGAATGATTACTCCAATAGCAATCACGTAGATTGCAGAGACAGGATGATAAATATATGGAAGCAAGCAAGCAATCATATATTAGACAAGTCTCCATGAATAAATCCAAAATGTTTCTATCTGATTATACCAGCATGTTTAGCGAGACAAAATGTAGAGAGAACTCAAGGTGATGCCAGACATTGTCCGCGGAGCACCTCTGCTTTTCCCGTAGCATCTTCGAACCTCTTCCCACACCTGTCCAATGAGTCGCATATCTTGTTCATCGGTTCTGCAAACCCCTGCAAAGCGTTGCACCTGCCGGTCGACGAGACGGAGAGAAAGAGAGAGCGGCAGGAGCAGAGGGAGTGCGAGAGTGCGAGGAGGAGCGGAGCTGGAGGTGGAGGCGGAGGCGGAGGGAAGCGGAATACTAGGGGCAGAGCGACGGAGACGAGATGCGAATTGCAAAGAGGGAAAAGGAGGAAGGAGAAGGAGGTGAGAGGAAGATTGAGCGTGACTGCGATTGTGTGTGCACAACGAAGCAAGAACCTCCCCCGGGTTTTTATCTCTCCCGTTTCACTCTCTATTTCTTCTTTTTGTCTCTTTTTTTCTTCTTTTGTTTCTTTTTTTTTTTTTTTTTTTTTGGGTGAGGTTTTCGCTTTTATGATTCCGCATATGGCTGGAGCTCCTCTCGGGGCTAAACATGAGATCGTGAATTGCGTGACATGAATTTGAAACTGAGATGTGAAATCTTTGAGTCGCTAATGGAAAAGAAGGATAATTAAGGGTCGATGGTCTTTCTAAAGCCGGCGGGCGTACTTGATAACTAAGATTCTCCCAGGGGCAACGATAATGATAACTCAGGCTAATAATAAAGGGGGAAACGAAAATAATAACTCAGGCTATGAAACTGTAATGCATAAAAATGAGAAGAAAGTGAAGATAGAACATGACCTGAACAATCAATGGAAGAACCTCAGCTCTGATTTTCTTCTCTGAATCTTCTGGTTCATCTTTTACATCAGCTTTTCAACTATCATCGAATACAGAAGTAGAAGAGAGAAATCTCAAGATGAATCAAGAAAAACTGAAATAGGAAAACAATGAACTAACTTGACTCTTCTCTACTTTGCTTATCCTTTTATACTCAACACTTGTTTAGCAATTTTCTGTTATAGAACTGTTACAACAGAATAGCTAATATAAGATACACGTGCATTTCCTCTGGTTGTGTAGCTCCTTCAGTTAGCTTGATCAGCTTCTGTGTTCCAGGTTTTTGATGTCATGGATCGCCAGCTCATCAGTTCAACTCAGGGTCGCCAGCTCATCTTCTTTTCTACTTTGAGCTTTGTTTAGAAGTTTGCGACCTTCCTCTGCTTCAGCTTCTCTACTATCACCAGCTTCTTCATTCGTCTGTTTTATTCTTTAACAAAAAACTCATCATGATTCAGACAAAATGCCAGTCTCTTGTTCGACATATAGTGTCCCAATGACAGGCCCAGTGGAAGTGGATAGATAGCAAGCATATGCCTTCACGAGCTTCGCTCTTGGCAGAATCTCAAACGTCTGCAAAAATACCTTATTCTGTCCCGACTTAAAGCTGAAGCTCCTCTAGATAAATAATCAAGGGACTAGATCCGCTCAACAGCTAATTGGCGGATTGAATACATAGATTAAAAGGCAGGCATCCTAGTACCTCGGTGGTAAATTCTGAAGAAGCCGATGACTGATCATTTGAACTGATTCCTAGAGCCACTGGACCGCAATGGTATCAGGCCACCGTGCTGGACAAACAACGTCAACGAAGAAGGAGCCGAACTTTTGCATTGAATAATTATTTCAATAGCATTCAAATATATTGCGGAAACAGAGAAGAAATATACGCAAGCAAGCAATCAGATACAAACAAATCCAAAATGTTTCTATCTAATTATACGGACATATTATGTGAAGAAAGAACTTAGAGAAAACTCACGGTGATGCCAGACATCGTCTCCGAGCACCTCTGCTTTTCCCATAGCATCTTTGAATCTCTTTCTGACACCAATTAAACGCGTCGCATATCCTGTTCATTGAGCCTGCAAACACCAGTAAAGCGTACCCTCATCAACACCATCCTTGAGCCTAATTATAAACGACAAAACAACTTCAAACGTCGAAATACGCCTCGATAGACTCAACTCCTGCCAGACGGCACGGTAGCATTCACCGTAGCGACGTAAACGTACGGGTTCTCGACACCCCTTTGGTTGAGGTTGATGAAGCCAGAGACCAGGCCTCTCGGGGTGGCATTCAAGTAGCTGGAGTGAAAGCTGGCAGGGCAAGCCTCGCCGGCAATATGCGATCGCGGCTCCATGGAGTCCCCACCCCACACGTGCTGCATTGCATCGCCACCAATTCACCGCCGCCGCTCATCACCTTCTTCTTCTTCCTCGGCTTTGTCTTCTTCTCTCACGCAAGTCTCGATTGGTACCGCGATTCAAGAAACTATCGCACTAAAGGAGAGAATGGAGGTGGAATCTGGAAAGAGGAGAGATCTCGATAAGATCACGAATGAGAACGATAAACGAGGATCAAAATGTGATGATTTTTATTTTTTTTGCTTAATTTTTGAATTAACTTTTCACTGTGAGTGTAGGAGTGACCTCCCCCGTTTAAGCAAGAGATCACAAGGACGCATATTTCTAATATTTCGTATTTGGTACTATAAACTTTTTGTTGTTCCTCTCTATATCCCAAATTAAGAAATCTGTTATTAAAAAGTATCCTTCGGAATTTTGGAGGCCAAAAACAGAAAAATTTTGGAGGCCAAAAACAGAAAAATGGTATCTGCGGGCACGCTCACCATCCGAGATACCTCTGAAACATTTTTCAAATACCAGTATCTTCCCCCCACTTTGTATTACAAAAAAAAAGAGAGGAAATAATAATAAAACAGAGAAATTGTAAATGATGCAACTCACCATTTATCTCTTGTATCTTTGCATGTTGATAAAAAAATACAAATAAAGTTACATGACTATCAGTCCAATACTCACATGAAATCCGTATAATTATTGGGTTTCGAGTTAAGTTGCAGCGTTCACCACGCAAAAAAAAGTCAATATGAAAAACCGCAAAATTAAATTCACAAATTTGTAAAATTTCACATCCATTCTCAAAGTGGGACTTTGTTTGCGCTTCCCCATTTGTAGTTCAGTCAACCGATGTAAAAGAGTGACAAACTGCTTAAAAATGACGATAGAATGCTTTGAAACAGTTAACACAATCCTGAAAACTGTCTCATATATATTGATCTCTCCCATTATCTTTTAACGTAATTTTAAAATAATTTTGGATGGGATAAAAAAGTCAAGTCTCCACTATCTATTGGGTAGGGAACTGTCTCACACTTCCCCCTTCTTTAAAGTCGTTGTTAATCATCTCTCCTAATGTTATATCATCTCTCTCCATATGTTAGTTTTCAACATTATTCGTAACGATAATTGGAATGCCATGAAGAGACACGTACATAGTGACCATCGGAGTGCCATGAAGCCATGCGTAGCACAAGATGTGTGCTAGTTGGTTTTTGAAGGAAAGACTCCAAACCCAATCTCGCTCCTCGGAACACTACACTAAAGATGATAAATGACACTTAAATATGAAGATGCTAAAGATGATACAATCATAATTAAGATCCATAAACATAGTCATAAACATATACCATCTGAAAATGACCATGAAAGGAGAGCTGAACATAAAAATCATCGATACAACCCATTCCTTTTTGCCACACATGTCATAGGATCAAATGGTTTTGAAATGTGTCTGGGCTTTTGTAATGCTAATACTAGTATACTCAAGATGAGAATCTTCATTAGTTATTGCACTAGTTGATGAAGCGGATATAGTATCATTGCCTTCCTCGGTCCTAGTTCCATCGTCCCTAGTTGATATTTCCATTGGATAAAAGAGTGGCTTGGGGGGCATTTGTAGATCATCTTCTTCTCTTTCTAGCATTTCCAAGATTTTGCGCATCGAAGGGCGGTCTCTAGGATTCCATTGTATACACCAAAGAGCAACTATAATCATTTTCTTTACTATTCTCCTATCCTCCTCACTAACTTGTTCCACCAGCACATCCAATCCTTGACTAAGTTGATCATGAGCCCATAAAGGAAAGTAAGTCTGACTGGAACACGCTGCAATCACGTCCCAATTCTTCCTCCCACTAGCCATTTCCATCAACAATTTGCCGAAACTATAGACATCGACTTTGTAAGAGATGCCCCCAATGTTCTTGTAAACTAGCTCTGGAGCCATGTATCCCAAGGTTCCTCTCGCATCGGTCAGAGGCATGGTATTATAGTCTAAGGGATATAATCTTGCCAGCCCAAAGTCGGAAACTTTTGGGGTGAAATCCGTGTCGAGAAGAATGTTGTGAGGCTTAATATCAAAGTGTAAAATTTGCACATCGCATCCTCGATGAAGATATTCAATCCCTCTAGCTACTCCTAAAGCAATTGCATATACTTCCTTGCAATCAAGGGAAGTCCCTGCTCCTCGTGAGAAAATGTGTTTATCCAAAGACCCATTGTGCATGAAATTGTACACAAGAACTTGTTTGGAGCCCTCGAAACAATAACCGATGAGTCCAACCACATTAACATGATGAATTCTTCCAACGGTAGCCACTTCGCTGATGAAGTCCTGTCCATTCGCTTTACCCTTCTTCAGTATCTTCACTGCAACATCACAGCCGCTCCGAAGTCTTCCTTTGAACACAGAACCGTACCCTCCCTCACCTAGTTTGTCCTTAAGACCGCCCGTAATTTTCTTGATATCTGAATAAGAGTACCTTATTGGGAGGAAGTTATTGTTCGATTGCAAAAATTCTTCAACATTCCGATCCATTGCTAAGTGTCTTCTTCTCCATTTGCGTATTAGCAACAATATCACACATGGGGCTCCCAAGAAGAATTTCACAACCATGCACGAAAACACTGTATTTCGGGGAAAACACAAGAAATTTGTGGGTGTGTTATGTTTCTGATAACCAATTTGTGGGCGTGTTAAATGATTGCGTTTAGAAACATTAAATCAATTTCACAATGAGAAGATTGGAGTAATGTTACCGATGTCAAAGAGCAAGAGCATCGCTTGGAGGTAGAGCCCCGGGTTGCAATAGAGATTGAATTGTGTACAGGTGAAAGCTGAAGAAAATTGAAGAGATATTTAATTAGACCATAATCAAGCAACGCGTACATCGGTTCAATTCACTAAGATTTGTAGGCGGATTTCGAACTACATAGATAAACAAACAAATAAATAACGAAATTATTATTATATGTATAACCAATTTGTGGGTGGGTTAAATTGTTTGCATGTAGGGAAACCAAATAAATTGTACAATGAGAAGATTGGAGAAATGTTACTCAAGCCATAGTCCGCCAGCATCAGAAAAGGCCGGCCAACCAAGCCATAGGACAACAGCATCTCAATAAACGGGGCGATATGTTTGCTGAAATTAAATAGAGAACGCCAAAATTTCATGATCCGTTGGCCGAGTTTTCCTGCAAAAGAGTTTGCATATGTGACAAGTGAAAGCCGAAGGAAATTTAAAAAAAAAACACTTTCTTTTTGGTAAATATAAGATACAAAACTAAGAAAAATTTATGTCTAAAATCTATAATCCCAACCTTATCACTAAGCAAAACATGAAATGATTCTTTAGGAGGCTGCAGGTAGAATGTAGTATCCAAACAGTTAAATGAGTAGGCTGATTGCTTCCCAAAATATGTGACGAATTTTGAACTCAAAATAAGAGTTCAATAATCTTTTGATATCCTTAAGAAATGTCTGTCTAGTGTTGTTCGCCATTCTCTCTTAGTTGATCTAATTAAGTGTCCGTACAACCAAGATCAGAACCAAGATTTGTTTGCCATATTTGAATTAAATAAATAAACAAACGAATAAATAATGTTTTGTTAATATGCTTATAAAATACCACGATAGCACTTACCTAACTCTTGATCTTAACGGGCATGTGAAAATTCACAGGTTCGGACCAAATATATCTTCACAACTATATATATATTTTTTTAAGAAAACTAAACAAACTTAAAAGTTCTTACCTTCCTTGGGTGGGCACTCAATTTGTTTCTCGTTATTCAGGGTGCACGAAGTTGGAGGCCATGTAAGCTCGAATCCATCAACCATCACTTCGTGAATTTGCTCATAGGAACGAAAATGATTGCCCGACCATGGTATCGATGCGATAAGCTCTATAGAGCATGCAGTTTCCACAGATGAGACATTCGCATTGATCATGGCGTATACTCGCCTTCTCGTACTAGAGAAATTCAAAAATTGAAGCCCATCAAGATATGACGAAGCATTGATGTAAAGCGGAGAATCGACGGCTTTTGTGCAGCCCACGATCGCCACTGTTGGTCGTGGGTATGGCTGAACCACGCAACCATAACTATCCTGGCTGTTGATGGTGTAGCCGCAAGAGAAAGACCGGAGAGGAAGAGACGAGAAATTGCCCTTCTACAGCCCGGCATCGACAACCCTGATCGTGTGGGAGGTATAATCGATGGAGCGCACAAAGTACTTGCCTGAGTTAAAATCCAAGATGGTGCGGTTATTTATGCAGGCTAGCTCACAATTACTGTGGCTGCAGGCCTTGAGGCCGCTCCTCAACCAAAACGGGTAACTTATGGTTGCAACCTCACCGCAAGAGGTTGTGCATTGATCATTTTCGATGGCAATGCTAAAACACCAATGTAAAAGAAGAAGAAGAAAAAGAATAAGGAGTTGATCTTGGCCCATAGCTTATGCAATAGCGGAGAGCACAAATTGACTAAGCAGATCTAGTGTCTAGTGTTGAGATGCAAAAGAAAGATAAAGATGAGAGGAATACTTTTAGTTGCTCCGTTTCTCGAAACAATGATGAGATAAGGAAAAATCTCCTACAACTTGTGTGGAGGAAGCAGGGTGATTTTGTGATGTTGAGATGTAGAATGAGATTAGATAAAGATGCATCGGACACGGAATAGGTATGGGAATGGTCGCTGAAAAGTGGAAAATAACTTGCGAAGGGTTTTTGATTAAGAAGAAATGAGATGAAATTACAGGAATATGGCCATTTTCAAGTCACGAATTGAATTGGATCGGAAAGCTGGTTGCCCTAAATAATGGGAATAGGAGGAAAAAGTCAAAAAAGATCACGCGGTGCGAACCATCGTGGAAAAGCTGGTGGAAGAAAATCCGCGGAAGGTGCGAAACGGGTGTCAGCATCTTCGACTATGATGGGTCACCATCACACCAAGCGTGTCCATCTTTCCGGGTCATTCGGAGCACCGACTTCTTTACCCAATTCATTACTCAAAGTGTACAAATAAAAATATGAGATGATTACACAAAAATTAATGAATTTTAACCCAATGAGTAATATTATTACAAACTTGATACTATTATGTAATATCATTCCTAAATTTTTAATTTTTTAATGTTCAATTTAGTCCATAAATTCTATAAAAATGTTCAATATTATATGCATCAAAAGTTCTTGGATCATATTAAATAAATTGAAATTTAATGGTCGACATTACATAATGAATAGGGATTGGGAAGAAAACAAGCAAAATGCTAAATGCATGAAGAATACTTATTGAATCTTGATGCGTACAATCCCCATTTGTATAACAAGTGATCCACTTGACTTTTACTTCTGGCAGAAAACTCGTGCGACGCATTTGGCTTGAAAATAATTTTTTTTTTTCATCTTGAAGATGTTAAAAGAAAATGTTAGCTGAGTAAAAAAAAATTTCCCATGTTTATTGTTTTTTAATTATGAATCCCAAATTTTCTAATTTTGAATTCTTTATTAGACATGATTTATGCAATTTCATTTGTCCCAGTACATTTCAGGCGTGTTGCCATGTAAGGATCACATATTATCTTGAAAATGTAACAAATCAAACACGATGCCACCCTCATTTGGCAATTTAGTTGCCAATGAGTTTATTAGTGGTGGAGACTGCTCCAACTTCTAGAAGGTCAAAGCGATAGGTCTTGTGGGGTTAATTGGCGTGGGAAGTTTTTAGTGCCATAGAATATCCACGGAAAAGTCTTCACGAAACTTCCTTCCGTGCATGATGTCTTCCTACTTGGACGGCACCCACACGTCACAGCACTAACAACTCTACTTGACCATTAACGAATTTGACTTTAGAAAATGAGAAGATGAAAGCAATGTTGCTTCTTTAAATGAGAGTAACGATGGGGCCTTCATGATAAGTTTCACCCTTTATATTAAAATAAATAAATATATAAATCAAATGAAAAAAAAAAAAAAAAAAGAAAGAGAAAATTAAGACATCTGCAGTTTAAACAGTTTTTGTTAGGCAAAATAAATGTAGGATTTCTATTAACAATATCCTTTGACTCTCTTAGATACTTTAATTGCATATTTTTGTTGGTATTTGTGAATGAGCTAAAAAGAGTATGCTTGTTGATGCCCGACTACAAGTTTTACCTAATGAGAGAGCTCAATTCTATGAATATGTTTGTGATTCTTCGAACCTGGCCTACTTGCGGTTTCTTTTTTTAATTTAATTTGGGAGTGAATCCCGAGATTTATTTTATTTTTTCTCAGATCTAATATTTTCACACGTCATATATATAATATTTGAGCATCTTACTTGAGTATATCATGTTAAGATTAGTTCATCTTCCTTACCCAGATAAATCTCGGCTAATTTAAGCCGAGATTTATCGGCTAATTAATTATGATTCTCTATGGACGTAGCAATGTCAGCTGCTCCCTTAAGCACGGTATTTCTCTATGTCCCCCGTGATGAGATCCCGAGAATCTGAAGCGGAAATTTCTGTCACAAATGAATCCACGGCGTTTACTAAAAAAATTGAATTGACGAGAAATCTCGCACGGATAGAAAATGTTCTTGAAAGAGCAGATACTATTATGAGTTTGGATAATAGCTGAAGCACAATTACATGTCGTTTGAAAGTTGAATTTCATGCTCAATTAACGCAAACTCACTAGCCATGACTCCCTAACTCTCTATTGCCCAAAAAGCACTTCAAATCGCGGATTGAGTACACAGATTATGAAGCATGGATGTTAGTTTCGAGGTGGCGACTGCAATTGAACTGATTCCCAAACGAACGTCAATGAAGAACAAGGTACCAAACTCTTTAGTTTGAATATTTACTTCGACAGCATTCACATATATTGCAGAAACAGGTCAATAATATATGCAAGCAAGCAATCACCAATCAAAACCTCTCCATAAATAAATCCAAAATATGTCTATCTATTTATACAGACATGTTTGGCAAGAAAATATGTAGAGAAAACTCACGGTGATGCCGGACATTGTCCGCGAGCGCCTCTACTTTTCGCTTAGCATCTTCGAACCTCTTCCCACACCTGTTCATCAGACCTGCAATCACCAGCAAAGCGTTGGCCTCAACTACGCCATTCTTAAAAGCCTAATCATCAACCAGAATATAACTTCAAATGTGAATTCGAGGCCTCAATAATCCTCACTCCTGCCAGACTGCGCAGAAGCATTCACAGAGCAACGTGGATGGACGGGTTCTCGTCGCCGCTTTGGTTGAGGTTGACGAAGCCAGGGACCAGGCCGCTCATCGTGGCATTCAAGTGGCCGGAGTGAAAGCTCATAGGGCCAGCCTCGCCAGCTACCCATGTGGCAGCGTGCCGGTTTGCGGGATGCACCCGCGGCTCCATGGTGGCCCCACCACGCATGTGCCGCACCACGCCACTGCCGATTCGCCTCTCCCACTTTGCCTTCTTCTCTCATGCAAGTGTTGACTGGGACTGCTATAGCGAGGGATCTTTCTATTGTTATTTCGGAATTTTTGGGGTCAAAAGCAGAGAAATTGTAAGTGATGCAACTCGCCAATCTATGCTCTCTTCTTCCCTTATCAACCAACAAATAACCTCACTTACCACTAAATAACCTACGCAACCTCGTAAAAGAAACAAGAATTTTGAAGTGCCACCATCTATTGTGTAGTTAACCTAGGTCGCATGAATACGCGATATGGATACGCGACACGTCACGTTATTTCTCAAAAATAGAAAATTTCGACACGTTGGGACACGCTGTATATTAAATAAATATTTTTATTTTTAATTAATTTGATTCAAATTTAATAATTTAAAAAAAAAACCTAAAATGAATTTATATTAATCATTCAACATTTCACTACTTTAATTTTTTAAAATTACTTTTTTAATTTTACCCCCAAAAAAAAATCGAAAATAAAAAGTCCCAAGGTCCTCCCAAAAAAACTCCTCCCTCGCATCTTTCCCCCACCCCCAGATCTTTTTGCCCTTTTCTTTCCCTGACAGGCCATCAGCCGGTCACATCCCCCTCCCTCCCGTCACTTCCCCCTCCCTCCAACACGCAAGTCCCTTTTTTTTATTCTCAAAACCCTAGCATGCCCTCTTCTTCTCCTCCTCCTCGCCGCACAACCCTCCTTCCTCTCCTCTTCTTCTCCTCCTCCGATTGAAGGGAGTTTTGACATCCGCGAGGACGCGGACAGAGACCCACACACGACACAAGCACTCAGAGGCTTTCTCTCACTACTTTCTCTCTCTAACGCTTTGCTGGTGATTTAGCAGTTGTTGATCATCCTACGCGGCACATTGCCACATCAACAAGCTTTGGCGAAAATCTGTTTTGAAGATTACTTTGAAATTTCATCATAAAGTTAAGGATAAAATTGATAAAATTGAAAAATTTAGAATTGATATGGATTTGGTAGAGCTCGAGTTAAAATCGTGACATTAGCCTTTATAATAAATAATAAAATGAAATATCTTTCAGTCGATTAATCTATAAAATTAAAAATAGGGGACATCCAATTATTACAAATAACGTAGTAAGAAGTTGTTTTGTATGCGTTGTGAAGAACCATAAGTTTTCTGAGATTTGATAGAACTAGACTTCCCAGTACGCACTAAAATGCTTTATCCTAATTGAGTGCACTATTAATTTTCATTTAAATATTTTGAAATATTTTTATTCTTTGGAGTGATTTCAATATTGTTAAGTAAAGTTCATGACATTGGTTATTTACTATAATTTCGAAATTTGCATCTTTACTTAGTTTCCATTCAATACACATCATCGTCGATGTAAATATGAGTATGACCATTCTTCAACTTCTCTAGATATAGGCATGGATAATTAGTATGAGTAGAAATATAGGTCCAAAGAATAAAAAAATTAGATAAGGTGAAGCAACTTCTTCAACTTCTCCACAAGTTGTGCATCGTACATGGATAATCTTTTTATTGTTAAACATTTATTTCTCCACATACTAATTATCCATGCCTAGGTCTAAAGAGATTGAAGAATGGACGTCCTCATATTTATGTTGATGATGATGTGTATTGAATGGAAACTAACTTAAAGATGCAAATTTTGGAATTGCAGTAAATAACAAATATCATGAACTGTACTGGTTAACAATATTAAAATCATTCCAAAGAATAAAAAGATTTCAAAGTAATCAAATGAAAATTAATGGAGTACTCAATTAGAATAAAGCATTTTAGTGCACTTAAGAAGTCTAGTTCTATCAACTCTCGAAAACTTTATGGTTTTTCACAATTCATAGAAGACAACCTATATTAGGTTTATTTGCAATAATTGGATGTCCCCCATTTTAATTTTATTAGAATAATCAACCGAAAGATGTTAGAGGGGATTTTTACTTTATTTTATGATATACAAAAAAGGCTATATAACATTTCGCAGTAACCAAGTATAGAACCACTGTTTTATAAGTCCACTGTACACAAGAATTCTTCAATTAATGAGGAAGTAGGAAGAAACGGTTGTAACAATACGTGATCAAATGACAAAGCTTTTTCTTTGTTAGCAAAGTTAGAAAATAAACATTTGAAAGAGAATGCAACGGTACAAATGCGATTCATTTCAAAACTTTAGGCATTACCTGAAGATATTGTGTTCGACGAAGAAGCTGCGTTAAATGATTTGATAAAGATGCTGTGTTTCGCTTGCTTTGATGAAGACGCAAGCATAGTAAATCACTTAAAAAGGGCACGGAATCTTGGATGATTGGACCGAATCCGAGTTTGCTCCATCAACTTTCAACTGCACGGCTCCCTTGGATAGCCACACATCATAGTTACGGCCAAAATTATTTGTATTTTCAAATTTTGAGATACGCATATTTTGACTGCATAATGGGCATGGCCATGTATACAACAAATTTCAGATCACTACATGTAATCATGATTTTGAAACTTTGTGTATTATACGGTGATGTTAATTGGACAGCCCGTTTTTGGTCATATGGATGTGGAAGGGATATTTTTTTTGAAGATGCATAGGAACGAACCAGCTCTTTTGAAAAATATTTTCCAAAAAATCATTTTAAAAAAAATGATAATATTTTTCAATATTCAACTGAAACTTAAAAATAAAGAAGAAAATTTCCACCACTTAGTAAGGAAAATCTTTTCCTCTATACAATCCTTTCAATATTTTTTTTTATTATTTTAATTTTTAATTCGATTTTTGATTTTTAATTTTTTTTTTTTCTTCCTTGGTTGGTAGCTAGCCACAAGTGAGCTTGGGCCTCACATAGACGAGGCTCTAGCTTGCTAGAAACCGACAAGTTTGAGCTCACCCGGCAAGTTAGCGGAGGCTTGAGCCTCGCCCAACATCATTAGAGCCTTGCCGACTTTTGGCGACCTCAAGTGAGGCTCGAGCCCCGCCTAGGTCATTAGATTTGGTGAGGCCATCGGTTGCCGACTAGATCAAGAAAAGAAAAAAAAAAAAAAAAAAAAAAAAAGAGAAAAGAAAGGAAAGGAAAATTTTTTAAATAAGTAAAATTTTGATTTTTTTTTAAATAATAAAAAAGGTAATGCATTTTATAAAAATAAGTGCTTGGTTTAGAAGTGAAAGAAAGAAGTGAAAACATTTTCAGTATTTTAGAAGACATTTTCATTGATGAAAAATGTTTCTTGTGACCTGTTTATTTTCTGTAAAATGAATGTCAGAAAATTGAAAAATATTTTTCTCAGAAGTTATTTTTTACAAAAACAAACAAAGCTTAAGTGCTGTGTCAGCCACAACGAATTGAATATGATTCTTCTTTTTTTCTTTCTTTGGGCAATGTCCCAATTGTCTCCTGAGCAAGTCAAGCCATTGCTGCGTTGGTGATGCGGGGCTACTTCTAATTGTTTCAACCCAAACATAGCGCAATTACCAATTAGTCAATGTTTGACAAGAATTTTGACCCCAAATAAAAAAAAAATTTGTCAGGCAAGAATAGAGTTCGTAGCATCACAAGAACCAACGAAATTACGGGCTTTGTCCTCCCAAATAAACTGAAGAATGGACAACAAGCCAAAGCCAAGCTTATTAACTGCTGCAGTGCTTGCTCTTACAGGACAAAGCTAATTTTTCTTTACTTTGGCCAAGAGATGATCGTTCATCTATATTCCAAGAGCCCAGCTGGTCCTGATACCCTTAGAAAATGATAGAAAACAAACCATGTCCTCCACGGAAGTGCCATGTTAGCAAACACCGAAGATAGCACCACATATCAAAGTTGATCCGCTCGACTGCTAATTGGCGGATTAAATGCACAGGTTATAAGGCAAGTATCTTAGTTCCTAGGTGGCAATTGCAAAAGAAACCGATGGCTGATCGTTTGAACTGTTACCAATACGATAGGACCAAAATGTTGTGAGGCCGCCGTGCTGAGCAAACGAAGTCAATTAAGAACAAAGAACCAAACTGCTTGGACTGAATGATTACTCCAATAGCAATCACGTAGTTTGCAGAGACAGGATGATAAATATATGGAAGCAAGCAAACAATCATCTATTAGACAAGTCTCCATGAATAAATCCAAAATGTTTCTATCTGATTATACCAGCATGTTTAGCGAGACAAAGTGTAGAGAGAACTCAAGGTGATGCCAGACATTGTCCGCGGAGCACCTCTGCTTTTCCCGTAGCATCTTCGAACCTCTTCCCACACCTGTCCAATGAGTCGCATATCTTGTTCATAGGTTCTGCAAACCCCTGCAAAGCGTTGCACCTGCCGGTCGACAAGACGGAGAATGAGACGGAGAGAAAGAGAGAGCGGCAGGAACAGAGGGAGTGCGAGAGTGCAAGGAGGAGCGGAGCTGGAGGCGGTGGCGGAGGGAAGCGGAGTACAAGGGGCAGAGCTACGGAGACGAGATGAGAATTGCAAAGAGGGAAAAGGAGGAAGGAGAAGTAAGGAGGTGAGAGGAAGATTGAGCGTGACTGCGATTGTGTGCGCGCACAACGAAGCAAGAACCTCCTCCGGGTTTTTATCTCTCCCGTTTCACTCTCTATTTTTTCTTCTTTACTTTCTTCTTTTTTTTTGTTTTTTTTTTTTTTTTTTTTTTTGGGGTGAGGTTTTCGCTTTTATGATTCCGCACATGGCTGGAGCTCCTATCGGGGCTAAACATGAGATTGTGAATTCCGTGACATGACTTGGAAACTGAGATGTGAAATCTTTGGGCCGCTAACGGAAAAGAAGGATAATTAAGGGTCAATGGTCTTTCTAAAGCGGGCGGATTGGATGCACAGATTATGAAGCATGTATGTTAGTTCCTAGGTGGTGACTGAAATCGAACTGATTCCCAAACGACGTCAATGAAAGACAAGGTGCCAAACTCTATGGATTGAATATTTACATCCATAGCATTCGCTGACATTGCAGAAACAGAGTAAAAAATATATGCAGGCAAGTAATCAGGTACGTGTCCACGAACAAATCCAAAATGTTCCTAACTGATTATACAGACATATATTGCGAGCAAAAATTGTAGAGAGAACTTACGGTGATGCCAGACATCGTCCGCGAGCGTCTCTGCTTTTCGCGTAGCGTCTTCGAACCTCTTCCCACACCGGTTCAACGCGCCGCATATCCTGTCCATCGGACCTGCAAACACCGGCAAAGCGTCGGCCTCATCGGAAACTTAGCGCGCGAGAAAAGAGAGTGGAGATGGAATCTGGAAAACAGCAAGAGATCTCGATAAGACCGCGAGAGAGAACGATAAACGAGAATCAGAATCAGAATTAGCAACGGTTGAATGCGTTTGAGCGTTTGAGTCTAGAAGCGACCTCCCTCGCTAAAGCAAAAGAGACTTCTGGAAGGAAGCAAATAGCGACGAGAGAGGCGACTTTTTTCCATCCAAGGACGCGACCTTTCTGTTATTTCGGATTTGGTCCCCTGAACCTTTTGTCATTTCGCCCTGTATCCCGAATTAAGGGAACTATTATCTAGAAGTGTCGTTCGGAATCTTTGGAGACCCAAAAACAGAAATATTGTATTTCGGCCAAGAAAGAAAACCGCAATAAAACTGCAAATGATGCAAACGCGCGGTTCGATTCGTTTCTCCTCACTTATTAATCAGAAAAATGCAAATGAAGTTATATGACTATTAATCCAATACTCACGTGAAATCCATAATGATTATTGGACTTCGAGTTTTTTTTTTTTTTTTGTCGGTCCCACTCTATTCCTATTCTACACTCACTCTCGGACTTTTGCCCTGCCCTCTTGCGAGGCGTGGGAGTCGAAACACCAACTTGAAACTTACGCGTCCCCACCCCATCCCCCGAGAAGGTGGGGATTTGAACCTCACCTCTCCCTTCCAGTGTTGGAAGGGTGGCCACTAGGGCGAATCCTAGTGGTTATTGGACTTCGAGTTAAGGAGCACACTTACTAGCTAAAACAAAAGTCAATCTTAAAAATGGTGAAATTAAATTCGCAAAAATTATAAAATTTCACATCCGTTCTCAACGTGGGATTTTGTTTGCTCTCGCGTATTTGTATTTCGCTCGATTTGATGTATAGAAGGAAGTGTTTGGAACAGTTAACACGTACTTGAAAACTAAACATGAAAATACTTGTTTACATTTGACATGAATTTAAAATCGAGTAGGATACTCAAACCAAGTTTTAATAAAGATGGCATGTCTCTCTCTCTCAAGTAAGATTTCCTCCTAATATAATAGCCTTAGACAACGAATCTTAAAAGGAAAATTATTTCCATTTTCTAAGTGCACATTTACCACTAAAATAACTTTATCAACCTAACAAATAAAATAATAATTTAATTAATCTAATGTATTATTGTTATCTAGCGAGAGATCATCTTGTCATATCTCCCAGTATTTTTCCTTTTGTCCGATACTATCTTATATATATTTTACAAGTCATTGCGTTTGTGCGCTATGCGTAGGTTATGAAACTTTACTCCTTCACTCACGTGCCTTCTCCCCAACCCTCGAAAATGTGGGGAATTGAACTCCCCACCTCCTAGTGATTAGCCTAATAAATAGAATACAAAATTAATTAATCTCATGTATTATTGTTATTCAAGGAAAGATCATCTTCGGAACCCAAACTCGCACCTCATAGCACTATGCTGAAAGTCGTCGTTAGATTTTCTGTTGGATACGAAAGTCCACATTATAACCAATGGCATCTTCAATCGACAATGCTAAAGGATGATATGCGCGTGATTAAGATTAAAAAAGAAGGTCATAAACAATACAATATGATGATGGCCAAGAAAGGGGAGCCACATGCGAAACATCATCAATACCACGTTTCAATCTGTTGACGGGGTTCAAATTGTTTTGATATGTGACTATACTTGTGTAGTACCAATGCTAGTATGCTCAAAATGATAATCTTCGTAAGTTATTTCACTAGTCAATAAAGTGGATATAGTATCTTTGCCATTGTTAGTCCAAGTTCTATCATCCCTTGTTGACATTTCTATTGGATAAAAGAGTGGCTTCAGAGGAATTTGTAGATCATCTACTTCTTCTTTGAGCATTTGCAAGACTTTGTGCATCGAAGGATGTTCGTTAGGATTCAATTGTATGCACCCAAGAGCAACTATTATCATCTTCTTTACTATTCTCCGTTCCCCCTCACTTGCTTCCTTTGCCCAAATGTCCGTTCCTTCACTAAGTTGGTCATGAACCCATAAAGGGAAGTAAATATGACTAGAACACTCTACAATCACATCCACACTCTTCCTCCCACTGGTCATCTCCATCAACAATTTGCCGAAACTGTAGACATCGGCTTTGTACAAGATGCAGGCAAAGTTCTTGAAGACTAACTCCGGAGCCATGTATCCCAAGGTTCCTCTTGTGGTAGTCAAAGAGATAGTGTTGTAGTTTGTAGGATACAATCTAGTGAGCCCAAAGTTGGAACTTTTGGGGTGAAATCATTGTCAAGAAGAATGTTATGAGGCTTAATATCAAAGTGTAGGATTTGCACGCTGCATCCTCGATGAAGATACTTGATCCTTCTAGTCACTCCAAGAGCAATCTCATACACTTTTTTGCCATCAAGAGAAGTCCCCTCTCATCGTGAGAAAATGTGCTTATCCAAGGACCCATTGTGCATGAAATCGTAGACAATAGCTTGTTTCGAACCTTCAAAGCAAAAACCAATTAGTCCGACCACATTAACATGATGAATTCTTCCTATGATGGCCACTTCGCTGATGAAGTCTTGCCCATTCGCTTTTCCCTTCTTCAGAATCTTGATTGTCACCTTGTGGCCACTCTGGAGTCTTCCTTTAAACATAGAACCATACCCTCCCTCGCCTAATTTGTCCTTAAGGCCCCTCGTGATTTTCTTGATGTTCGAATAAGAGTACCTTATCAACAAGAAGTTATTGTCGGATTGCAAAACTTCTTTGATGTTTTGATCCATTGCTAAGTGTCTTCTCCTCCCTTTACATATTAGCAACATCATTATGCATGGGGCTCCCAAAATGAATTTCACAACCATGCACCAAAACACTGTACTTTTAATACTCAATTTGTGGGCGTATTAAATGTTTGCATTTAGAAATGTTAAAACAATTTCACAATGAGAAGACCCGAGTAATGTTATCGGTGCCAAAGAGCGAGAGCATCGCATTGTGACATCGGTAACGGTTGGTCTCGATTTTGCAAGAGAGATTGTATTTGTCACAAGTCAAAGTTGAAGAAATTTAAAAGACACTTATTTGCACCATAATTAAGCATCGAGTATAAATAAATGAATAAATAACGTATTTATCGTTATATGGATAACTAATTTGTGGGTGTGTTGAATGTACGCATTTAGAAACATTAAATTAATTCCACAACAAGAAGATTGTATAAATGTTACCTACGCCAAGGAGCGAGATGATTTTAATAATGACGAGACGTAAAGGTGTGAAGAGAAAAATTTTTATTTTGCATTTCTTATGTATCCAATGTACAAGTATATGGTTGTATTTGTAGTATAATAAATGAATCAGAAAGAATTTATACAATGTTATCTTTCCTAAAACGAATCACATCCACGATTTGCTGAATCAATCACAAGATTGGAATCTGGATTAGGAATCAATCTTCAGACCAAATCAGATCCTTTCTCCAACACTCACCCTTAAGCCGGCGCCTTGTAAATGTCGAAGGCGCCAAGCTTGCTCAATAGATACCTATGCTGTCTTTACCATAGCAGCTTAGTGAAAATATCTACAAGCTATTCCACAGTTTTAATTCCTCGAGTAACAACAATCCCTTCCCGAATTTTCTCTCGAGTAAAATGGCAATCAACCTTAATGTGCTTTATTCTCTCATGAACAACTGGATTTGCCGCCAATTTAAATGCAGCATCATTATCACAAAATAATTCACTTGCGCCGTTGATTTGTACACCTAGATCTGAAAGTAATCCCCATGTCCAAACTATCTCACAATCGCCATGGCTCAATATTTAGATTCGGCTTATGATAATGAAACTGTTGATTACTTCTTCATCTTCCATGAAATCAAAGACTTTCCTAGCTTGATGCAAAAGCCAGTAATGGATCTTCTTGTCATTGGACAAGTGGCATAATATGTGTCACGATAGGCCGTCATCTTCATGTTGCTATCACGGGATAATAGAATTCCAAATCTTGGACATCCTTTTAAATACTTCACAACCTTTAGTGCTATGTTCATATGTGATTGCTTTGGGTTATGCATAAACTGATTGAGTATTTGTATAGCATAACATATATTAAGCTTGGTCATGGTGGATCCTTTAGCAATAGATCCTCATTTGGAGAAGGAGAGCTTGCATTATATTCATGTGTTGTCAATTTGACATTTTGCTCAATAGGCATAGCAGTTGGCTTGCATCCCGATAATTATGCATCTGATATGATTTTCAGAATGAATTTTTGCTAACTGAGACAAATTCCCTCATTGGATCGAGCTATTTCAATACCGAAAAAGTATTTGGGAGGTCCCAAATCCTTAATATGGAAGGTCATATGTAAATATTTCTTAAGCTTCAGAATTGCAATATCATCATTTCCCATAATAAGTATGTCGTCGACATAATTTGTTGGATACCATTACATTCGTCCCACTATTCTTAATCCCAAGCAGACTTTTATTTCTTTCGGCTTCTTCAAACCAAGTGGATCCATTAACAAATGTTTTTATAGCTTGCATTTAAAAAAACGAGTGAAGATAAAATTCAAGGAAGAGTTTTGAATTTTCCTATCTCATTAAGCTGTCGAATAAACCTAAATAAAGAAATGATAATCCCATTTCTACAACATTTTCCAGTCCATTCTTAAATACATACATTTACCATGACCTAAGAAATGCTTATTCCCTCTTTCCATTTCCCTGTCATATTTTCTAGTAGTTTATGACATTTTTATGACCGAAGGCCCCAATCCGCTTGGGGTGAGGGTTTGGTGGTGGTCGGGGAGGGAGGGGGAGCGAGCGAGCGAGCGATGACACAAATTTTTGGTGGTTTTCTGGTGGTCTATGTTCTTCTTGGAAATATTCATATAACAATTTGAAATTTGCTAGATACTATTACATCGTCCTACTATCCTTAATCCTAAGCAAACTTTTATTTCTTTCTGCCTCTTCAAACCAAGTAGATCCATTAACAAATATTTTTGCAGCTTGCATTTATGAAAACGAGTGAAGATAAAATTCAAGGAAGAGTCTTGAATTTTCCTATCTCATTAAGCTGCCGAACAAGCCCAAATAAATAAATTACAATCCCATTTTTGCACAATTTTTCAGTTCATTCTTAAATATATAAGCATACATTTACCCTGATCTAAGAAATGTTTATTCCCTCATTCCATTTCCCTAGCCTATTTTCTCGTAATTTATGACCTTTCATGATTGGAGGCCCCAATCCGCTTGGGGTGAGGGTTTAGTGGTGGTCGGGGAGGCGGGGGAGGGAGCAAATAAACGATGGCACAACTTTTTGGTGAATTTTTGGCAGTCTGTGTTCTTTTTGGAAATATTCATATAACAATTTGAAATTTGTTGGATATCATTACATCTTCCTAATATCATTAATTCCAAGCAGACTTTTATTTCTTTCTGCCTCTTCAAACCAAGTGGATCTATTAACAAATATTTTTGCAGCTTGAATTTATGAAAATGAGTGAAGATAAAATTCAAGGAAGAGTCTTGAATTTTCCTATCTCATTAAGCTGCCAAACAAGCCCAAATAAAGAAATTACAATCCCATTTATGCACCATTTTCCAGTCCATTCTTAAATACATAAGCATACATTTACCCTGACCTAAGAAATGCTTATTCCCTTCTTCCATTTCCCTGGCCTATTTTCTGATAGTTTATGACATTTCATGACCGGAGGCCCCAATCCGCTTGGGGTGAGAGTTTTGTGGTGGTTGGAGAGAGAGGGAGGGGAATGGAGTAATGTGTCCTCCACAGACAAACAAACATTTTGGGTTAGACCACAAATATATATTGAAATCATGGACTATTAATTACCACCATAAAAAGCTTACATATTTGTTGGTTAAAATTTTAAAAATGTCACCCCCTCCAAAATAATTAAGTGAAACATTGGAATTAAAATTGATTGAAAAAATCGAATTACAATAATTGAGCATTCAAATTAGGCACAGTCAATTTATTAGAAATTTAAATCCCAACTATGGTAAGTATTTGGGTATTTCTTTATTACGGGGTTTTTTTTTTTTTTTTTGTTAAGTGTCTTCATTGAAGTATTTTAATAGATATTATTGACATCCACCTTGTTCCCATTCTTGTGAGCTCATTTGGGTAAAGCGAAGATACCTATTTTAAACTTGGAATGATGTCATCTTTGGAATTATTATTGAAATTCTAAACTTTATAAAGCCAACTCTATCCAACTTGTACCAACCTTTATGGTAAGTATCATTTCATGCAAATAATTATTTTTTATTTCGCTTGACTAGCAATTGTGAAGATAGGTAACATGCTATATAAAAGGGCAAGCCAAAAAGAAGTGAAAAGATTTTAAAAACTTGAGAAATTTTAATTATGAAGATTAGTCACACGCACATCATAACAAGCCATATTGCCTCTAAGTGGTGCCCTATAAATCTTCATTCCAAATGATTATAATCCAAATACAAATTTCTTATGGGAAAAGATATTAAACCAATTTGTTCGAAACGATTGCATCTTTTAGTTTTATCATTGATATACTTTGAGTTCGCTTGGTTACCAACCGTTGCAACCCTTGAATTTTTTTCATGAATAGTCACGACATTTTAGCTCTTCTTTTGTTTGGATACCCTTTTCAATCTACATGCAAATATTGAAATAAACCACTGCCACATGAACAAAATAATTATGGCTATTGACATATACACATTTATAGTTATGAAATTAGATTATAGATAAATTGTTCAAGCATAAAATTCTAAACATATGTTTTCTTACATTGACTTCAACAACCTAAAAAGGTTTCTAGAGAAATCTTAAGATACTGTACAAATGCAATAATATTAAACGAACACGTATTGATTACTATTTATGATAAGACAATTTTTTGTGATTAGTTTTAATTTAACCATATCTTTTCTTTTCAATAAATTACTTTTATTTTCCCCTCAATATCAGACGATAGTTGATTCATCAAGTGGTTAGCCTGATTTGCTGGAGGCTTGCCTGCCAATGCGAGAAAGTCCAAGGACAAAGAAGAAGGAAAAGCAAAGGAAAAAATAAAAAATAAAAAATACGAAAAAAAATGAAAAAAAAATTATTTAAAAATTGCGCCACCCCGACAAAATTGTTGAATTGGTAAAAGTCAAGGCATTGCTCGAGAAGTAGAGATAATAATTGCTCTAATACTAATGCATCATTTTCCCCTCCCTCCCTCTCTCTCTCTCTCTCTCTCTCTCTCTCTCTCTCTCTCTTTGTTTTGTTTATCATGCGGACTACACAACCTTTTTTTTTTTTAATCATGCCGACTGCATAAGCATAATTTCTTAATGACTGCTTGTCAACTTTAAGGAATTAAGTTTAATGGCATTGCTTACTTTAAGTGGCTCATTTACTATAGTATGAATTTAACTAATAGTGAGGGAATGATAGCATTTGACTTTAGGCAGCGGAACACATGAAAAACCTGTCCAAACCAACTCTAATGGATGTGAAAGCATTGGGGAAGAGACAGTTTTAGCATTTGAAGATGAAAACCTGAGTCCCCGCATCAGTGGAAATATGAGAGCCTTCCAATTAACAATGATGATATAGGTATGCACTAAAACTAATTGTAAAGTTGGAGCAGCTCCCTCTCCTTCAAGCATATACCATTTATATAAAACAAAAATAGCCTCCCGTATAAAAAAAAAAAACAAAAAAAATGGAATACTCGAGGGACAGTTGGTAGCCGCATTAGCAAACTAAGAAGCTACAAAGACAAGCTTCTCATTCGTTATCAAGTCCTAATAGAAGATGGAGAAGAAATTGGCCGACGGTATAAAGGAGATGGAGATGCTAAGGGAAAAGCTAGCGGATCTAGAGGTTTCTAAGGAAGAAATAAACTCTCTTGCAAGACTATATTAAACCGAGAACATCCGCATTTTCTTCATTTTCTTCTTTCTTCTATTCTTCACCCTCCTCCGCTTCCAGTTGTTAGTTCTCCTCTCCTTCTTCTTTCCCAATCTTTCTAGAAGAGTATTTTTTTTTTCAAATCTTTTGTAATCTCTTAGTCATCCTCAGAAGTGCAACTTTCCTTTCTAGGCACGGGTTGACAATCATTGCATAGCCAAATAACATCTTTGTCGAGGGCTGTAATATGGCTCTAAGGCAATACCTAAAAAGTAAGAGAAAAAGACAGTCATGTTTATTTTCAAATAGTGAGCATCTTTTAAATAAATTGAACTTGCATACAGGAGCACACATGTATCACATAGTTCTATGTGCGCACCTGCATCTGTGAGCTATTGACTAGGACTACTTGATGTAACTATAAAAGATATTATGAAGATCGGTCACACGCACATTATAATGAGCCATATTGCCTCTAAGTGGTGCCTTGTAAATCTTCCTTCCAAATGGTTATAATCCAAATACAAACTTCTTATGGGAAAATATATTAAATCAATTTGTTCGAAACGATTGCATCTTTGAGTTTTATCGTTGATATACTTTGAGTTTACTTGATTACCAACTGTTGCAACCCTTGAACTTTTTTCATGAATAGTCACGACATTTTAGCTCTTTTTTTGTTTGGATACCATTTTCAATCTTCATGCAAATATTGAAATAAACCACTGTCACGCGAACAAAAGAATTATGACTGTTGACATATACATATTTATAATTATGAAATTAGATTATAGATAAATTGTTTAAGCATAAAATTCTAAATATATGTTTTCTTACCTTGACATCAATAACCTAAAAAGTTTCTAGAGAAATCCTAAAATGCTATACAGATGCAACAATATTAAACGAACACGTATTGATTACCATTTATGATAAGACATTTTTTTGTGATTAATTTTAATTCAACCGTATCTTTTCTTTTCAATAAATTACTTTTATTTTCCCCTCAAACTCGGAGCAAATTATCTAAAGATTTTAGCTGCTCATTACTATTTATGATAAAGTTGGTATTTCGTGATTATTTTCAATTCAACCCCATCAACATATAGATTTTCTATTATACATCAACATATTAGTAGATAAATCATGAAAACTCATTCTTGTCAATATTTTGCCTCTATAGTTGCAAGATGTTTAACGAATTAACTGAAGAGGACTGCATATATCGACAAATATCCCTAGACAAAATTTCAAACATATTGAGCTGTCGTCGAGAAGAGGTCAATGCCTTTATTCAGAGGTGCACTAAATGCAATAATTTGGAGGCTTTGTATAAACAAGGACTGGTATATGTTGTGTTTAATTACATGATTTATCCCTCTAATCTTTTCCATATAATTTTTTTCAAAGCTAGAAATTGAACATTAATAATTTGTGTATGTCGCAGTATGAATATGTAAGTCTCGTGAAGGTAGAATCAAGAATGAAGTTACTTAAGAGAGCCGCACAATTTGACCACCTTGGGGTTTTCTATATGGTTGGGTTTCTTCTTGTGTGCGAGGGTGGCGAGTAGAAGAAGAATAAAGGAATCGGCTTGCTGAGAAAAGTTTACTAGAACGAACAAGTGGTGGAATGCCGCGGGAAGTATCTAAACACCGTTCGTAGCATGTGGTGGAACAACACAATGATCCTTAGAGAAGAGCTTCATCGCTATGATTGCAAGATGCAAATCGAGCACTACAAAAGGAAGAGATGGGTGCGTGACATCGACCATTACGATGACACTGAATGCGAACAATGCATTTGTCGAGCAGATACAAAGATTCTATACAAGTATTGCAGACGCCCTTGACCACGAGAGGTTTACTTAAAGAGAGGGTGTGAGAGAGCCTATTTTAGCTCAAAATAAATCTTAATACACAAGTGCTTCTTTGGAGTATCTAATATGGCTTCATTTTCTTCTCTATAGGTTCTTGATAATGCCCCTCGTGCTGACGAAAGCAATGCTTAACATCAATTTGGTGTTCCTCAAACTAAGCAAAATTATGTTACAACAAGAGGATTATGTCATCTATAATTGCCTTGTGGTTATAACAAGATTTCACTTTATTTTAAGTGCATCGTATCACAAAACAAAAATCAAATAAAACCTACTGTTGGATTTAATTTTGGTTTGATCTCAAACGATTTGTGTAGTCCTTCAACTGTCTTCTTGCAACAGATCACATAAAAGGAATCCGAGCGAAAATTGTTATTTGTTTCAGTTGGTGATTTGTTTTGCTCTGCTTCATGGATGATTTCAGCATCATCTACAAGTACTTCAAGCTCATTACACTCCCCAAGAATACATTATTTGAATTGTTCTATGCTTTCCAAAGTGAACTTAGAGAGCTCCTAAAGAGTTGCTGCATGTCCGTCCAAATAAAACGCCTCTGACTGGTTTAGTATGCCCTTGATTTCATGGGAACCCCACCCTTTACGTACCTCAAGTATCTGCCCTGTTGATCTAATTCAAATTCAATATCAAACGATAGTTGATTTATCAAGTGGTTAGCCTGATTTGCTGGAGGCTTGCCTACTAATGTGAGAAAGTCCAAGGACAAAGAAGAAGGAAAAGAAAAGGAAAAAATAAAAAAAATAAAAAAAAATGAAAAAAATGAAAAAAAAAATTATTTAAAAATTGCGCACCCCGACAAAATTGTTGAATTGGTAAAAGTCAAGGCATTGCTCAAGAAGTAGACATAATAATTGCTCTAATATTATTGCATCCTTTTCCTCTCTCTCTCTCTCTCTCTCTCTCTCTCTCTCTCTCTGTTTTGTTTATCATGCGGACTAGACAAGCTTTTTTTTTTTTTTTTTTTTTTTAATCATGCCACTGCATAAGCATAATTTCTTAATGACTGCTTGTCAACTTTAAAGAATTAAGTTTCATGGCATTGCTTACTTTAAGTGGCTCATTTACTCTAATATGAATTTAGCTAATAGTGAGGGAATGATTGCGTTTGACTTTAGACAGCGGAACACATGAAAAACCTGTCCAAACCAACTCCAATGGATGTGAAAGCATTGGGGGAAGAGACGGTTTTAGCATTTGAAGATGAAAACCTGAGTCCCCGCATCAGTGGGAATATGAGAGCCTTCCAATCAACAATGATGATATAGATATGCACTAAAACTAATTGTAAAGTTGGAGCAGCTCCCTCTACTTCAAGCATATACCATTTATATGAAACAAGAAAAGCCTCCCGTTTCAGAAAAAAAAAAATGGAATACTCGAGGGACAGTTGGCAGCCGCATTAACAAACTAAGAAGCTATAGAGACAAGTTTCTCATCTGTTCTCAAGTCCTAATAGGAGATGGAGAAGAAATTGGCCGACGGTATGAAGGAGATGGAGATGCTAAGGGAAAAGCTAGTTGATCTAGAGGTTTCTAAGGAATAAATAAACTCTCTTGTAAGACTGTATTAAACCAAGAACATCTGCATTTTCTTCACTTTCTTCTTTCTTCTATTCTTCACCCTCCTCCGCTTCTAGTTGTTAGTTCTCCTCTCCTTCTTCTTTCCCAATCTTTCTAGAGGAGTATTTTTTTTTTCAAATCTTCTGTAATCTCTTAGTCATCCTCGGAAGTGCAACTTTCCTTTCTAGGGACGGGTTGACAATCATCGCATAGCCAAATAACATCTTTGTTGAGAGCTATAATATGGCTCTAAGGCAATACCTAAAAAGCAAGGGAAAAAGACAGTCATGGTTATTTTCAAAGAGTGAGCATCTTTTACATAAATTGAACTTGCATATAGGAGCGCACATGTATCACATAGTTCTATGTGCGCACCTGCATTTGCGAGCTATTGGCTAGGACTACTTGATGTAACTATAAAAGATGTTATGAAGATCGGTCACACGCACATTATAACGAGCCATATTGCCTCTAAGTGGTGCTTTCCAAATCTTCATTCCAAATGGTTATAATCCAAATACAAACTTCTTATGAGAAAAGATATTAAATCAATTTGTCTGAAACAATTGCATCTTTGAGTTTTATCGTTGATATACTTTGAGTTTTCTTGGTTACCAACCGTTGCAACCCTTGAACTTTTTCATGAATAGTCACAACATTTTAGCTCTTTTTTTTTGTTTGGATACCATTTTCAATCTTCATGCAAATGTTGAAATAAACCATTGCCACACGAACAAAAGAATTATGGTTGTTGACATATACCCATTTATAGTTATGAAATTAGATTATAGATAAATTGTTTAAGCATAAAATTCTAAACATATGTTTTCTTACCTTGACATCAATAACCTAAAAAAGTTTCTAGAGAAATCCTAAAATACTGTACAGATGCAACAATATTAAACGAACACATATTGATTACTATTTATGATAAGACATTTTTTTGTGATTAATTTTAATTCAACCGTATCTTTTCTTTTCAATAAATTACTTTTCTTTTCCCCTCAAACTCGAAGCAAATTATCTAGAGATTTTAGCTGCTCATTACTATTTACGATAAAGTTGGTATTTCGTGATTATTTTCAATTCAACCCCATCAACATATAGATTTTCTATTATACATCAACATATTAGTAGATAAATCATGAAAACTCATTCTTGTCAATATTTTACCTCTATAGTTGCAATATGTTTAACGAATTAGCTGAAGAGGATTGCATATATCGACAAATATCCCTAGACAAAATTTTAAACATATTGAGCTGTCGCCGGGAAGAGGTCAATGCCTTTATTCAGAGGTGCACTAAATGCGATAATTTGGAGGCTTTGTATAGACAAGGACTAGTATGTGTTGTATTTAATTACATGATTTATCCCTCTAATCTTTTCCATATAATTTTCTTCAAAACTAGAAATTGAACATCAATAATTTGTGTATGTTACAATATGAATATGTAAGTCTCGTGAAGGAGGAATTAGGAATGGAGTTATTTAAGAGAGCCGCACAATTTGGCCACATTGGAGCTTCCTATATGGTTGGGCTCCTCCTTGTGTGCAAGGGTGGCGAGTTGAAGAAGAATGAAGGAGTCGGCTTGCTGAGAAAAGTTTACTCGAATGGATGAGTGGTGGAATGCCGCGAGAAGTATCTAAACACCGTTCGTAGCATGTGGTGGAAGAACACAATGATCTTTAGAGAAGAACTCCATCGCTATGATTGCGAGATGCAAATCGAGCACTGCAAGAGGAGGGGATGGGTGCGTGACATCGACCATTACGATGACACTGAATGCGAACAATGCATTTGTCGAGCAAAGATAGAGATTCTATACAAGTATTGCGGACGCCCTTGACCACGAGAGGTTTGCTTAAAGAGAGGGTGGGAGAGAGCCTATTTTAGCTCAAAATAAATCTTAATATACAAGTACTTCTTTGGAGTATCTAATACGGCTTCATTTTCTTCTCTATAGGTTCTTGATAATGCCCCTCGTGCTGACGAAAGCAATACTTAACATCAATTTGGTGTTCCTCAAACTAAGCAAAATTCTGTTACAACAAGAAGATTATGTCATATAGATTTAACTTTATTCTAAGTGTATCGTACCACAAAACAAAAATCAAGTAAAACCTACTGTTGGATTTGATTTTGGTTTGGTCTCAAATGATTTGTGTAGTCCTTCAACTGTCTTCTTGCAATAAGTCGCATGAAAGGAATCCGAGCGAAAATTGTTATTTGTTTCAGTTGGTGATTTGTTTTGCTCTGCTTCATGGATGATTTCAGCATCATCTACGAGTACTTCAAGCTCATTACACTTTCCAAGAACACATTATTTAAATTGTTCCATGCTTTCCAAAGTGAACTTAGAGAGCTCCTAAAGAGTTGTTGCATGCCTGTCCAAATAAAATGCCTCTGACTGATTTAGTATACCCTTGATTTCATGGGAACCCCACCCTTTACGTACCTCAAGTATCTGTTATGTTGATCTAATTCAAATTCAATATCGACAGTAGTTGATTCATCAAGTGGTTAGCCTGATTTCTTTGGAGGCTTGCTGCCGGTGCGAGAAAGTCCAAGGACAAAGAAGAAGGAAAAGAAAAGGAAGAAAATACAAAAATACAAAATACAAAATACAAAAAAAAATGAAAAAAATTATTTAAAAATTGTGCCACCCGACAAAATTGTTGAATTGGTAAAAGTCAAGGCATTGTTCGAGAAGTAGAGATAATAATTGCTCTAATACTGTTGCATCCTTTTCTCTCTCTCTCTCTCTCTCTCTCTCTCTCTCTCTCTCTATGTTTTGTTTATCATGCGGAATACAAAAGTTTTTTTTTTTTAATCATGCTGACTGCATAAGCATAATTTCTTAATAACTGCTTGTCAACTTTAAGGAATTAAGTTTGGTGGCATTGCTTACTTTAAGTGGCTCATTTACGCTAGTATGAATTTAACTAATAGTGAGGGAATGATTGTGTTTAACTTTAGGCAGCGGAACACATGAAAAACCTATCCAAACCAACTTTAATGGATGTGAAAGCATTGGGGAAGAGACTGCTTTGGCATTTGAAGATGAAAACCTGAGTCCTTGCATCAGTGGGAATATAAGAGCCTTTCAATTAATAATGATGATATAGGTATGCACTAAAACTAATTGTAAAGTTGGAGCAGCTCCCTCTACTTCAAGCATTTACCACTTATGTGAAACAAAAATAGCCTCCCGTATCAGAAAAAAAAAATGGAATACTCGAGGGACAGTTGGTAGCCGTATTAGCAAACTAAGAAGCTATAGAGACAAGCTTCTCATCCGTTCTCAAGTCCTAATAGGAGATGGAGAAGAAATTGGCCAACGGTATGAAGGAGATGGAGATGCTAAAGGAAAAGCTAGCTGATCTAGAGGTTTCTAAGGAAGAAATAAACTCTCTTGCAAGACTATATTAAACCAAGAACATCCGCATTTTCTCCATTTTCTTATTTCTTCTATTCTTCACCCTCCTCCGCTTCCAGTTGCTAATTATCATCTCCTTCTTCTTTCCCAATCTTTCTAGAGGAGTATTTTTTTTTTTTCAAATCTTCTATAATCTCTTAGTCATCCTCGGAAGTGCAACTTTCCTTTCTAGGCACGGGTTGACAATCATCGCATAGCCAAATAACATCTTTGTTGAGAGCTGTAATATGGCTCTAAGGCAATACCTAAAAAGCAAGGGAAAAAGACAGTCATGATTATTTTCAAACAGTGAGCATCTTTTACATAAATTGAATTTGCATACAGGAGCGCACATGTATCACATAGTTCTATATGTGCACCTGCATCTACGAGCTATTGGCTAGGACCACTTGATGTAACTATAAAGGATGTGAGGGCAAACTTACCGGTGAATAACATATTTTTGACAAACGTGACAATAGGTGACACTAGGTCAAAGACTTGTGAAAGCCACCGTCACCACATTGTAGGCAAACAGGGCCTGCAGGAACAAAAGGATTAAATAAGAAGGTAAAATTTGATGTGAAAAAGCCCATTCTCAATACATTAACACAAACAACCTAAACAACTTGAAACGAAAAACACGAAGAACAAGACTAGAAAGAGGGAAAACTGATAAAAAGCAAAATACTCACCGGATCATATTGATTTCCATTGTATTGGATCGCCTCATAATGGCTCCTCCGCCCCCTCCCCTTGCCGGAAAACCTAACCAGCCTCGTTAGTGTGCAAAGGGTGCTCTTCCTCTTTTGACACGAGGGAGAAAAAGGAGGGAACTTTTCAGTCAAAAGTGGCTAATGAACGAAAAGGGTCTTCTCTAGAAATTCAATGGAAAAGATTATATGTGGAGCCCTTTAAAATTTATGAGCCTTAGCATTATGTACTTGTCCTCATTTACATCACTTCACCAATAGAAGAAATCCCTGAATTCATAGTTGACCAAAATCTCTTTACAAAAGTATTTTGAAATTCTATACAATATAAATATTCTAAACCCCACAAAAAAATTAGCTGGGAAATTAAGGGTTTTTATCACCAAAAATACCCGTCCAACATTTATTTTAACTAGATATATAACATAAATACATGACATATTAAAAATCACAAAAACATTTCTTAATTAGATATTTAAGCATTGTTGAAAGTTGATGCAAGAAATAAAAAGAAATAAATTTCACAGTCCGTCCACTCTCTCAACCTCTCACACGATACCTTCTTATAAGATCCATGGGACCCACAGGCTCCATGGCCGCCGTCCAAGTGAACTGGCGGGTGGGCGTGGGGTGCCGCCACGTGGCTCTGCTCCCCTTCCCATTGGAAGAACTTCCACTTCCCAGTCTCCTTTTCTCTCTCCACAGGCTGAGGCAAGGCAAGGAGAATCGCTCATTTCCAACCAATTGGGAAAAAAAGAGAGTAAAAATAAAGATAGAAAGCAATAACCGCTCGTACATAAAAAACCATTATTTGTTATTTATAGAGCAGTAATTGTGGTCGCGAGGAAATACATTTGGAACCATGGTGTCCTAGGTGGAGGCGCCTATGGGATGGGCTTTGGTGAAATCTTAGGATCCCACGCTTTCATTCATCCTAATGCCATAGGTCGAGCCCGCCTAATAGCTTCGGTCACTTGTGACTCTGACTAGGTCGGGACAAGCTTGGGGAATCGGGCCTCCATGATGCTATTACAAATGAGAACACGTGGTTTCAATTTGTGGCATAAGTAAATATTATTCATTGATGTGGTAATTTTTTATATATCAGGTTGAAAATTAGGAGTAATCTGCTCAAGCACCCGTTGAGACTGTGGAAATTGAATGGCAACTAAATGGGAATCTCATCTAATTGAAAAATAATAAGTAAAAACAGCCAAGGTCCAAGAGGCATTGGCCAGAATTACTCTCGCCCATGGGAGGCTTTGGATTTTGTATGATTTTTCTATGGACTATGCGAGTGCACAGGTTGGGCAAGCGGATGTGTAATTGTTCATTGTCCGGATATACGACTCTCATCTGTCCATCTAGAAAGTATTACTAATGGGTACTTATTTCAACCTCTCATATGAAGAGATATTGGTTTTAACCAAAAAGGAAGGGAAAGAAACCAAAACTTCAATGGTATTGTTGCCATCGATAACCAAAAGGTGTTAATTAGTTCTCACTTGACCTAACACGCCCGGATGCGGAGAGAAGTGGTGCCAGCAAAAAATTGGAGAAATATCCCCAAAAAAGATATTCCCATTTTCTTGATTTCTATCTTTATTTCTATTTCCTCTTTTACTACCAACAGCCGCTGTTCACCATCTGTCGCCACCACTCCCAGCCACCGGCAACGCCTCCGCCCACTGCCACTCTCAGCTGCCGGCCACCTCTGCTACTTCGTCATCCGTCAAATGAATTTCTACTTCAAGAATAGAAATTTTATTTTCTTATTATAAAAAAAAATTATTTCACTTCTGGTCAAAATGGTTTCTGGTCATAATGCCGTAAATTGCTAATTTTTGCCCTTTGCCTCGAGCCGCACGAGCCTTTATTTTCTGGCCATAGGGAAAATACCATAAATTTTGATCTTATTTTCTAGTAATATGAGGAATTATTTTTTACTCCATGGTGGAGAAGGGGACTTAACCCCTTGCATTGAAAGACCCAAACTTATACAACAATATATCCTCTCTTCCAGCACTATTCAAGAGATTTTACAATGAATTTCAAGGGATTTTACAATGAATTTAGATGTTACAAGGAATTCAGTTTGGGATTTTTTTGGGTACTAACCTTATATATCGAGAAAAAATGGAAAGTGTTGGCGATGCAAACTCCGCCGAGGCACATGGATGTAGGTAGGGGTGTGCGTGGTCCGGGTGGACAACTCCCGGCCTAGAATCAGAACCACTGGCTAAGGACCGGTTCTAATTTTTTGGAACCGGAATTACCCATTAGTTGGATGGATCCAACCGAGAAACCGACGGCCAGTCTGGTCCGATTCCCAGGTGGATCCATGAAACTGATCTCATCAATAATAATATCGTTTTTCAAATTCCGTCATGAGTACTCTTTATATCAAGTAATATTTTATTTTATTTTTAAATCGAACCGGCTTAATTAAGGATACTATTTTTCTTTATTTTATTGGAAAACACTGCCAAAGAAGAGAAATATGTTTTTTTCCTGGTTGAAATCTGATGATTGTCATATTGCACCTACCTAAGTTCCTCTTTGAGTTTCATGCTTCTGCCCCGAGTTCATGGTTGAAATCTAGTTAAAGGAGTAGGACCTAGAGGAAAGATCACGGATTGACGTGCGATAGTTTGAGGTTTTTTATAACAATGAAAGTTGACCAAAAATCGAACTGGTTACGAGAAATTGCTTTTTAATGTATTTTTAAAAAACGGTTTAGTAAATACTATTGCCTCTTTGGATGCAATACTTACTGTTTAATGAGTGCAAGTGGTTACGAAATTATATTCACCTGATCCATTGAAGTTTTTCTGTTTTTTTGTATTTCAAGTGACCAGAAGGGAGGACATCTTTCAAAATATACCGGAATAACTGCATGTGGCTTACATGACTGAGCTTTGCCTAGAATAGAGAGACAGCTTCTGTTTTAGTTGATGTAATATTGAATCTTCTCAGAGCCTCCTCATAATGTTCGCTTCCATACTATCTCTGAGTTGTAATTCAGTGCATGCATATGTTAGAGATCTTGTTATATTTACCAGTTCTTGCCTTTAGGTCTTTCCAAAGTTATATAGGGCCAGAAAGTGAGGGAATGTGATACCTTTGTGCTAGATGGATAATTGTTTGGGACATAGTTTCTTCACTCAGTGAAGCATATTGGTGTATATGACTGCAAAAAAACTAATATGTGGTGCCTATGCATGTTTTTAGTGAATATGCAGAGTCAAACCTAGTTTAGACAGTGCGAACTATGAGTCCAGAGTATGTTTCAAACAGCTGTGAAATACTGACTGATAATTCGATTGCTTGTATTTCACCATGTGCCATGGTAATGGTGCTATAGATATGATCTCTATAAATGCTTTTTCTGCACTTAGATCGCTGATATTGACTTCTATCCCATTTTCTTTCATAATTTTAGGTTGAAAAAATTTCTCAAGTTGATGTAAACACGGAGATAATATTCAACTGCCAAATGGGGCGTGGAAGGGCAACCACTGGCATGGTGATTGCAACTTTGATCTACCTCAACCGGATTGGAGATTCTGGTAGTCCTTGTTAGTTTAATTTATAATACTTTGCCTTCATGGCATGAGGAAAACTGAACAGTTATTAATCTTGATTCAATATTTAGTATTTGTCTAGATTCTTGATTATCAGGTGAGTAATGTTATTGGCAAAATATTATTACATGCTTCCAGGAAGAAAAGTCGCATGAAATGGGTTACTGTATCTTTTGTTTTTAAATTAAGCTTGCCACTTAAACTTAGGTTGATGTCTCTCTGATTATCCCCGTAAAACCATGGTTTCATTTTGTGTCCCAATTGCTGGACGGATGGTGAGGACAATGCGGTCTTTGATGATAAGCTGAAGAGTAACTTAAAGTCCATCGTTTTCCTTGGCTCTAAAATGATATAGTTTAATTTTAACTTTCTAAGCTCATGTCATGGGTTATAACTCTCCAAATGCACAAGGATCCCTCTGTATAGATGCCTTCTCTGCAATGTTACTCTCTCTCTCTCTCTCTCTCTCTCATACACCCTTTTAAGTGAGTGTTCCTTTTTCTTGGCATGAAGGTATTCCAAGGACCAACTCAATTGGAAGGGTTTTAGATTCTGGTTCTAATGTGACGGTCAATTTGCCAAATTCAGAGGAGGCAATTCGAAGAGTAGAATATGCAGTCATAAGAAGCTTGATTCGGGTTTTAGAGGTAACTGATGTTACCTCTTTTCTCATCCTGTGGCTGATTCATAGACTGGGTTAGGTTTTCAACTAATATTATATGTTTAGGGTGGTGTTGAAGGTAAAAGACAGGTCGACAAAGTCATGGACAAGTGTGCATCCATGCAGGTATGTCGTCACAAAGTCACCTAATGCATTTCGCGGAGCCTGTATATGTCCATTAGATTCCTGATTTGACTGATTTATACTTTGCATAAGATCTCTCATGAGTTCAGTTAGTCTTTCAATTTTTTCTAAACTAGTGCATGAAATTTGTTTGCAGAATTTACGTGAGGCCATCGCCACCAATCGCAATAATATTTTACGTCAACCTGATGAGATGAAGAGGGAGGCATCACTTTCAACTTTTGTAGAATACTTGGAGAGATACTACTATCTCATATGTTTCGCTGTGTACATCCATTCAGAAAGAGAGTCGTTGCGCTCTAGTTATTCGGGTCGTTGTACTTTTGCTGAGTGGATGAAAGCAAGACCAGAACTTTATAGCATAATTCGCAGGTAAAATATTGATTTTATGTCACATTTGGACATTCAGATTGAAGGTTCTGCTGGAGACAAATACCATGATGTGAAATTGAATGAAATCTTAAACCTTTTGGTCAGATGCATGCTTGCCTATAAATTGAATTGTCAGAGAAAAGTTAAGTTTCACTGTTCATTTGTTAACCTTTTCTTAAGGTCAGGATCTCTCTTTTGGATAGGAAAGTTTACTACATACCTTTCAGTTTCCAAGTTTCTGCCTTCTTGCATTGGGCAGAAGCATATCTCTATCAGTCATTTTACTGGGTCAGCTTTGAGTTTGACCTCAGGTGGAATATGATTGGTTCACTTGCTCATCCCAGCATCTGGGTAGGCTTTTTGATTGCATAACTGATATTACGACAGTTTTTCTCATCATGCTCAATATTCCTCTGTATAATTTAGGGTATTTCATTTATTACTAGGCTGTTGAAGGTGAAACTGCACCAAGCAAATGAGGCATTAACTGTACAAAACTCTATCTGGAACAAATATTATCATGGCATCTTCCTGAAATAACTAATAGCTCTTATTCCAATTGTGATTATACAAGCATTATGGGCCTTTCTATGGGGCAGTGTTTCTAATATCAACAAGTCTGATGGCCTCCTCCTTCTGTAACATTGGTTTTTGTAGATTGCTCAGAAGGGACCCAATGGGTGCACTTGGATATGCAAGTTTGGAACCATCTCTTATGAAGATGGCCGAATCGGCTGATGGCCGACCTTATGAGATGGGTGTGGTTGCTGCCAGGAGAATTGGGGAGGTTCTTGGCTGTCAAACTGTTTTGAAAAGTGATCATTGTCCTGGTTGTCAAAACCAAAGTTTACCAGAGCGAGTGGAGGGTGCCCCTAATTTCAGAGAAGTTCCTGGGTTTCCTGTTTATGGAGTTGCAAATCCTACTATTGATGGCATAAGATCAGTCATACAGAGGATTGGTAGTGGCATATGTGGTCGCCCTGTCTTTTGGCATAATATGAGAGAAGAACCTGTGATTTACATCAATGGAAAGCCATTTGTTCTTCGTGAAGTAGAGAGACCATTCAAGAATATGCTGGAATACTCGGTATAAGTAACTTTCTTGCACGTCATTTTGCATGCTGCATTACAACCAGTGAATATTGACAATCTCTTGATGAACATCTTCCTCTGATGGATGTGACCATTGTAATGGGTTGCATAGCAATGAAATGCCTCTTGTAATGAATTGCATATCAATAAAGATCCTTCCAGTATTAGTGTAATGCACAGATCAGCCACATGTACACATATGCACACACGCAAGCACAACAAACGTGCATCATCACTGGAAAAAGAGTGTCTAGAACAAATATATATTGGTTTCTTAATAAAATACTTGGTAGCTATGAATTGGAGTTTTCTACTGAGTTGTGACAGGTGACTGCTACTGTCTCTTACATTTAATAACTACGAGACTCTTATTAGCTGTCTAATATTCATCTCTACGGGAATTGTTGTGATATGTATTTATTTTCAAAAAATGTTACTTCACAGGTGGCAGTCAAGCCCATATTTTCTTTGGTGTTGAGTCTTCCTTCACTTTCTTGATTGTACTAAACTGATGTGCATTCAGGGAATCGATCGAGAGAGTGGAGAAAATGGAAGCTCGGTAAAAAGAAGACATTCTTAGAGAAGCTGAAACATATGGGGGTGCTATCATGGTTATTCACGAAACAGAGGAAGGGCAGATATTTGATGCTTGGGAACATGTAGATTCTTCTTCTGTCCAGACACCTCTTGAAGTGTTTGAAAACTTGGAATCCGATGGCTTCCCATTAAGTATGCACGGGTGCCCATAACTGATGGTAAAGCTCGAAAAGTTCTGACT
>CM024595.1:4017174-4270853 GCA_014182565.1 Eucalyptus marginata | reverse complement strand
CTGAATCTCTAAATGGTGTATATGTTGGCTGTTGGCAAGAATCTTGTCCTTGTTTCTTGGGAGTGCTTATAAATGTCATGAATTTTTACTGGACAGCACGTGCATTTGATATTCCAAATTAAACTATGGTGACTGAGATTTCAAAAGCAGTTGAATTTGGTATTTCCACTTCTTACAGAATCTGCCGATTGGTAACAGAAATCTATCTGTATGCGTATGTATTATGTCTCCTAAATTTTTATATATGACTCTTCTCAGTGCATCCTCTGTTTGTCGATCTTACAATATCTTCTAGGCTTTATGTCTAATTTGATCTTGACGTCACTGTCTTTGCAGGCTTACGGAAGCAGGGCAAGTAAGAAACCCTTTTCAACTTTCACCTTAAGGATGATAACTTTCCTTTTCTTCCTCAAGCCCCCAGCTCTCTTCTCACTGGAGTTGATATCCCGTATATCAGACATGCCAGGTGAGCTTTACTGCTTCTACTGCCGTGACTTGATAGACATGCCTACACCTCATCTCGTCCATGGGTTAAATCTCCATTACTGAAAGTGGCTGATCGCATGGCGAGATGATCATATGGGTTTGGTTGATTCATTTGATCAGATTTACACCAAGGTTCAAGATGCAATGTGGAATATGAAGCCGAAAGATTATCATTTGAGCGCAAGGACAAAAGAATTGCTGGTACCGGTTATGTTTTTTGAAGGCAGTGTGCAGTGGTCTTGACTTGAGTCTGATTGCCCTCTACTCCATGGGATAGATTTGGGGTATCTTCAAACAACCAATTTTTTTTTCTTGTTTTTATTTATGTATTTATTTCCTCTTTTTTTTTTTTTTTTTTTTTTGGTTTGGGCACGTCCGTGTTCTCTAACTTTGACATGTCGTATGCAAGTCTATTGATTTGGCACTCCAGAAAATGGAATCAAATTTAGCAAGGTCTATTTCAAGTATTAATTTCATAAAATATCACTGTGCTTCTGTGATAAATATCATCATAATTCATGACACCCGATAAAGATCATATCAATAAAAGAAGGTCCATTCATCTTTATTGTCTTCATGGGTCGAGTCATTCATACTCAGATGTAAGTTGATGAAAGTATTCATACTCAGATGTAAGTTGATGAAAGTCAGATCAGGCTTGCTTAATGTGATCTTTAGAGTGAGAATGCTGGTGTCTTTTAGATGTTTCTGTACTGTGCTACATCCGAACTATAAAGCTAAGAGACACCGAGTGTCAACGTCATCTTTGTACGCCCTTAAAATTCATGGAGGTATTTGATTTCTAATGCAATAGTAACTAATAAAACTGCTTATTTTTATGCTAATTGTCGAGTCTCAGATGCTGAATAAATGATGATTGCAAGCCTGCATCTGTTTTGTGCATTCCGGATGCTTCCAAATTGCATCGAGATCCCTTGATTTCGATGGTTTAGATGTATTTGGATGTCGTATCTCTGCCAGTAGCTGAACATTACCGTCTCAATCCCCCTTTATATAAACTGAGAGGGACTGTACAAGTACTCGACTTCCTTGCACACACAAAGTTTGAGCCAAACCACAGGCACCAAGAATCCCTGGAAACACATAGCCAGCTGAAGCAGCTCTCTTTTCATTGAATTCAATGAAAGTAGCGATCCATGATTGGGGCTAATGAAGCGTTTTTAAGTGTCACTGTACCATGTCATCTATATCCTCTTTACGTTTTAACTACTAAACTGGCGCAGACGAACCAATCCCTTAAAGCTGAATAATCTATTATCAGTATCAATATAATTCAGTAATAGAAGTTATTACGGTATGTTGTACTGAATTCTCTATTTGTTTCATTGGTTGTTGTGATGTAACGTGACTTAAAACCAAATCAAGAGAACATGAAAATGCTAGAAAGAATTCGTGCTGATTGAACATTTGCTGCTCTCAATGATGGTCTTTGATACATGGAGTTGTAAACCACTAAGCACGTGCAAAAATGCAGTTGTTCCTTGAATTATGGAAAAGACTATCCACATCATAATGAAAAGGAGTATAAAAACCAAATACAGAAAAATGCAAGATATTTTCTCAAACAGGTTGAGAAATTTCATTGAAACTATATAGTAATATAGACTAATGGTCATCATGATAACTGGATCACAGCTCGTTATGAATGGTTCTCATGACTCATTTGACCTCTCAATTTTCAGTCCATAAAAGCAAATTAAAAGTTAAAATAGCACCCATAAGACAAGCTATAGAAATAAATTATTAATGATCTTCATTTAGCGAACAAAACCCTCTTTCCTATATGTAAATATATGTGTATGTGTGTCTATATATATATGTACATAAGATCATATATCATAGGTGTACATCTATAATTTTATAGGTAAATAGATAGCTTAAAAAAAGGAGCAGATATTACCCTACACTTTCGTAACCCTTACTTTATTATAACGAGAAGCACTATACGTCAATATTATAAAAGAGAAAAGTAGGAGAATAACCAAAAAAATCATAAATCTATTATAATATATCAATTTGGTTTTAAACTTTTTTTGATCAATTTAGTTTTAAACCTTTTATAATCAGTCTTAGTCGGTTCATTTATTGATTTTTGGTTGACCGCTGCGTGGACGTTAATTCGTCCGATCGACGGCGACGTGGACATTTTTAATAATATTTTATTTTTGAATTTTTATTAAGTTTTCTTTTTCTTTTCTTCCTTTTTTGCTTTTTTCCCCACCGGCCATTGTGGGAACAGTAAGAAGGAAGAAAAGAAAAAAAGACAAAAAGACAAAAATTAATGAAAATTTGAAAAAATAAAATATTATTTAAAATGATCTATGTCATCATCGGTCGGACAATCAACGTCCATGTCAGCACTAACTAGCGAAAATTGGGCAAATTGATTGAATCGACACAATTACAAAAAGTTTAAAACTAAATTAGCTAAAAAAAAAAGTGTATAACTACATTGGTCCAATTGCAATAGGATAATGATCTTTTTTCTTTTCTTTTTTTGTGTTATTTTCCCTAGAAAAAAAGATAAAATCATTAATTGGTGAGTTTAGATTTATTGACCAATACATCATTATCATATCCAAATTAATAAGGAAGACAAATCCATGCTGATATATTTTTCTGGAAGCATTATATTAAATTGATTGATATGATTCATTTTCTAATCTAATTAATGTAAATGTATGTATCTAACTAATCTTAAGGAAAGTGAAAGAGAATGCAACTTTGTGATGATACGGTTCAATTACAGAACTCCATTTTGCCAAACTTTTCTATTATTTATAGATATCATTGAGGAGTTGATCACATATCACTAAATTACAAACATCACTAATTCTGACCGTAGATAGGTAGGTAGCCTAGCCAACTTGAAAGAGCCGCAACTAATATAACTAAGAGTTTATTTGTTTCGTAAAAGACAAATCACTTAAAAAATGTTTTCTTAAAAATGATTATTTGTATCGCTTGTGAAAATGAATAAATAAATAAAATTTTTATAATTCATAGATATTTAAATATAAATTATTGTTAATAATTAAAATATTTTTCATTAACTAATTATTTTAACTCATATATAAACGATTATTTTAGACAAATAACTTTCAAATCATTACTTTTCTCTGAAATAAAAATAACCTAAAAGGAGCTGAAGGTACAGATGTTGGTACATGATTGGTGAGAAGATAATAGATTCGAGAAGAGAAGGGATCGGACGCCATCTTTCTGGAACCTATAGGCTAAATCATTTATTCGGGGGGTGGGGAAGGGGAAGGGGAAGGGGCACGTCTCGCGATCAAAAGAAGACGATAAATGATCTGGTCGCTGCAGCGACGTATGAGAGGATTTTGCGCAACCCATGCGGAAAACACAACAAAGAGAGGATACTCAAGAAAATGAAGAGGGCGAGGGATCCAAGGACCAAGACAAATATCGAGAGCCATTTCAGGTTGGTTACGGTCACGTAGACGCCTGCCATGAATGCCAGAGGTATTGCGGTAATAGCTACGAACAATGGGATAGTTGATAGGGTAGCGGCCACAATCACCACGTGAAGATCATGAACAAGTGTCCAGAGGAGCATCACGATTGCCATGATCGAGCTGTACATGGCTATGGAGTTGCTAATCACAAAGACATTGTACATGGCTTTGTGGAGCAATATGGGGTGTCCAGGCTTTGGGTCAGACTCAGAACCATAATATCCTCCGGGAACGGAAAAACCAGAAGTGAAAGTGACAGAGGCTAAAACTGTCGCCACGACCAAGAGAGCACTCACATTGTTCGTGAACATACTCTGTACCGATTGTTCCAATCGTTCCGATGGGCGCTGACCAGTAGGCTTGCTGAAAGTTGATATCCGACTTCTTTTCATTCCAGCAGTATCTAAAATTATCCATATTAACGCCTGCAAGCAGCAAGTCAAAGAATAAATGAAGAAATCAAAACATTATGATTTTGGCGACTAAATTATAGATCTGGCTAATTGACATGCCTCACTAATTGTTTATTCTCGTTCTGTTTCTTATTGGTATAACAATTTGCGATAAAATGATTATCCGTGAAAAAAAGTGTAAAAGGTCGTACCTTTGAAAGTAACTTATCAAGTGCTGTAATTTCTTGCTCTAGCACATCAATAGCCGTCATGTTATTATTATTGACCACATTACGATAAGTTCTTTCGTCTCGTGCAAGAAGCATGACTGAAGGATGGCAATGCGACACGGCCAGATGCAGAGGCGTATTCCCTTCTGAATCTCTTGCATTTATGAGGTGATCGAAATTGGGATGATTCAATATGTATTCGACAGTTGCAGGGTGTGCATGCTGCGCTGACACGTGAAGAATGTTTTGTCCCTGCCTAGTTAGAAACTCTGCAGGGTCTGACCATTGTCCAAGTAGCTCATTGACGATATTGACGTGACCCATCCTGCAAGCAACATGAATAGGAAGATAACCAAACGGGGGAGGGGATTGCTCCAGGGCGCCTCCTCGGTAATGTTGCATCAAGAATTTGACTCCTTCAAGATAATTGGTGCGCGCTGCTAAGTGGAGTGGACGGCCCTGTTTTGGGTATCTCGATCGAAATAGCCACGGCTTCCTTCTATGCATCTCTTCCAGCATATCTAAAACCAATACAAAAATATAATCATATGGGATGAACACAAGTTTGTAATTTTTCAATAGGGGTTGATCCTGCTCTAGATGATCCCAAGTATCGGGAGTTGTCTCACGATCTTGCCCAGAGTAGTCAGCTATCAAACCATGTGAGCACGTGACTCATTAAACTAGACTTTCTTTGAGAGAATCGTTTTTTTTTTCCATCACGAAGGAAAATGTACACGCAACCATTTCCTTGTCCCTTTGTCGTCTATGCCAAATATATCCCACACATTGCACATCAATACCAAGAACTAAGCCGCTTCCACAATCCAACGGGGTATCAGAACTCCAAAAATCATCGGGAAACCGAATTGAAAAAACAAAAGAGTGACCAAGTAGATCAAAGAATTAGCGAGAGCAGGACAGTAGGGTTTACCCTTTCTCTTGTACATAATGGCAACGTTAACGGGTGACATGCCGAAGTCATCTTTATTCTCTAATCTCCTCTTGTCTTCACTGTCATTTGGTACTTCCAACAAGATCCTGAGAACCTCTATGTCCTCTGTTTCGATTGCTACGCACCATGGTGACTTGCTTTCCTTATTCTGACGATACAGCGGATTGGGGTCTTCATCAACCAGTTGACGGATCACCTCATAACGACAGTTCCTCACAGCCTCGTGCAGAGCGGAGTTGCCGTTTTCGTCAGTGCACGTTACGCCCCCGCGGGGAAGGAGAAGTTTCACCGCATCGGCATTCCCGGCTCTAGCTGCAATGTGCAGCGGCGTCTCTCCTTTGAAATTCTTACAAGAGATCAAGTGCTTAGGGACAAAATCGATGATTGCTCTGACATTATCACCCCTCTTCTCTGTATTCCAATGATGTCAGGTTAATTTGAGCGCGAAAGTTTGAGAATTGTAAAATGCACAGCCACAACCTTTTTAATATACCTGCCGCAGCGTGAAGCAATGTATTATCCAAGGGGCTGCATAGCCCGAGAACAATGCGCAACGACACTATTTCCCTGTTGCAATGATCCTCCAGGGCTCTGATGAACTTGTCGACATCCGGTCCCTTCGCAGCCGAGTATAGCTGTATCCTCCTGCGTCCGCTGGTGCATAAACTCAGCCATCTCTCCGTGGGCGATTATGGCCTGTGACTTTGAGCGAAATGCCCTGGTGTGTCCTAGGAATCAAAATTCAGCAGAGTTACAGCGACCAAGTCGAGTACAACCAGATTGGCCTTAATGAACCTACCCAACCCACATTTTACTGTTGCGTTAAATTGGTCTCCACTGCGCATATTCATCTCTTTTTTCTCTCTTTATGGATAAATACTTGACTGATGGTGAAGGACGGGTCCACTTTCTGCCACAAATGTTTCTTAGGACGACCAAAAATAAGAAGGAAAATATTTTTTTTAGGAATGGCAAAATACACTTTGCCCATGTGAAAATTGCATTGAATTAATTTTATCCCCTAACAGTGATTGAATAGTAAAGGAGAACTGGACACAGAATATTTTACATCTACGTTGGTATTGGGGGTAAATCTGTTTTTTTTTTTCTAACGAAGTTACTTTTCCACTTTCTCGCGAAATTTTTAAAATTATTTCAAAATATAAAAATTAGAAAAAAAATTATGCCGTTATATGTGTCAATATTTGTATTTCAAATGTTTTTAGATATTTTACACTGAATAAAATCAAATAGCAAAGAAAAAAATGAAAAAAAGTAAGTTAAAATGCTACTAATAACCCTAAACTATGCCTATTATGACAACCATATCCAAAAAAAATTTGTGTCACAAAAACCTCTCAACGTACATCAGTATGACAAAAGTACCCCTGACATTTACTAAATATTCTAAACTTCCTCCTAAATCCACCCAAAAAAAAAGGGTATTGATACATTGGGTATAGTTTAAGAGTTTCGATGGCACAAAAATTGTTTTAGGGTATTTTGTTACAGGTGGTGGAGTTCAAAAATTTTTGTGATACAAAAAAAATAAATTAAGACATCGATAAGTTTAGGATCTAATTTCAAAAGTAAAAATGACACTCCAACAATCCATTGCCCCATAAAACTATTGAAAGAAAATGCATAAAGCAGTGGTCCGTTCATTGTTGCTTCTTTGTTTTTTTTTATTTACGGGTGACGTCACTTAAGCCCCCGTGAGAAAAAAATTGTTACATAGCTGTGGTAAAGGCTCGTTTGTTCAGAATTACGTCTTCTTTAAAACTTTCTTTTTTTTTACCTTTTACTGAATTTTAAATTTCAAAAAGTTATATAACAAGAATATGAATTTATATTTCAATATTTATATGATGTGCAAATTTTAAGTGCTAAATTTTTTTTTAAAAAATTAAAATATGTCAGTTGCAAGATTTATGGTCCATTTATTTCATAGAAAATTCTTAAGAAAATATATATATTTTTAAAATGATTGATTATATTGCTTATAAAAATAAATGAAGGAAAAATATTTTCATTTTTCACGTAAATATATAGGCATAAATTGTTCTTGATAATGAAAATATTTTTTTGTTGGCTAGTTATTTCAAGCGATAATAATAATAATTAATTTTAGGAAATCATTTTTCAAATAATTTATTTTTTCCAAAACATACAGAGCCTTAAATTAAATATACAACTAAAAGGACATAATCATCCCACGGCAAATGATGCCCAAAAAGTATGGCACGGACAAGAATACACAACAAAAATGAAGACCTTCACGCCAACAAGACCAGAACTACCGTCTACAGCTGAAATACTTAGCCATGACCAGGAAGAGAGCTCATAAATCACAAAAAAAAAAAGCTGATCGAACCAAAACAAAGCCGCTCACCATCCTCTTCGGAACGAACACAACGCCTTCTCTCCCCCTTTCTCTCGCTCTGTGATCTCTCTCTCTCTCTCTCTCTCTCTCTCCTGAAAGCAAAGCCGTGAGGGATGGGAGTGGAGGGAAGGGGAGTATTTATTGACGAGGAGAGGGCCCACGGGCTTGTCGTCCTCTTTCTTCACGTGGGATTTGAATTAGCGTAGACATATTGCCGACGAGGGAGGGGAGTATTTATTGACGAGGAGAGGGCCCACAGGCTTGTCTTCCTCTTTCTTCGCGTGGGATTTGAATTAGCGTAGACATATTGCCAACGAGGGAGGGGAGTATTTATTGACGAGGAGAGGGCCCGCGGGCTTGTCTTCCTCTTTCTTCGCGTGGGATTTGAATTAGCGTAGACATATTGCCAACAAGGGAGGGGAGTATTTATTGACGAGGAGAGGGCCCGCGGGCTTGTCTTCCTCTTTCTTCGCATGGGATTTGAATTAGCGTAGACATATTGCCAACGAGGGAGGGGGGAGTATTTATTGACGAGGAGAGGGCCCGCGGGCTTGTCATCCTCTTTCTTCGTGTGGGATTTGAATTAGCGTAGACATATTGCCAACGAGGGAGGGGAGTATTTATTGACGAGGAGAGGGGCCCGCGGGCTTGTCATCCTCTTTCTTCGTGTGGGATTTGAATTAGCGTAGACATATTGCCAACGAGGGAGGGGAGTATTTATTGACGAGGAGAGGGCCCGCGGGCTTGTCATCCTCTTTCTTCGTGTGGGATTTGAATTAGCGTAGACATATTGCCAACGAGGGAGGGGAGTATTTATTGACGAGGAGAGGGCCCGTGGGCTTGTCGTCCTCTTTCTTCGCGTGGGATTTGAATTAGCGTAGACATATTGCCTATGAGGTAGGGGAGTATTTATTGACGAGGAGAGGGCCCACGGGCTTGTCGTCCTCTTTCTTCGCGTGGAAGATGACGAAGAAGTGAGTGAGAGAGAGGGACCACTAATTAGTAGCAGAGAAGTAGATATAAATGAAATGCGAGTGAAATTCGAGTGAAATTAAGGGTGGGTTTGTCGGATTTTAATTTTCAAACACTTTCTTTGCCCAACCCACTTCGTTCTCGTCCGGAAACTCAAGAAAGTAATCCATTCGACGTAACCTCAACATGTCACGAAATATGTCCAGGCGTGCAGTTTTGAGCAGCACCCAATGCCCAGTACTCAGACATAACTATTTGTTACATTTTAGATCGCTCAAGAATTTCTTCATCGATGGATCCACAAGTGATACACGCATCGCCATTTTGGAGAAATTTGCCTTGCCCTCGGTCCTCGAGACAGAACAGGATTGCCTGTTGTCACAAAGATGCACTACTAGATACTTGTTTTCTTGATCATCAGTACGCTTGAATTGGTACTATCGTTATGACTTAAATTCTGGAATTGTATCCGTAACATTATTTCCAGATTTTCACATAGCTCTTTTAGACCCCAAACTCTTATTGGCGTTGAAGGTCCAAATGACATCGGGTGCTCTTTAAACTCCAAATTTTACAATGTTGATAATAATACGTCGCGAATATGAGCCTGTAAAGATTTGAGATGAGCCTGTAAAGGAAATCTTATCCATGTGAATTTCCTAATACAGGTAGGTTTCTTAAAAGGGTATATGATGGAGTTTTATTCGGTCATTACAAATTAGGGCAAACATGAGGAGATTTACAATTTAATTTTTGTGAGTTTTCTGCAAGAGATATACATTTATGGGCTTCCTTTGAGTAATATGGGGTTGGGATACTGTTAAGTGATTGAGCGATTGCAAACTTCGTATTCTCTAGATTCATAGAGGCTGCGCTCGGCGATCAAGATGGAATTTTGGATAGAATATGACAAAATCTACATTTAGTGCTTACTTATGATAGGACAAAGTCAGATATAATAAAAGAGGATATAGACCGGATCAAATTATTCAATGGAAAAGGTGGGATAAGATGGACAAGATTTATAATATCTGAAAAGGAAAATTATTTTTCTCAAATAATAAACCTCTTAAATTAACAAATTTAAAATTATATTTCAACAGAAATAATATTTAAATTCTAATGTAAGAAATTCAAAATAACAAGAAATAAAATTTATTTTTAAATATAAATTTATTTTTATTTATATATTCAAATTTAATTTTACCTTATAATATAAATTCAACATATAAATATATATTTATCACATATTTTAGGTGTTTTGGTGTTTTAGGTATATTAGTAGAGTTTTCTATTTAATAAAATTTTATTAGAGAATGATGGAAGGAGAAGAAGCAAATAAAAAGAAAGTATTAAAAAAGAGTGGAATATAAAATAAAAAAAAACAAATAAAAAAAAAGTAAACAAGAGTGTCGTAAGAGATTTCTACCATCTCCATTTATAAAATTTATGGTTTATTATATTGATAGACCACCCAACAATATATATGATGTGATGTGAATATATTCGACTTTATTATTGCAACATCAAACAGTAGATAGAATATATCAAAATCCTCTGGATTTCATATTTGATCCTTTCATGTCCTATCTCAATTAGAAATCTAAACGATGAAACATACGCTGGGGTTTTTTTCATTGTTGACTACCCCCATGACCCCGATGCTTGGACCAAAACCCAAATCTCTAGTGTCCTTAGTTGATTCCTCTAGTGATTTCTTTTTCTTGTTTTAGCATTAAATTATGAAATTTGTTAACTTTAGCATTATTTTCACAGCAATTGATATAAGAGTTAAAGTTATAGTTTCTATAGTTGATATGGAGTTTTGTTAGTGTAACCACTATTTGGAAACATTCTGCTTGCAATTATGTATAAAGTAAGGGTTGAGATTGAGAATTTCAACAAAAGTGACTACTTTGGGCTATAGATCATTAAGATGTGTAGCTATCAACAACTTAGGATTTGTCAAAGATTGTGGGATGGCAAAGATGAATTGCCAAAAACGAAGAAAGAGGTTGATAAGGTAGTGTTGTTTAATAAGGCAAATATCATAATATTGTTGAATATGTTGGATAAGGTATTGATTGTGGCTGAAGAGAAGAGGCTACAACATTGTGGACAAAACGTGAAGCACTTTATCTAATAAATATTTGAATAATCGAGTGCATACACTGAAAATGATATTTTGACAAGATGGTTGAAAGCACGTTCACAAGAGTTTAACAAACTCATGATTGACTTGAAGAACATTAATAAGGTGTTGCCTAATGAGAAATAAGCATATGTAGTTGGCATCACTACCATATTCTTTTGAGCAATTTACCAATTCACTACTACTAAGGCACACAAAATTTATTTTGGAAGAGGTAAAGTCCTCCTTATTTATAAGGAATGGCAAAAAAAGGTATGAGAAGATAATTTAGTGCAAGATACATGTTTGGTTATCTAGTGTAGAGATGCATGACAAGAGTCCAAAAGTAACACATGAAATAACAGGTCTAAATCGAGGTCCAATGTTGGAACTTGTCGATCATAAGGCACTAAAAGAGAGATTGTTTGAAGTATGAGGGCAAAGGATTTAAGGTGGAGTTTGCATGCGATTGGTAATATTGTTACTACAATAGATAATAGTTCCAATGATGCCAATGAAGTGTTAGCATTCACCATGAGTTCATCAAGTGATAATTGAGTGCTTGACTCTGAATGTTCTTATCATGTGACTTTCTCATAGGCACTAGTTTACTACCTATCATTGCACAAAGGGTGATAAGGCGTTTAATGGGAAACTATGCTGCTTGTGAAATGGTATGTATTGAAATGGTTTAGATTAAGATGCACAATGGAGTAGTGAGAGCGTTGACTGACATGAGGCATGTATAAGATCTAAGAAGGAAACTTATCTCATTAAGTGCTCTTAACTAGTTTGAATATTGGATCTCTGTTGAAGGTATGAGATTTGAGTGTCTCTCGAGTTGTGCTTACGGTGATGTAGGGAGATAGACTATTGGTCTTATCTCCACTAGGGAAAGACAATGATTAGCTCATTTGTTAAATTCTTTGAGACTTCAAGTCAAGACCTGACATAGTTGTGACACATGCGACTTGGTATTAGGTCACCAAATTGAGAAGCTGGACTTTTGCGAACACTGCAACATTGTAGTCAAGAGAGAGTGAAGTTCAATACGGCAATTCATTAAATCTTAGAGATTATAGGCGGCAGATTAGTTATAAACATGAATAATGTTGGAATTCCTTCCATATGTTGTTCACTATTGTTACAACATTCTTCAGTAGCTGGAACAACACTTGTTGACGTGGATGAAGGAACAGTTATGGATAAAAGAGATTCTACCCTAATTTCCTTAATGTCCATATTATGTCGTTCATTCTCCCACTAATTTGATTATTTTATCTGAAGTATGCATTATTAGTAATGATGGAACCTGAAGTTAGTTTGTCGTTTCATATATTTCATATATTCTCATTGGGGATCTAGAGATGCCTTCTTGTGGTTCCCGACATATACTCCCTTAGTGGCCTCAACAACCAGCCCACTATTCCTATTGGCTCTCAAGAGTTATCATTTCTTCAATGAATAACAACGATGAAATAAAATAATTGATATTATTAGAAAAATAAAATAGTTCATTAACTTGGATTTAGCAAAGCGCTTGATTGTTGCCTTCCAGGCATTATGCGGTGAAGGATCGTTCCATTCACTACTTCGTTGTCGCTTCTAGATATTCTACATGCTTCGTCGTTGTCTTCTGGGCATCGTCTATCAGGCGTTCTATCTTGATGCTGAATGGAGTCAACCCACATGAGCTGATATTATTTTAATTCATGCATCGGCAATTTAGTTCGCCCGTGCTTCACATGGAAGTATCTTTAACGTTCATATTGTTGTCTTTTTTGGCCAAGACATTAGTATTGTATCTTAAAACAAGGAAAACGAAGGAAAGAAAACATGATAGACTTGCGAAATAGATTACATGAGATAATTGATCTAGAAATATACTTGATCACCATGAGAATAAGAGATTTTCGTAATATTGAAAGTAATCGGTCTAAAAATTTTAGTCCAATTAAAGTGGAAAACGATATGGAATAAAGGAAGGGTAAATGTCTCTTTACCCATAACTGCTCCTTGATCCACGTCTACAAGTGCTGTTCCAGATACTGAAGAACGTTGCAACTATATTGAGCAACATTTGGAAGAAATTCCCACGATATTCACACATATAGCTTAGATTTGTTTTATATGTGCTCTTCATCATTGATTGTGCTCGTCTCACGTATCTACGGGCACTGATCGGCGTTAAGGACCTGTGACTTGACTTTTGGATCAAACCATAATTGCCCGCATATTTCTTCATACAGCATCAGCATGATTAAAATTTCCACGACTCTTCCATTCACACATGTAGCTTTGATCTGACCTCGATACAGCTCAAGATTTCGAGGGAGGACGGTGAATATTAAAGTGATGCTAATTGAATGAAAACAAAATGCTAAATGCCAATTGCCAACTACCTCTAGTGGGCCCTGGGATAGGAAATTATAGAAAGAATTGAGTCAATCTTTCCACATATTTTTGGGAAAAAAAATAGAGATTTCTTTGAACTTATTAGATTAGATTCCAATGGAACGATTTCGCTTTCTTTTTCCATTGTAATTTATTATTTGTTCCCCTCTATTCCAGTGTACACTCTCTTGTCGTCCACGACATAGCCGGTGATTGGCTGATTCAAATAATTTCTTCCGGGGAAACATCACTGTCTCTCGTCGCCTACAATTTTGTCGCATTTTTTTTTTTTTGGTCGAAAAAATATGATATTCATTCATTCATATAAGAGAAGCTTCAATACACAATAAGTCCAGAAGACAGGAAGGAGGATAATAAACCCAATTAGCTGGGAGGGCTTTTCTTCGGTGGGCCTTACAAACCCAGTCTACGACGGTGTTGCATTCTCTTCGGCAGTGTTTTATTTTTAACCGTGTGAAAGACTTCACACGTGCCTGGAGTTCGCTGAACAGCGTGTCGAGACCCCACGAGACCGGAGTACTTTCCTCCAAAGACTTCACCAGTTCCAAGCAATCTGACTCCACCTCTATCTCTTTTTCCTCTTTTCCCTCAAAGTACTTTAGGGTTTGCAAAAGAGCCTGTGCTTCCGCCTGAAGAGCTGAAGACACTCGGACTGTGCGCACAAAGCCATCGACGAGAATTCCTCTGCTGTCTCTGCAAACACAAGCCACAGCCGCTTCCCCTGTTTCTAAAAGGAAGGAACCGTCCACGTTTACCTTTAGCACACCCTTCGCTGGAGGAGTCTAGATCTGAGGGGAACCGTTCATCGGAGGGTTGCGGATCTGAGGCGAATCGTGCATTGCAGTAGTTTCAGTGCGGTGAGAGTTGTGTTGCAGGGGTGTCTCGTTTGAAAAGGCACGATTTGGTGGGATATCCCCAGTTCGAAGGGGGTTAGGCAGGGGAGGCGTCACTGTCCGAGGCGAGTGGTGGCTCAAAGGGGGATCTATTGAAGGCGAGTTGTGGCTCAGCTGAAGATCTATTTGTGGCAAAGCTTGTTGCCTACTATACAGGGGCGTCTCGTTCGAACTTGCTTGATTTGGTAGAATTTCCCCTGTCTAAGGGGGGTTAAACAGAGGAGGCGTCTCTAGCCGAAGCGAGTTGAGGCTCAGAGGAGGATCCGTCGGAGGCATGTTGTGGCTCAGAGAAGGATCTGACGGAGGCGGGGCTTGTTGCAGAGTACGCCGAGGTCGCGACAGGCCGTGCATTGAAGTGGGCGAAGTCTGGGCCGATTGAGGCGTCGAACTCTGAGGTGGGTATTGCTGTGCATGAGTTTGTTTGCTCTATTTACCCACCCACCTATTAAAGTTATCTTCCATGGCTTGTGCTGAGATGATGATGTGCTGAGGACTTAGCGGTTTTGCTCTAAAACACCAATCATTGCGGGATTTCCAGATTTGCCATAGTAAGAGGGCGAGTCGCTCAAAGGAGATAGAGGTATGCTTGAAATTTGTCAGCCATTCCTCTATTCGAGTTATCCCCTGACCTTCTTTCTGTATTTTCACATCAGCAGTAGCCCATATTTGGTGCGTCCATGGACAGAGAAGGAAGAGATGCTCGATTGATTCTGGATTTCTGTTGCAGGTCATGCATGTTGCCTCAGGTATGATATGTCTGCGATACAAGTTTTCCTTTGTTGCTAAGGCATTTTGACAGATTTTCCATAGGAAAAATCTCACTTTAGGTGGAAGTTGGGCACGCCATATTTTGTTCCAAAATGATCTTGGTGTTCGATATGATGATGAGGCTTGGTTTTGCTGCTGCTTTGCTTCTTGTGCCTTGAACTGATTATATGCACTCTTGACTGTGAATTGCCCTATTTTGGTTGGCTTCCATACCTGTTTGTCCTCCGGAAATTGGGGGTTAAGGTGAATTGCTAGAATTGCGTTGCTCACTTCGTGGTCGAATAGATGTCGTATCCTGTCTTCCTTCCACGTAGCAGAATAAGTTCTGCAACCTGTGTTGGGTCGTCTCTATTGGCAGGGCCTCCTATTAATCCTCTTGGTAACCATTGATCGTTTCTTATACTTATTTTTGCACCATTTCCAACAACCCATTGAGATAGGGAGTTGATAGCATTTCTACCCAAGAGTAGACTTTGCCAACCCCATGATGGCCTGGAACCTTTTTCAGCATGTAGTAGATCTGTGTGGGGGAAATATAGGCCTTTGAAAAGTCGGCTCCAAAGAGAAGTTGGATTCTGCATTAACCTCCAAGCTTGCCGACCCAATAATGCCTCGTTGAATTTGATTAGATCTCGGAAGCCTAGTCCACCTTCATCCTTTCTTGACTTAAGAGTGTCCCAGTTTTTCCAATGCAAACCAGCTCTGTCCTCGTTATTTTTCCACCAAAAAGATGCTATTTTCCGTTCAATTGCTCGGCAAATAGATGAAGGGATCTTGAAAATGGACATTGCATACTGCGGTAAAGCTTGAACCACCATTTTAAGAAGAATTTCTTTCCCTGCCTTCGATAAAAAATTCTCTTTCCAGCCCTCAAGTTTCATGTTAACTCTTGCAAGAAACCAGTCAAACATTTGCTTTTTAGATCCACCCCAATCAGAAGGCATTCCAAGGTATTTCCCTGTCTTTTCCAGCTCTGATACCCTCATTTCATTAGTCAAGTTACTTCTCAATGCTCTTGGACAGTCTTTACTAAAAAGCATCCCAGATTTGTTTAAATTTATAGCTTGTCCAAACGCAAAGCAATATTGATGCAGGGTCATTGCTACATTTTGACATTCGACTAACTTGCTTTCCAAGAATAAAATTAAATCATCCGCAAAGAGTAGATGAGATAGTGAGGGGCAATATCTATTGAGTTTAATTCCCTTAATGCTGCCATTCTCCATTTCTCTTTTCAGCAACAGAGATAGAACATTCGCCACAATAATAAACAGATATGGAGATAGAGGGTCACCTTGTCTTATCCCGCGAGTAGGGTTAAAAGACTCTGAAGGTTCACCATTTACCTTAACCTTGAATGACACTATAGAGACACATTCCATGACCCATGAGACCCACATATCGCAGAATCCTATTTTTTGCATGCTTGCTTTGAGGAAGTCCCATTCGACACGATCGTATGCTTTCTTCATATCAATCTTCAGCAACGCATGAAATTTCTTTTTCCGTTTCCGAATACGTAGCTGATGAAGTACTTCCTGCACAATTAGTATATTGTCTTGTATTTGTCTCCCGCTTACAAATGCACTTTGCTCCTTTGAGATTAAGTCAGGTAGCCACTGTTTAAGTCGATTTGCCATGATTTTTGAGATAATTTTATATGCAAAGTTACACAGGCTAATAGGGCGAAACTGTTCCAACCTCTCCGGATTACGTACTTTCGGTATGAGGGTAATATAGGTTTGATTCAGCTCAGGGTTGAGTTTTCCTGAGTTAAAAAAAGATGTCACCTCTGTAAAAACTTCTTCCTAAATATCCGGCCAATGGTGTTGATAGAACTTTCCACACAAACCATCCGGCCCAGGAGCTTTGAGAGCCCCTAATTGAAAGATTGATGTAGTTACCTCTTGTAGCGTTACATCTCCAGTTAGACTGTGGTTCATCTCCTCGTTTACTATGCATGAGATTTGATCTATGACTGGTTGGAAGTTTCTTGGCCCTATTGAAGTATATAGCTCTTTGAAATACTTGGCTGTCATCTCCTTTAATTGTATGGGGTCTCGACACCATTCATTTTGGTCATTTTGCAACATTACTATTCTGTTTCTTTGACGCCTTTGCACTGTGGTTACATGGAAATATTTAGAGTTTTTATCTCCCCATTTAAGCCAATTGATCCTGGATCTCATGCCCCAATATATTTCTTCCTGTCTCCATAACCTCTCTATCTCCATTTTTAGCCAATTCATCCTGTGTGTGTCATAATGTGAGGTAGAATGATTTGTGATGGCCTGCATCTCTCTTTTCAGCATTGAGATTTGTTTTTCTGCATTCTTAAACTTTCTTCTACTCCAGCCCATCAGCTTATCAGCCATCTTTTTTGATCTGATTGATAGAGGTATGGTCTCCCCTCCAAAAGATTTCCAGGCTTCCAAGACAATATGTTCATACTCCTCATCATCTACCCAGAAAACTTCAAATTTAAATTCTTTTTTGCGCCTGAGCTGTTGGGGAAACAGGTTTAATAAAATAGGGCTATGATCCGATCCGATAGCTGGTAAGGCAAAGACTTCTGCAGAGGGGAAAGAAACTCTCCAATCCATACTGCACAAAGCTTGATCCAGCCTCTTCCTAATCAACGCATCCCCATCTCTGTTGTTTGCCCATGTATAGGCACAACCCTTTCCTTCTAGGTCCATGAGGCCCCATTCATTAATAAAGTCTTGGAAGGCTTTACATCTGTAGTATTCAGCCACTCTTCCTCCTACTTTCTCCCACTGATATAAGATTTCATTAAAGTCCCCAACACACAGCCACGGATCCCAATTTAGCCTGGTCATCTGATAAATTTCCTCCCATAGCTGTACTCTTTGCTGAAAATCAGTTGGTGCATAAACAAAGGTAACCCTCATTCTCTGTTTTGTCTCTTCCAAATGGCAGATTAAGTCAATATAAGACATAGTGGTAGATATAATGGAAATGGTAACTTTTGCTCATTCCGAAAAAGTGCTAAACCCCCGCCAAGCCTCTAGGACTTACGGTGAATCGATGCTTTAAAACTTGAGTCTCTGCTGCATTCTTTGAACCACATCTTCTCTATTCTTTGTTTCCAATAAACATAGAACCATAGGCTTTTCTTGAGCTACTAAAGCTCGTAGCGATTGAATTGTCATGGGCGAGCCTAAACCCTGACAATTCCAACATATAAGTTTCATGTGTAACCCGGTGGCTTATTAGGGCCAGCCACCAGAGCCCATTGTTGCGCTTCTTCCCATGTTTGAATAGGCGTCTCCAGCAATTGAGTCGCATCTAATATTTCATTGTTTGAGTGCTGCACTTCATATGGAGAGTATCGCTTTTGTTTTTTATTGACATGCATTTTGATTTTTTTGCATGCTTTCAGGTTTCGATCTTCCAGAGATTCTGGTTAGGTGCCCTCGAGGGAAACTCCTCTTAATTTCAGTGAGTGGTGCTGCTCATCCATGATCTCTTCCAAAACCATGGGATCCTTCAGCTTTGCCTTTCCACGTTCAGTTGCCCTGCTGGTGCCGGTTTTTTGCAAATCTGTTGGTGAGCCCTTATACACCACGATCGTGGCTACATCCATTGGTGTTTCAGGTATGACTTCTTCTTCCCTCAATTCCTTGATGGACTTTCCATAAAAAATATCACAATAAGGGCTAACTTCATTAACTTCCGCTTTCAACCATGGGCCAAAGGGTAGTTCTTTCATCTTTCTAGATTTGTCCTCATTAAAAGGGACCTCTGCACAGGTTTGAGAGTAATGTCCTACCTTCCCGCATGAGTAACAAAAGTGAGGCAGTCTTTCATATCGAAAATCCAGCCATAAGTGCTTTCCCCTGTTGCTGAAAATTGACCCTGAGAGAAGAGGGTTTGTAAGGTCTATCTTTACCCTGGCTTTCCCTATCTTGTAGGACGTATATCCCTTAGATTCAAGTTTGACCTCTGAGACACTACCAATTTCCCCAGCCACCTTATCTATCACTTTCTCCGAGATCCATTCAATCGGCAGACCATGTATGTGCACCCAAAACTCACAGGTTTTAAAGTTGTAACAAGCCGGAGGTATATTAGGCTCCCATAAATTCAGTAAGAGTAAGTTATTTGCAAAAGACCAGGGACCCTGGTAAAGAATCATATCCCTGTTTGTTTCTGACCCAAATCTGAACTCGAAAATACCCGGGGCTAATGGGGATATCTCTACATTTTCCAATTTCCATGCGCGTCGCATTGTGCTCTGAAATGCTTGGATGTTTACCTTTGGATTCTGATACAGTTGGCCGATCAAAGATAGGCGGCCTTCTTCGATCTTCTCTGGGGTTATTGCATCATCAACTGTGGTGATCTTGTTATTTGTCCACAGCTTTCCCAGTCGCTTACAGAGGGCAGCAAGGCGAACTTCAGATTCTTCCATATCCTCCATGAAGAGAGCGTATAGCGATCTTTGAGACCAAAGGCTGGCTGAAGACCAAAACAGAACAGAATGGACGAAGAAAGGGAAAGATCAGCAAATCAGACGCCAGAGACTGCGATATCGTCCAAAGAAAAGCTTATAAGCAGCACAAAGCATATTCAGAGGGGATGAAGATAGGAAAGGGTTAGGGTTTGTAGATGAAATAGGTAGGGATTCTAAGGGGGGAACGTGATTATTGGGTATTGGCTGAGTGGATTAGCCATGATTTCACAAAGAAACAGTGAAGACTAGTGGAATAAGGTTAGGGTTTTGGATTTCAGTGACTACCCAGAGGTAGAGGGAGCTCTCCTGTGAGAGAGAAAAGAGGAGTTAATTTTGTCGCATTGACTTGATAATAACATCACACATTTAATTTCTTAAAAAAAGAAAAGACAAAGAAAGAAAGGTCCTTTCTAACCTTTCCAAGAAAAGATTATTTTGACAGAAACACTTTAACCACTTCCCTAGCTAGGCCAAGCTATGAAGCACCGATACTCTTCAAGAGCCTTCATGTCGTGTCGGACACTTCGACACGTGTTCAACACTCTCGAACAATCGGTCAAACACGTGTCGGAAAATCCGACACCTGGTCAACTTTCTCGACACACTCCGATGCTCAAGTCGGAATTCTGACATACAAGTTTCCGACACACGATTTCGATATCGAGGTCAATTTTAAAAATCCAATAAATGAGAGGTCAAAAAATATATATGTGGAAAAATAAAACACAATAATTAAAATAATAAATGAAGAAAGAAGAAAAACATAATCTTCTCTTTTCTTCTAACTTCCACTTCCCATGATACACAATTCACCCTTTAAGTTTTTTCTCCTCTTTCAACATATCTAACATGCGAGTCCAAAATATATATCGCTTGTTTTTCTCCAAATTTTATTAATTATTGAAATAGAGTCGAATTTGTTAAATTGAAATAATGAATGATATTAACAAATGGCAGATTAATATTTTTAGTGTATATTCATTCTAGGCTTATTTATTTATTTATGAATTTGATTCAAATTAATTTGATTGAAATAATCATAAAAATGATAATTAAATATATATTTAATATACAATATGTCCCAACGTGTCTGAATTCTCTGTTTTTTAGAAACAACATGTTGGCGTGTCGTGTCGTGTCGTGTTGTGTCACGTGTCGCGTGTTGCATGTCGTGTTTGTGCTACTTAGGGGCCAATTAATTAACTATATAAGGGAAAAAATAAAGAGATGTCTTATCCATTGCCAACTGGAAGTAGTTTCCTGATTTTCTGCAAATTCTCGAGATTCATAGAACAAGTTTTGAGAAAACAAAAATTTTTCACAAGTTTCTGTTCAAAAGAAGTTGCTCTAGAAAGGCGTATGATTTCTTATGGGGAAACATCACTGTCTCTCGTCGCCTACAATTTTGTCTCGCTAACTTGATAATAACAGCATACATTTAATTTCTTAAAAAAAGAAAAGAAAAAGAAAGAAAGGTCCTTTCCAGCCTGTCCAAGAAAAGATTATTTTGACAGAAACACTTTAACCACTTCCCTAGTTGGGCCAAGCTATGAAACACCGACACTCTTCAAGAGCTTTTGTGTCGTGTTGGAACTTCGATACGTGTCCAATACTCTCCGACACTCGGTCAACATATGTTGGAAAATCTGACACCTGGTCAACTTTTTCTACACTCTCCGACGCTCGAGTCGAAATTCTGACATACAAGTTTTCGACACGTGATTCCGATATCAAGGTCAATTTTAAAAATTCAATAAATGAGAGGTCAAAATATATATATATATATATATATATATATATATATATATGTGTGTGTGTGTGTGTGAAAAAATAAAAAACAATAATTAAAATAATAAATGTAGAAAGAAGAAAAACATAATCTTCTCTTTTCTTCGACTTCCACTTCCCGTGATACACAATTTACCCCTTAAATTTTTTTTTCTCCTCTTTCAACATATCTAACATGCGAGTCTAGAATATGAATTACTTGTTTTTTCTCCAAATTTTATGAATGATTGAAATAGAGTCGAATTTGTTAAATTGAAATAATGAATGATATTAATAAATGGCGGATTAATGTCTTTAGTGTATATTCATTCTAGGCTTATTTATTTATTTATGAATTTGATTCAAATTAATTTGATTGAAATAATCATAAAAATGATAATTTATTATGTATATATAAAAATATATATTTAATATACAATGTGTTATAATGTATTGGAATTCTCTGTTTTTTGAGAAACAAAGTGTCGGCGTGTCGTGTCGTGTCGTGTTGTGTCGGGTGTTGCATGTCAATGTCGGTGCTACTTAGGAGCCAAGTAATTAACTATATAAGGGAAAAAAAGTAAAAAGATGTCTCATCCATTGCCAACTGGAAGTAGTTTCCTGATTTTCTGCACATTCTCGGGATTCACGGAATAATTTTTGGGAAAACAAAAAATTTTCACAAGTTTCTGTTCAAAAGAAGTTGCTCTAGGAAGGCGTATGATTTTTGCAGTGGCTGCATGTCTGGTGTCAATGTCCCAAATAGTGTATGGTATGATGTGTTTTGGTAGTCGTCCCTCTTGATCATCACATCCATGACCCTTGGCATAGCAGGGAAGAACCAAGAGTAGACATGACACGCGTACAGACATCAACTCCCGTCGAATTCGTCATCTTTCTTTACGTTTCCTGCACCTTTCTATTTCAAGTATTTTTCCTTTCCCTATACTTTTTATTTCTGTGTAGTGTATTTAGTTATTACCTTTTAATGTAATTTACTTTTCATCGCATTTAGTTTCCCCTCAGCAGATGGCTGCATGTAATCTAAAGCTGTTCGACTACAATGCACACCTCAACTGTCGTGTTGTTGCCGGCAACGTGTTTTATCAGTGGTAGCAATATGATCTTCTAAACATACAATTCCTATCAAAAGAATACTCATGCCCTCTGAAGCAAGAGTTGACGAGGCGAATTACACTATGCTACACATCATGCCATGAGCCTAAAAGGCCACTTGCACTCTCGAATGATGCATGTATCTAAAGGAGGGCAGATGACTGGATGCAGAAAGTTAAGTAATGTCCACAAGCAGGTAATTTGACTTAAGAATCCTATAAAGTAGGTGAGTAGCTTTAAGATGAATTGAGTTTCTTACTCATTCTCGAGGTTTTTCATGCTCACTGGAGAATCAACCTGATGAGAAAGACTACTCCTTGTGACAGGAGGCCGTGAAACTGTCTCTTTCAGTTCCATCGACATTCATTGCTCCACTGCATCGTGAAAGGAGGGCTAGAACCATTGAAACCTCACATAACAAAGTGCGACAACCAGACCCACCAAATGGATGGCAGAATTCATAGGCTGAACTTCAAGGTCTACATGAACAGACTTCCAGAAGCAAATAATAATGAACAGATGGCCTCACTTAGGAGGGGACTCGACAAGAGGCTCAAGGAATTTGGGGAGATTCATCGAAAACGTCTCTGAGTCAAAGGTGGGTAAAGGACAATTTGGGCCTACATTGCATATCAATTCCTCTTGCGAAGGAACTGACTATTGACGCAGCGATGTACTGACAGATTGCTCCTCGTCATCGTGAACTTCCTCCATCTCAATGTAGTAAATAAAGGTACGGATTCTATGCAAGATCTCTTTGCTTTGCTCCATATTGAGCAAGCTAAAGTGCTAGATACAAGTGTCTCTGCTTATTCTTGAATTCAGCAACATTTTCGCATCTGCTCCGTGGACAAAAACTGGCTCTTGTTGGAATTTCCTGGTCATATAATGTCTAGAGCTTTGGGATTCTCTTCTCGGTTTTTATGTTTTCTTTACATACTTCTATATTTGAGAAAAGATAGCGTAATTGATGCTAATTCGACATTTTCCACGGTAAGCATAGTTTTTTTTTTGGTCGGTACGGTAAGCATAGTTAGCATAGTAACAGACGAAGAGAAAGAACTGATAAGCCGTGGGATATGAAGTACTCATACTTTTTACCGTCATTTCTCCATTTACTCATATCGATAAAAAAAAATAATCAGTTTGGCGGGGAGCTACGAGGAAAACAATTCAATAGAAAGGCCATTTGAGAATTTATCTAAAGATGATGGAACGAAATGCTTGGCGAAATGATAAATAAAGCTTCCAAGCTAACATTCTCAGTGGTTTGTGTATAATATCATGTTCAGCATAAACCTCAATAGAAAGGCCAAATAAAACATCTCTCCAAACTATTTGATGTAGCAATGCTATGTCCTTGGACACAAATTGTGACAACCTAGACCCGGGGCAGTACGGAGGGATGGACTAAGATTGCCTCGGCAATACGCGGGCGAGGCTAAGGGCATGTCTCCTATCCCACATCGCTTAGGGGGGGGAGTCCTGAGCTAGCTTATAAGGCTTGGGTCCCTCTAACTATACATACACATTTTCTTGGGATAGTATGGGCTGCCTGAGAAGAACAAAACTGTGAAGACTTAGTGTTCAAAGTGGACAATGGGCCCGTTTGGTTCGGCTTTGGGGAAATGCCCTTGGGAGAATGCAAATACCTTTGAGATAAAGGGGTTTTCCGAAATCTTTGAAGCTGTTTGGTAAACTATAACTGAAAAGTGCTTTAGGGAAATGCAAGACTGTTTGGTAAACATATATTTGAAAAGCCCTTTAGTGTAACCAAATTAAGTTTTTTAGTTTTAGTATTTTTAAAATTGTAAAAAAAAAAAACAATGACTATATAACCTTTTACATTTTCATGTTGAGAGTAATATAAAAGATGTATTAGTAAATTTATTTAAAAATTATATTAAAAGAATTTGATTATAGATTAGATGCAAAATTCAACTTTTGGCCTAGGGTTATTTTAGGTTTGTTTTCAACTTTGAATAATTTTTTTAATTATTGTAGTATTAATCATCTTCGTTAATTAATGATCATTCTAGTGTATTTATAAAAAGTTGGCTATTGATTGTCAAAAGATAAAAATGACAAAAAAAAAAAAAAGGTGAACCCAACATTTGCAAAGGATTTTTATTATTTTAAAAAAAATAAATAAATAAAATACGATGAAACTCCTTTGCCGATCAACGGCGGTTGGGGTGTGGGGAAGATGATCGCTTTAAAAAAAAAAAAAAAAAAAAAGTCAACGGATGAATAGTAAAGATGGACTTGCATTTCAAATGCTGAAAGCCCAAAAGTTGGACACTGCTTTGGGCTTTCAAAGATTCCAGCATTCCAAATGCTAGCATTTGGCCAAGGATGCCTCGGAATCTTTGAACCAAATAGGTAAAATTTTCCCCAAGGGGCTTTCGGGGCTGAAAGCCCCTTGGGAATGCTGAACCAAACGGGGCCAATATGTGTACAGTGGAGACTCGGGTCCTTACACAAATCATAAAATCGAAGAATAAAACCGTGAAGACTTAGTGTCCAAAACGGACAATATGTATACAATGGAGATCCGGGTCCTTACACAAATCATAAAATCTCAAGTTGATCTAGATATTGAGTTTCATCTTTTACTGGAGATAGAGATCTTTCAATAAGTTTTGAGACTTTGCTCATCCAAAATGTCATCACGATATTGCATGTTCTTTGCTTACTTGCAAATTCTTGAAGGTGAAAAATTGAACGGAGCATAAAATTTCGTACTTTTTTGAATAAATCGACTGATTGGGAATACATAAATGTTGACAATGGAAAAAAAAAATTCTCCTTGTTTGCATTGATTTGTTTTTTTGTTTTTGACACTCAAATAGGTTAAAATTTACGATGCCTTAGGGTCCGTTCGTTTCGCAAAAAATGGGCCATTTTTGGAAAATATTTTCTCAGAAGTCATTTTCTAGGAAAATGACAATATTTTCCGGTGTTCGGCTAAGACCTGAAAATGTTTCGGAAAATATTTTCCGGTGTTCAGTACGGAAAATATTTTCTAAGACTTCACTACTTAGGCATGCATCACTTATTGACTTATAAATCCATCAAATATGAATTTGCCTTTAAATCCGAGCAAACTTGCTTCATATTTTTGTTCCCTCGTTGTCACCAAACGCTCATCTACTCTAAAAAATGTTTGTATGAATTTTGAAAAGAAGCAAAGCATGTACAGCCCTAATGAGAATCTTTCAATTGAGTGGCATGTTCTCCCCCTGCGTCTTTTGTGTTCTAATAAACAAAAGAAAAAAGAAGCAAAGCATGTTGAGCCATTTGCTTGAGTAATATGCAACTGCATGGTAGAGTAAATAAAGAAAATGATAAGCAAGAGTGCAGAGCGCGAGCGCGAGCTTGAGATCGACGAGCTCGAGGTTCACTTAGCAACAACTAACAACTAGCCAAGAAAGAAAAGATGGGAAACAAAGAAAAGAAAAGAAAAAGGAAAAAAATAGAAAAATAGAAAAGAAAAAAAAAGAAATTAAAAATAATTGGAATTAAAAAAGAAAAGGAAAATTAAAAAATAATTTGAATAGAAAAAGAAAAGAAGAAGAAGAAATGGGAGGAGGAAGTGAGGATTTGTAGAGGTGTGAGATAAGAGAGATCAAGTAAGAAAAATCTTTTCCACTTTTCAAAAGTGGAAAATATTTTTCCCTACTTTAAGACTTTTTTTCCTTTCATGGAAAACATTTTCCCCAAGGAATTCATTTTCCGTGAAATGAACGCCGGAAAATCCGGAAACGTTTTCCGGAAATTATTTTCTACGAAACGAATAGAACCTTAATTTGCAGAAATATAACCATCAAACTGAAATACAATGATTACTCATATACAATCAAAGTAGAATATAGGCTAGCTTAAGGACTCATTAGATGGGCATAAGAGCTAAACTATTGGAATTATTAGCTACTCTATTTGGATCAAGATTAAGAACCACATCAACATTTTTGTTCATATCCTCATCATCAACTCGTCACAAAGTTCTCTCTTAAAAATTCCATCGAACTAAAAAGCATATTGTGCTTTCCCCAGTCGCAATCAAACATAAAATATTTGGTCCCAAAGCTGAGAAAGAAAGAGGGAAGCTTCCCTTAATTTCAAACGTCTCTGCTTCCCATTCTGTAATAATTCTTTTCAAGATCCTGAACTGAAGATTTTTGGGTCCGTCCAGTAAGGCTTTCATGCAGAGCATTATAAGCATTGAAATGGTTGAGTCGAGATTGACTTGTGTTACCCCTTGAATGGCTGAGCTTTAGCACATTGTCTATTGTGTCCTGGGCATGATGCTCTTAGTGATATACACACTTGTCACATTTGCAACTAATTACCCCTCCGACCACCATGCCTCAAAGCATCAAAGAGATGCTCGAGACTCAAAAGGGTAATATAGTAAATGTTTTTAAAAAGTTTTAAGAATGAGAATGAGAAAACAGCCGGTTTGATAAAGGTAATAGTTCAGCTACGTGCTGACGGGAACATATATACATCCTATTTTCTGATCAATTTACAACTTTTATTTTGTACATAAAGTACAGTCATTATATTAGCCTTCTTAATGAGCATCATGAAGAACGCGCTATTATAATTATTTCAATGTCATTCCCTTTTATTAGCTCAAAAGTAAAGCGACATAAGACAAGAAAAAAGTCTTATTACTAATTAAATTTAAAAATGAGAAAGCATGATTCTCGTGGGTTGGCAAAAAACAAGTCCGTCCACTCTTCCTGCTTTCTTACTTTTGAACTCTCTTTTTGCGCAGGGTCCAATAAAATAAATCAACCTCTATCAAATCTTGTTTAATAGTCACGCCGAAGTTTTCTTCCACATCTAGATAGCTTTTTTAAACAAAATTGGTTCATTGTATCAATCCAACAAAGTTAAAAAAAAGTGGAGATCAAAAGAGATATTGTTAGTTTGAAGTGATAGCATTGATTGCACGCACTAATCACCAATCCACAGCAAAGGCTATTGGGGTTGCTTTTGTCTTCAATGATTCTTTAAGCATGTCTCCCTTATGATTCTGGCTAAGAACGATATCCCCCTTATCTGCCCTGTCCGTCATTGGGTTGAAATTTTTTTCAACAAAGATGTAAAGTCTGTGTGATGTACAAAGTCGTTAGAACCCACTATTGCTTTGAATTGTCCCTGCGTGGATCCCATCTCTACATAGCTGTATTAGCAACTCGTTCATTCTTGCCCCGTGCATTATAGGAATACTACTATAGTACAGGTATTTATGAATATGCTTTTAAGCAGAGTCTAGGAGTGGGTATTTTATGTAATTACTATTCACATAAACTATTGCAAATTTATACAATATAACTTCATATAAGATTTTTCTTCAGATTTGCATGACAAAGCACGTACTCGTTCATGACTAGATCGAAGATGATGCCGTGCAAAAAATTCATTACCATATAAGATGCTTTTCTTATAGTGAATATATACTTCATGAAATGATTCGATGGCGTAAGAAATCAGAATTATGTCTAAAGTTTTGTGACTTAATTTAGCAAATATGGAATACATATCAAGCAACTAAGTGTCGACTATGGAGGAGAAAAATTTCAAAGGTGGAGAAGAAGGGAGGAGAGAACGAAGAAGAAAATAAGAAGACAGAGAGTGTGTCAGAAGGAGGTGGACTTGTTTGTTGATGGAATGCGGACCCAAGAATCACGGGGAGAAAACGGAAGCAAAGTGGAGATGGTGGAGAAGGAAAGATCAAATGTGAAAGAATATTCCTTGAATTCTTTATGTGACTAAAGCGTGGTCGTGAATGGGGATGGCCACCCACTGTTCGAATGGGGATGGCCACCCACCGTTCCACTAATAATGGAACCTAAGTTTAGGTCCACTTCTTTAATTTCTTGACTTTCCATCCATCTGTTAGGTTGACTTGGGCTTCTCTATAAGACTTGGCAACTTCAAGTCTCCAATCAAACAAGGATCGCCCGATCATCTTTCAATCTTTTCATATTGCGCCCCCTCCACACCCATCAAGCAATTCTTTACCAGTTTCTCTTTGCCAGAAGACAAACAAAGGCATGGCTAATGCCCTCAGTTCTATGAATATCTGTCAGGTGTTGCTACTCACTCTTGTTTTATTTCCAGCGATAGGTTACAGTGCCAAGAGTAATCGGCAGTGCATTTCATCCTGTGGTGACATTCACAATATATGATACCCGTATCGACTGAAGAGTGATCCAAAAGAATGTGGTGTCTCGTATTACGAGCTGAATTGTGAAGACAATCACACTGTTTTATATCTTGATGATGGCTGATTCTACATGTAGTCTATCAATTATACCTCTAATCAAATCAGATTGGTCGATGACGGGTTGCAAAAGGATAACTGCTCGTCTCTCCCTCATCATTCATGGGCGTTGTATAACTTCAAGAATAGTGACAATTTAACCGACCTATACAACAAGGGTGATAGTGGTACATTGGTCATTGTGAATTGCTCAAAGCCGGTTCGTAATCTATTCTATATCACTACTGGTCCATGCATTAAGGAATCGTACTCTTCCAACACATCATTGTATTGGAACTTGTATGCTTTGGTCAATCCAAAAGCATCGGATGTTAGGGATTTTTGCACCACTCACATGTGGACGTGGGTATCATTTAATTTTGGGGGTGAAGAGCAGATTAATAGCAGCTCCTACAATTACAAGCTAATCCATAACATCATGGCTGATGGATTCGGTCTCTACTTTCTACATTCAAGGACGAAAGTTTTCATGTGCTTCTTTGATTTCTTCCAACTCTACCGTGGTTCTGTGGGTTGCAAATCCTTTCAATACTATGGTAAGCATCGGTTAGCAATGAAATTTTACCGCCATTTTGCATGATTATGAACACTCTTTCACTTGCCAATTCTCTTCAAAACAGGAAAATGAAAGAAATATTTGAAAATCCACATTCCTTTCCACGGAATGGCTAGAACTATTATGCGAGTAGCCACATGACTATTTTTTTTTTTTTTTGACATATAGTTTATATTTTGGCCTTTTTTCTTAATTAGTTTCGTAATATATCACTTAATTAATAATCCAAAAGACACTCACTAGTACATTCCTTAAAAAATTGTATTCATGTATAGAAAGGAGGGGCAAAATTATTAATTAAAAATAAGAATCGCTATTTCTCTATATTTGTTGACTGCTAACAAAGCAAAGGGAGTTTCTTGTATTGTCTATCATCTATGTCAAATGAAGCTTTTTATTTCCTTGTATTTGCAATTGCACACCCTACTTCTCATATTCTTCAGGACAAAGGTCACAATTTCGTCACCCCATCAAACCTCCATTCGGGTACTTGGCTCGAGTGTGAAATAGCAGAACGATTTTGATGTCCCTCCAATGTGTCCAGTATCAATCTCCGAATCGGCGGTAAGATTTTCTCTATATGTTGGTCCCCTAATACGAGGTAGAGAACATGTGATATTTTTACTTGATTTATACTTTTTTAATAGAAAGAGATTCTGGAAATACAGTCAATATATTTAAGAGCAAGAATAGAGTACTGTGAATTAGTGTTGGCCCACCGTTTTCATTATTAAGGACACTGATTACCTACAAGACCTCTCTTTTATAGTTATTACATGATTAATTTAATAAACTCAACTAACAAAGTAAAAGTGAAGGATTTTTCCCACTAAATAGACATGCGATGATCTTGTTATGGCCTTACGAGGACCATGCGTATAATTGCAAAACAGGTCGCTCGAAGAAGTCAACTTAGACAATTTCGAAGGAGGAGTTGAGAAAGGTCGGCAATAACTTACTTCGTCTAGTAGCACTAATGACAGATTTGTTAATTTTGATCATATGTCCTACAAGCATATAATCAGAATATTTATACTATGAATAAAACGATCAGTCGGTCAAGCCTTGCTGACAGTTGGGCGAGGCTCTGCCGAGCCATGGCTGGGCGAGGGAGGCTTGGGCAAGGCCCAACTCGCCGATGGCTGGGCAAACCTTCGGTGAGCTCGTCGGATCTTGCCCAACCAATTGCCAGCAACCGGCGGTGGTGAACAGTGGCGGCGATAGCAGCTGACGGTAGCGACAGTGGAAGATGAAGAGAGAGGGAAGAAGAACAAGAAGAAAGAAGAGAATAAAAAAAATGGATTAGCTTTGATTTTAGAATTGTTCCAAGAAATAAGGAATTAACTTTTTCTACTCCTAGATTTTGTTCCAAATCTATTCTCAAAAACAAATTTACTTCCGGGAACAAAAATTTTATCAGACGGATTTTTGTTCCAAATCTATTTCCGAGAACAAAAAAATAGAAATTTTTACTGTTTGACCGATTGTCAAATGCATCCTTAAAGTTACATGGAGAAATGTATTTGATTTTTAATGCAATGGGGTCCCAACCTCTCTCAAAGGGCGAGGAGCGCAAGCTTTGGAAGCGAGTCACCTTAAGGCAATCGACGATTTCCAAGTGAATTGGACAATTCCCCTTACAATGTGGTGTTAGTGCTTGGCTTGTGTACTACCAAACCCAACTGTAGAGACATTGATGGACTCGGTTAGTTTTGAATATCTGCTTCCTTTTTTAAGCCGCCACAAATTTATTGAAAGTCGATTAGAAGTCAAGTGAAACGCGGAAAACCGTTTCATTTATGAGAACAAAAATCCAAGAACGGGAATTGATACATTTGCTCATTGTATTGAAAATGTTTGATCATGCGATCTTGCTCGTTTTTCAATTCTTAGGCACATCTATTTAGGTGACCATGCATAGCGAATTCACAAAATTATATCTACCAACCACGTAATCTCATAACAACATAACTATTTAGGATCAAACACACACAAAATATAGATAAAGTGGGTAAAATATCAATTCGAGACACGCAGGGCAAAATTAGACAAGGCCTTATTATTATTATGTCTCGGGATAAGACATGTCAATGATACTCGTAACTAAGCATGAAAATACTTAAACTAAATAATGCGAATTTCCTAACTAAATGATAACGATGAGACATTAATCAAGCATGAACTAAACCTAGCCTAATACGATTCTAAGCTAGAAGCAATTCCACTCTTCCTTTATCACTTTTTTATGTTCATCTTTTAATTGAAACATGAACTAACTTCTATTCTACTTAAATACTACTAAAATCTCATTCGATCACTAAGGGCCTGTTTGGCAATGTTCTTTTTTGTTTTTAAACAGATTTTGTGTTTTTTTGTTCCGGGGAACAAAAAAAAGAAGCAAAGCGTTTGTTTGCGTTTTTGTTCCAAATCTATTTTTTGTTCCAGGACACTTTTGGAACAAACAAGAAACAAGAAAAACTTGTTTCTTGTTTAACAAAAAATTAAACATATTTTCTCTCTCCTCTCTTTTTCTTCTCTTTTTTTTTTTTTTTCTTTCTCTTTTTTCTTTGGCCGGTCCCCGGCCTCGGCCATGGCCGGCGACCGGCCAAAGAGGGCCGGCGACGCCGTCGAGGGCCGGCGACCTCGCCGGGCGTCGCCGCCCCCGGGCGAGGCCGAGCGTCGCCGCCCTCAGCGAGAGGCCTCGCCTTGGGCTAGCGACTTGGGCTCGCCCAGTCCGGCGAGCCCGAGCTCGCCCGCCACCGGCGAGGCTCGGCCTCGGCCGGGCCACCTCCCGAGCCGGCGTCGCCGGCGGTGGCCCGGCGAGGCCGAGCCTCGCCGTGCCGGGCGAGCTCGGGCTCGCCGTCTGGCGAGCTCGAGCTCGCCCGGCTCGGGCAAGGCGGGCGAGCCCGAGCTCGCCCGGCTCGGCCTCGCCGGCCACCGCCCGCGACGCCCGGCCGGGAGGTGGCCGGCGAGGCCGAGCCTCGCCGTGGCCGGGCGAGCTCGGGCTCGCCGGATCTGGGCGAGCCCGAGCTCGCCCGCCAAGGCGAGGCCGCCGGCGGTCGTCGGCGGTCACCGGCCATGGCCGAGGCCGGCGACCGGCCAAAAGAAGAAAAAAAGAAAAAGAAAAAAAAAAGAAAATAAAGAAAATAAAAATAAAAATATTAAAAAATTAAAAGAAATAAAAAAGAATACAAATTTACCAAACGTGTTTCGTTCATTTTTTATTCCTGGAACAAGTTTACCAAACGCGTGTTTTTGTTCAAAATTGTTCCCCTCGGAACAAAACACTTTTTTTCTATTTACGTTCCCCTGGAACAATTTTTAAAACAAGTGTTACCAAACGCACCCTAAATTGTCACTTGATTATTAAGATACTAACTTTTTTTACTTTATAACTTTTTCAAAGTTTTTGATTTTTTTTTCCATCTCTATTTTAGAGAAAATGTGATTACACATCAAACAATAATAAACATGCTAAGTGCGCGCACAATAATTATTCTATTTCGTTTTGAGAACAATTTTTCTATTACGACTTGTTTCGGAACAAAAATCCGTTTGGTGACGTAATTTTATTTTTCTTTTTTGGAACAAATTTTTAGTTCAGAAATATGTTTGAAATAAAAATGATAAATAAATTTTTTTAACTTATCTATTTTTGGAATAGAAATGAGAAATAAAAACTCTTCTCATCACTCACCTTCTCTTCTAGTCAACCACCCATCTACTCCTTCTCTTCTAGTCAACCACCCATCTACCGATGCCGCCCGTTGTCCATCGCCACTTTGTCGCTGCCGTCACCATCACCAGTTGCCATTGGTCACCATCGGTCGTTGGTCGCCGGCCGCCACCGCCTAAGATAGCGAAATTTTGTATGAAATTCTATTCCGGAAATAGAGATTTTGCTTTATTATTAAACATATATTTTTGCTCAGAAACTCATTCAGGAATAAAAATATAATATTTATTTCTCTTTCAGAAATCAATTTTTGGCAATTGTCCTTGGCACCCTAATTTCGCGCCCTAATTGACCAAAAGTAAACCACAATTACGCAAATGTGACCATAATGATGTCTAAAAATACGAGTTCGACCTCAGTGCCTATACTAAGGCAAAAGGGCAAGCTAGGGCTGCCCCCGGCCACCTTGAGAATCCCCCTCTACATACCCGACCGCCCATGGTCCAATATGGATGGGGCAAAATCGAGAAACCAGAGAGATCAACCAAGTTGCGAAATTAATTGCATACACATGCTAATTCATGTCAGTACTGGCACTTCTACCATATATTCCTCTTTTTTTTCTTTTTTTCTTTTTAATATATTCACGATAAGATGATTTCAATCTAATCTATGCTAAGAACGTGCCAATAAATGAAAAATCCCCAACCAAAATGTTTGATAACATCCGAAATAAACATGCAAAAAATGCCCGGGAATGATGTGGCAGTGCAATAGGACCACCCCGGGACTCATCAGAGGATCGAGGCGAGGCCGAATCGGCACCACCCATGGGCTGGATGGTGGCTACCAGCAAGTCCACAGTGGCTCGCACGACATGGAACACATTAAAATGACGGGAAATCAACCGAAATCAACACTCTAGTGAGGTCAAGATCTTCCTAGTTCAAGCTCAACAAGGCGTGACCAGCAAGGAATACAAAGTAAACCAGCGAGCAAAGGATGACTACAGATACGTTTAGAGGCATAAAAATAAGCAAATAATCCACTAGATGCAAAGAAATGAGACTAAAGGTTTTTTTTTTAATGCTTAAGAGGGATCAAACAAGGAAATAAACACCAACAATAACGATAGCAATAACAGCAATAACAAGATAAGATTGAACACGATAAAGATATGCCAAGGTCATCCGAATGTCCGGCCTCAAACACGACCAGATCGGAACTGGCGAAAGCGAGAGCCATTTATTTTCCTACATCCAACTAAAATAAAATGAAAAGGAGATACCTTTAGGGAAGAAGATTGCCGAGAGCGATGATGTGCAGCAGAGACCGAGAGAAACTGAGGAACCGAGAGCTCAGACAGACGAGGGAACGACGGATTTGGAGAGTGAGTGACCGAGAGAGTAAGGTGAGAAGATGGAGATGGCGAATGATGGAGATGATAAGACCAAGAGACTGTGGTTGCTTGAGGATAAGCTAAAGAAAGTGAGCAGCGGCAGAGATGGCAGCGACGGAGTGAGTAGCGAGAGTATGGTGTGAACCGGAGATGGTGGAGTCGGAGTGAGCTGTGGTGAGGAAGGGGTGGCGAGAGCAGCGACTTGAGCTAATGGCGAGGGGCCGAGATGGGGATGGCAGTGAAAGAGGTGAATGAGCGATGAGAGTGAGCAGGAGGCAAAGTGGTGAGGCAGCCGAGAGGAAGAGCGAGATGGAAGCAACGGCTGGAAGGCAACCTGTCGTCGCCTGCCCTGCCGATTTGGGCTTTTCTCCAAGACTCTGGTCTCCCTCAACCTTCATTTTTCTCCTCTCTTCTTTTTCTCGGGGCTAAATTCACTGCGTCCTCGCTTCTAGGGGTGTGCATGGTCCAGGTGGGCGGTTCCCGACCTAGAACCGGTTTCGAAAAATTGGAACCGGGATCCACCCGTTTGTTGCATGGATCCACCCGGAAACCGGACCACCGGTCCGGTCCGGTTCCCAGGTGGATCTATGGAATCGGTCTCAAAGCTAGCATTTTCCTAAAAATAGACTTGTTCCCCCATCAACCAATCCGTCCGAATCAACACAACCGCATCGCCGACGCGCGATGCCGAGGCAGATCGTTCGATTCTACCTCCTAAACCGAACCAAGGAACGAAATTCCACACAAGAGAAGCCACGGCTGATTGATTTCGACCGCGGATTTCATAGCCGCGAAGAGGGAGAGGAAACCCCTCTCCCCCGCAATGCCGAGAAAGACCTTGAGCCAGGCAAAACGACCACGCGGCCTCCATCTCGCTTGCGATCATATGCGCTGCATAGTGCGGTATCTTTGCGTGTTTGCCCCTCTTCTTCTCCGACCTCATGCACCCGTCGACGAACATCAAGCAGTCCATCAAACTCTCTTTGCTCAGCCCTTTCATATCATAAGCCTGCGATCTTCTCCACAAGCTCTTGCAGTGATTGTTCGCCGAACTCAACAAGTAGAGAGCTCTTGTTGTATCTCTGATGGCAGAATCGAGGGTTTGTCAATTAGTAATTTTAATTTTTTTTAATATTAAAAATTAATTGGTCCGGTCCGGGTGGGCGGGTGGACGGATCCGCCCATGGAACCAGGGAATCGGACCCGGTATCTACCGGTTCCCATAAATGGGCCGGGAACCGGACCGGTTCCTCAAGAACCACCGGTTACGGGCGGTTCGGTCCCGATTCCCGAGCGGTCCTACGGATCCCCTGTTCGCTTTCGCACACCCCTACTCGCTTCGATTCGCAACATGGTGGTCTTCTGCTTTGTCGAAAAATAGGCTCTTTCTTTGTCGTATCGACTAATTAGGATTTTTAGGATAAATTTTCTTTGACCCAGGATAAAATTAACTAATTTGGGTTTTCATCTTTGTAATTATAAAAATTATTAAAAAAAAAAAAAAAAAAAGCTATCGGTCCGGTCCTGTGGATGGATCCACACCTGGAACCGGGACCGGACCGATACTTACCGGCTCCGGTTCGGTATGGTTCTTCTTGCTCATAGGACAGTCAAACGCCCCCTCCTTCATCTCCGAAGACTCTCTCTGCGTTGCTAGGGTTTTGGAACGGCGGAGGCGGTCGTCGCGGTGGCGGAGGCCGGAGATCATGGTGGGATTCAAGAACCGTTACATGGTGATGGAGGTTTTCCTGGATCCGAATCGAGAGCTCGGGGTGGATGACCCCATCATACTCACTCATTTCAACGTATCTAAAGCGATACGGGACAGCATCCTCGTGAACTTCGGGGAGTGCGGCCTCGCTTCGTCTCTCGGATCCTTTCAAGGTACTCTTTCTTCTTTATGGGATCCCTCGTATCCTGGAATCAGCAGGTGTCTGGAGGTTAAATTCTCTGTTGTTTCGCTACCAAGTTCTGCGATTCGGTCATGGTCAACCCATGTGGTTGTGATCTTTCGTGCAGTGAAGTATGTAAATCCCATCACGAAGCTTTGCATCATCAGAGCTTCTATGGAGGAGCACCAGAAAGTTTGGGCTGCGATCACCTTGGTCACGAGCGTCGGAAATTGCCCGGTGCTGTTTAATTTACTCGACTTGAGCGGTGAGTCGAACGAGTGTCGAGCGGGATGCTGAATAGCACAAAAATTGATCCTTTTTGTTGAATTGAATCATCCAATTAACGCTGTATTCTGCTACTAGTGATTGTAAGGAGGTTGGCTTACTGTGATCGGCTTTTGTAAATATATCGTCTCAATTCTTCTTGACAAGAGAACAATAGCACCTGTATTATCAAACTGTGTTTTTTTAAACGAGTCGCATTAACTGAAGCTTAAACTCTGAAAGCATAATGGGTGCTGAATTTGCAGTGCTGTTATTGTGAAACTGGCATGATTTTCTAGCAGATTGGGAAAAATTTCATGTGAGGTTATTAGCTCGCATTTCTTTTTGTCTGACCATGGCATGATGCATTATTATATGGTGGAAAGAGTGAGATCTTTTTTCTGGAAGCTAATTGAGTGAGATTTCTGTTGTTGCCAGGAAGCATCAAGGCCTGTAAAAAAGCTGCCTTGAAGTGTGATGAGTTGAAATTTGAGCAGTACAAGCTTGCCTCCGGGTCTCGTCTCTCACCTGAGGTGATTCAGCAGATGCACAACTGCCAAGAAAAGATAATAATTTTGGAGCACTAGGAGCTCTGCACTTGTACAGTGTACACACCTTTGGCTGGTATGATCTTGAGCAATTCTTGTTTTCTTTCTTCCTTTTATATGATCTTTCAAGTTTCAATGCGGTAGCATGTAATTTAAGCACCTGAGCTGAATCTCTAAATGGTGTATATGTTGGCTGTTGGCAAGAATCTTGTCCTTGTTGCTTGGGAGTGCTTATAAATGTCATGAATTTTTACTGGACAGCACATGCATTTGATATTCCAAATTAAACTATGGTGACTGAGATTTCAAAAGCAGTTGAATTTGGTATTTCCACTTCTTACAGAATCTGCCGATTGGTAACAGAAATCTATCTGTGTGCGTATGTATTATGTCTCCTAAATTTTTTATATATGACTCTTCTCAGTGCATCCTCTGTTTGTCGATCTTACTATATCTTCTAGGCTTTATGTCTAATTTGATCTTGACGTCACTGTCTTTGCAGGTTTACGGAAGCAGGGCAAGTAAGAAACCCTTTTCAACTTTCACCTTAAGGATGATAACTTTCCTTTTCTTCCTCAAGCCCCCTCAGCTCTCTTCTCACTGGAGTTGATATCCCATATATCAGACATGCCAGGTGAGCTTTACGGCTTCTACTGCCGTGACTTGATAGACATGCCTACACCTCATCTCGTCCATGGGTTAAATCTCCATTACTGAAAGTGGCTGATCGCATGGCGAGATGATCATATGGGTTTGGTCGATTCATTTGATCAGATTTACACCAAGGTTCAAGATGCAATGTTGAATATGAAGCCGAAAGATTATCGTTTGAGCGCAAGTACAAAAGAATTGCTGGTACCGGTTATGTTTTTTGCAGGCAGTGTGCGGCGGTCTTGACTTGAGTCTGATTGCCCTCTAATCCATGGGATAATTTTGGGGTATCTTCAAACAACCATCTTTTTCTTGTTTTTATTTATGTATTTATTTCCTCTCTCTCTTTTTTTTTTTTTTTTTTTTTGGTTTGGGCACGTTCGTGTTCTCTAACTCTGACATGTTGTATGCGAGTCTATTGATTTGGCACTCCAGAAAAATGGAATCAAATTTAGCAAGGTCTATTTCAAGTATTAATTTCATAAAATATCACTGTGCTTCTGTGATAAATATCATCATAATTCATGACACCCAATAAAGATCGTATCAATAAAAGAAGGTCCATTCATCTTTATTGTCTTCATGGGTCGAGTCATTCATACTCAGATGTAAGTTGATGAAAGTCAGATCAGGTTTGCTTTATGTGATCTTTAGAGCGAGAATGCTGGTGTCTTTTAGATGTTTCTGTACTGTGCTTACATCCGAACTATAAAGCTAAGAGACACCAAGTGTCAACGTCATCTTTGTACTCCCTTAAAATTCATGGAGGTATTTGATTTCTAAGGCAATAGGAATTAATAAAACTGCTAATTTTTATGCTAATTGTCGAGTCTCAGATGCTGAATAAATGATGATTGCAAACCTGCATCTGTTTTGTGCACTCCGGATGCTTCCAAATTGCATCGAGATCCCTTGATGTCGATGGTTTAGATGTATTTGGACGTCGTGTCTCTGCCAGTAGCTGAACATTACTGTCTCAATCCCCCTTTATATAAACTGAGAGGGACTGTACAAGTACACGACTTCCTTGCACACACAAGGGTTGAGCCACACCACAAGCAACAAGAATTTCTTGAAACGCATAGCTAGCTGAAGCGGCTCTCTTTTCATTGAATTCAATGAAAGTAGCGATCCATGATTGGGGCTAATGAAGGGTTTCTTAGTGTCACTGTTTATACCATGTCATCAAAATTTCTCCTTCCGTTCCAACTATTAAAGTGGCATAGGTGAACTAATCTTTTAGAGCTGAATAGTCCGTTGTCTATATTGATATGATTCAGTAATAGAAGTCAGAACATGAAAATGGTAGAAAGAATACATGCCAATCGTACATCTGCTGCTCTCAATGACGGCCTTGGATGCACGGAGTTGTAAATTACTAAGCATGTGCAAAAAATGCAGTCGTTCCTTGAATTGTCGAAAATACTATCAGCATCAGAATGAAAAAGGAGTATAAAAACCAAATACGAAAAAATGCAAGATATCTCCTTAAAACAGTTTGAGAAATCTCAGTGAAACTATATTGTAATGTTGACCATAGTCATCATGATAACAGGACCACAGCACGTTATGAATAGTTCTCGTAACTGATTTTGACCCCTCAATTTTCAGTCCACAAAAGCAAATTAAAAGTAAAAATAGCACCTATAAGACAGCTATAGAAATGAACTAATTAATGATCCTCATTTAGTGAACAAAACGCTCTTCCTACATGTAAATATATATAAATACATATGTTATATGTATATGACATAATATATCACAAGTGTACATCAATAAATTTATAGGTGAATTGATTGCTTGAGGAAAGAAAGAGAGAGAGAGAGAGTAGATATTACCTTACACAGTTCTCTTAAACCGTATTTTTTTATAACTAGAAGCAACATACATCGATAAAGAGAGAAACAGATAAAATATAATTGGTGAGTTTAGATTTATTGACCAATACATCATTATTACATCCGAATTAACAAGTAAGGCAAACCTGATATATGCTCCCATAAACACTATATTAAATTGAATGAGATGATTCGATTTTCTTCTCTAATTAATGTAAAGGTACATGCCTAACTAATGTTAAGGAAAGTGAAAGGAAATGGAACTTTGTGATGATGCAATTTAACTACAAAACTCCATTCTGCCAAACTTTTGCTATTATTTATAGATATAATTGAGTAGCTGATCACAAAGTATTTTTGGATCACACTAAAATTGCAGACAACACTAATTCTGACTGCAGACAGGTGGGCAAGCCAAACTGAAACAGTAGCAGCTAATGTAACTTAAAGGGCGCTAAAAGTACGGACATCGTTACCCAATTAGCGAGAGATTAATGGATTCAAGGCTAGATCAGGCGCCATCTTTCTAGAATCTTGGCGCTAAATGATCTATTCAAGTTGGGGCGGGAGGGTATCGCCCTGAGTGGCCCGGACGGATGCAGCCTCGCTGCCTGCAATCTCACTCCCTGCAGCATTTTTCTTCACTATCACAAGAGCCCTAAAAAGTATTTTGTCGGTGAAGAGACGAATGAGAGGATTTGTGCTCCCAAGTGGAAGACAACGCAAAATGAGGAGACTCCAGATACCGAAGAGGGCGACGGATCCCAAGACCAGGAGAAAAATAGAGAACCAAGCAACTTTGGTTACGGTCACGTAGACGCCCGCCATGAATGCGAGAGGCATTGTGATAATAGTTATCAGCAACGGGAAATATGATAGGAGAATGGCAAGTGGCCTCGCATAAGGATCATTAACATTTGACCAGAAGAGGAGGACGAGTGCCACGATTGAGCTATACAGGGCGATGGCGTTGCAAGTCACAAAGACTTTGTACATGGCTTTGCGAAGCAATATGGGGATTCCAGCATCTCCGTCAGAACCATTATATCCTCCGGGAACGGATAAACCAGAAGTGAAAGTGACAGAGGCCACAAGCGCCATTATGACTGAGCAAGTATTCACTAGGTCCCTCAATCTTTCAAATTCCGGCGGTTCCAATCGTTTCGGTGGATTTCGACCGGTTGGCTTGCAGATAAATAATTCTTTACTTGCCGGTGTTCCGGCACGTGCCACAATTATCCACGTTAACCACTGCAAGTAGTGAGTCGAAGAATAAACAAAGAAACGAACAGATTATGATTTTGGCCACTAAATTGCAGATGGGGGTGAGAGCACACTAAATGACATGTCTCCCTATTTTATGTTCTAGTTCCGCCCCTGATTGGTATAATAAATTATTACCTGTGAGAAAAGTGTAAAAGGTCATACCTTCCCAAGTGGAGGCCAAACTGTTTTAATTTCCTGCTCTATCACATCACGAGCCGTCATGTTATTCTTATTGACCAACTTAAGATTAACTCTTCCGTCTCGTGCAAGAAGCAAGACCGAAGGTTGGCAGTGCAATGCAGCCAGATGCAAAGATGTATTCCCATCGAAATCTCTTGCATTTATGAGGTGATCGAATTTGGGATTTTCCAGTATGTATTTGACAGTTGCAGTGCATCCGTGCCTCGCTGACACGTGAAGAATATTTTGTCCCAGCCTAATTAAGAACTCTGCAGGGTCTTGCCATTGACTAAGCAACGCCTTGACAATCTTGACTCCGACATTCTTGACTCCGACAATCTTGACTCCATCCATCATGCAAGCAACATGGATAGGGAGATAGCCCATGCTGTCTTGCTCCAAGGCGCTTGTTGGGCACTTCTCCATCAAGAACTTGACTCCATCAAGATAATTGCCATACGCTGCCAAGTGGAGTGGAGTACCGTGTCCCGCATCTCTCAATTGAAATAGCCATGGCTTCTTTTTCCACATCTCAGTCAGCATATCTAAATATAACGTGAGAAGTTATCTATTGGGATGAATATGATGTCTATAATTCTTAAATAGGAGTTTATCTTATTCAAGAAGATTCGAATTATTGAGAGTTGACTCACAATTTTGTCCCATAGGATAGCAAGCTGTTATACCATATGTTACACATGCCTCATTAATCTATACTTTGCTTGTGACACTTGATTTTTCCACCACCAGTGGAAATCGAAAGGAAGAACACGATAGTGACCAAGAAGATCAAAGAATAAGCAAGAGCACAAAAGCAGGGTTTACCCATTTTCAAGTGTATAAGGGCAACATGAACGGGTGACATGCCAAAGATACTTTGACTCTCTGATTGACTCTCTAATCTCCTCCAGTCTTCACCATCGTTTAGCGCATCCAACAAGAGCTTGACAACCTCCAAGTTCCCTGTTTCGACTGCTACGCACAATGGAGACTTGCTTTCATTATTCTGACAATATAGCAGGCCGGGGTCTTCACTCACCAGATGACCTATCACCTCGCGATGGCAATTCCTCACAGCCTCATGTAGAGCAGAGTTGCCGCAGTGGTCAGGGCATGCTGGCGCCCCTTGGGGAAGGAGAAGCTCCACTGCACCAGCTTTCCCAGCTCTAGCTGCAATGTGAAGCGGTGTCTCTCCTCTGGAATTCCCACAGTAGATCAAGTGCTTAGGGACGAATTCGATGATTGCTCTGACATTATCATCAGTCTCTGTATTCCATTCATGTCAGGTTAATTTGAGCGCGAAAGATCGGTAATTTTAAAAAATGCACGGTCCCACCATTTTTAATATACCTGCCGCAGCGTGAAGCAGGGTATTCCCTACGGGGCTGCGTCGCCCGAGAAGGACAGGCAAGGACACTTTTTCCTCGGCACAGTGATCCTTCAGGGCTTCGATGAACTTGTCGACGTCCTCTTTCTTTGCGACCGAGAATAGCTGGGGAGCCAAAATATTGTCGCGTTGTGGAGGATCGTGCTGTTGCTGGCTCGGGTCGGCCCCGATTTTTAATGCTTGTAGTTTCTGCCTTCTCCGCTCCCAAATCTCCTGGTCACCTATAGACAGTAGCACATCCATGTCTCTGTGTGTGACTTTGTGTCTCTGACTTTTGAGTGAATTTGCCCTGGTGTCCTGCTACGACTCAAATTTAGCATATTTATAGCCACAAGTCGAGTTCAACCTGATTGGCCAATGGACCCCTGCAACCCGCATTTTACCGACATGTCCACTTCGTGCCACAAATATTCTCACTTAAGCCCCTATGTGGGGAAAATTCGTTATGTCACTGTAGTATATGGACTTGTTTGTTAGAATTACGTTTTTTTTTTTTTTGCTAAAAAAAAATCAAATTTAAAAATTTCATCTGCATTTCAAAAGAAAAAATTATACGAAATATATTTAATATAGATATGAATCTACACCTTAATATTTATACAACATGAAATTTGGAGCATTTAGAAATGGAAAATATCAAAAAGTGCGCATTGCGAGATTTAGCTTTTCTTTTTCTTTTCTTTTTTATAAGAATCATTTTTTTTTTCTCTCTTTCTCGCATTAATGTTAGAGTAGAGGTGACGCACTTTGATTGGGCGCACCCTGCACCAGGTTTAGCTTGGGTCTTTCTTTGAATAAAAGGAAATATTAAATATCTTTTGAATTGGGTTGGTGTAAGCTCGAGACTAATTGGGTCTGGTCGAGCCTACCACCATCCGCTTGGCTGGCAGACTGGCAGTAACGCGACAAGCTCTAAGAAAGATTTGTCCAAGGTGATTTATAAGTTTTCTTTACTCCAACGTGGGACTTGAGGTGCTATTAAATTCCTTACTTAAAGTAGTTATAGCGCTTTGGTTGGTACGGAGGATAGATCCCTTACTTAAGATAGTCATGGCATGTTTGGTGCGGGGGATTGTCCTTTTTATCTTTTGCCACTTGCATCATCGTCGCCTCCTGCAAAAGCAAGGCAAGGCATCTCAGCTTTTTGTTCATCTATCTATTAAAGAATAATAATGGCAATCATGGAGGTAACGGAAAAGAGAGAGAGAGCGGGAGGTTGAGCAAGGCAAGCTCAAAGAGTGGCGGATTATAAGCAAAAGCGGAAGAAATTAAAAAAATTGAGATTAAATTATTATCCTCATACATCACATTGGCGATTAATTTAATCATAAATTTTCGATTTAGTAAATTCAATCTTAAACCTTACAAATTATCAAAAAGTTTAGTACTAAATTGACCAAATAAAAAATATCTATAAGAAAGTAAATTATGAAAAAGTTTAGGACTAAATTAACCAAATTTGTCCTAGGACGACCCATAATAATAAAGCAAAAAAGGAGAAAAATTAAATAAATAGATTGAATCTAGTAAAAGAGATTTGGAAAAAAAAAAATGCAATCGACACAATGAATTATTTCATCCGTGTTGATCATCATCCAATTCAGATTAAGGTTACTTGTCCCCCTTTCTCGTCAAAGTTTCCAATATATTTTCAAAATTGAAAATGTTTAGGAAATTGTCAATGTACGTGTCAATTTTTATATGTTTGAAAGGTTTAAGATATTCCACATTGAATAAAAAAACAAATTGAGAAGCAATAAACTCAAAAAAGTAAAATTCCCAGAGCTTTTTCACTAGAATAATCGATTCCCTCAAGAAACTCTTAAAAAGAAAAGCTTAAAGCAGTGGTCTGTTTATTGTTGCTTCTTTCGTCTTTTTACGTTTACGTGTAACGTCCCTCAACCCCTATGCAGAAAAAAATCGTTACCAAGTGCATTATATGGACATGTTTGTTAGAATTATGTTTTTGCGAAAAATTAAATTTTTACTTTTCTGTACAAATTTAAACGGTAGTAAAAATACCAAAAATACATACAAACTTACCTTTCAACCTTTGTATATTGTGAAAAATTTTAGTTTTTAGGAATTGAAAAACATGTCGATATGCGTGTACCACAACATTCAAATTGAGAAGAACGCGAAAGTTTATTGAGACTCATCACAAATTGGAACCATTAAAAGTAGTAGATTCTCTATAGGTCCCATCAGCTCTTACGGGTCAGATTTATTTTAATGGCTGTAGTAGGTTGACTAGAAAATTTTTACAAAAAAAACTATCGAAAATGTCATAAACCCATTATATTAATATCAATTCAGTTGTAACATTTTAATTGGATCAATTTAGTCATAAAATTTTTTATGTTAGTATTAATTTAGTCTACCCAACTAATTTAAGACGAAAATCACTAACGTTAAGGTCATCTATCTTACATGACGGGGTTTGCTAAGATGAACTTTTTTTTTATAATTTATAATTTTTTTTTCTTTTCCTTTCTTTTTGCAAATGGCCAATTGCCAGCCACTAACCACAGGCTATAGCCGGTGAGGGTGGGCCTTGCCTGGGCAATGGTCGCCTGCGTGGGGCACAAATGAGGGTCAGCCTTGGACCACACTTGGGCAGTGGGAGCGTCAATGAGGCCCCCCTCACCAGATCTAGTGAAGGGGCCTAAGCGAGGGTTGGTGCTAGCCCTCGCTCAAGCAAGGCTAGCCCTCATCGGCCATGGCCTATAGCTTATGACTAGCCATCGGCAATAAGCAAAGAGAAAGGGAAAAAAAATCAAAAAATTAATAGAATATTATTATAAATGTCCACGTTAGCACTGGCTACACTATATAGAACGTCTGAAGTTGACATGAACGTCAGTGATTTCTGACCTAAATTGACTGGATAGACTGAATTAATGGCAATACGAAAAAAGTTTAGGACTGAAGCGATACAATTGAAAGATCTAAAATTGAATTGATATTAATTCAATAAATTTATGACTTTTTTTTTACTTTTTCCTAATTTGTAAGGTCTAAGGAGTCACAGCTAAATATCTACTCCCAAAGATGGTTTTTAATGTAGTTGCAAAAAAAAACCGACCAAAAAAAAAAATGTAGTTGCAAAAAGAGTGTTATAGCATTTAAGAGAAGTTGAAACAAGTTCTTGTAGGCATGGTTCATGCTTAATATCATATCTTTCTTTTCTTTTTTTGGTCTATATTATTTTAACTTTCAACTTACTTTCAAACTTTTACCCATGCCTCTTTGCACACCTAAAACTAAATGTCCCCACCCCTAGCCCCCTTGATAAAATGGGGATTCAAATTCCCCACCCCTCCATATCCATATGGGAAGGGTGGTTACTGAAACAACTCCCAATGGTTATATCTCTTAGCAGTATTATATTTCTGTCTTTTTAAGTGGACTCTGCATCTCTTTTCTTTTTAAGATTGTTTGAGGTTAGTTCAATGTAGGTCTCGACTTATGAATCACTTTACAAATTTTCTCTGCTTCAACGAGGGCTTATGGGATTCCTTGCTTAAAGTCGTTATTGCATGTTTGCTATGAAGGAATCAGTCCATTATCCTTTTGTCTTGCCACTTGCATCATCATCGCCTTCCGCAAAGCAAGGCAATTAGGGAGGTAATGGAAAAGAGACACAGTAGGGGAGGATGAGCAAAGGTTCAGAAATTATAAGCTTCTAGCTGGGAAAAACAGAACCATCCAAAGGCCAAAAAAGGCAAATACAGGTCCCAGCTGCCCTCTTTATTTGTATCGGAGACCATTGCAAGAGAGAGAGGGAGGGAGGGAGGGGGTCCCTGTGAGCTGAATACACAACATTTAACCAAAACATTAATTCCTCTATAGAGACTCAGAAAGGGTAAAAAGCAGACGGGTCAGTCCTCAAACCACAATCTTAACTTTTGCTCAATAGTTAATGTCTCATAAAAAACTTACGTTGGATGAAAGCCAGCATAAGCAAAGCCCAAGGCAAGTCCTTCCTTGCCCTGGCTTTGCAACATTTTCGGAAAGCCTTTCTTGCCCTTAGAACTTACTAAAATTTCCCTTCTACCCCAAAATGCCCCTTGAGAACTGCAAACTCAAACAGTCACGCGAAACCTCAAACGGGAAAATTATTCAAAAATGTTCTAAAACTATTATACTTTTATTAAATCAATCCTTAATCTTTTAATTTTGTTAATTTTTTTATTAGTAATTTTATCAATTGAGTCCTACATATTAATATATTAAAATATTATTAGAAATCGTCTACGTTAGCACCGAGCGTGTCATGTAAGGTAGCTAACATCAACGTAAGTGATTTGCAATTAAAATTGATTAGACATATTCAATGTCAGTGATTTTCAATTTTTTTCTTGTTGAAACTTCCATTTCATATTATTGACCCTCCTTTTGCATATACACTTAGCTACGATATTCACGGATTGCAGTTTCATGTTGGACATGTGCATCATAATAATGTAGCGATTATAATGTCCAACTCACATGTTCATTCATTTGATGAATGACATCGTTTGTAGTAGTATTTTTGTAACCGAATTTTTCACGTGTCAATAAACCAACAGAAAGTCCGCGGTGAAACTAATAATATTCTGTTAATAATTATTTATCAGGATACAGGTTCACGTTCTTGTTCTTCGAGTCTGACATGGTGTACGTGAGTCTATTTAATTTGGCCACGCCCGAAAGAAGGGAGTCGAATTCAGCAAGTTCTATATCAAGCATTAATTTTTCATGACACCCCCCTTGTTGTTTCATATTTATTGTCATAAGTCATGGCACCCGATAAAGATCTTACTTATTAAGGAAGCTTACTAAGGTGTCATTCACCTTTATTGTCCTTATACATCAAGTCACTAGCATAATTTTTTAAAAACTTTTAAACCTATTATACGATAGTTAATCTAATCATTCATAATCAAATATGAGTTAATAATGGTTGTACTGGGTTTGATTAATGTGACTTTTCTCATTTACACAACACAATCGTAGCCAAAATCTGTTATTACACTATGAAAATCGAAATTAACATGGATTATGGTTTAATACATCTCTTTACCGTGGCATGTCATGACTCTGGTGTCCTTTAGAAATAACTTTTTTTATCTGTGCTTACAAGCCATAAAGCCGAGAGATATCAAGTATCAACGTCATATTCTTACTCCCTTAAAGTTACATGGAGAAATGCATTTGATTTTTAATGCAATAGGGTCTCGGCCCCTCTCGAAGGGCGAGGGGTGCATGCTTTAGGCGTGTGTCGGCTCGCGGCGAGTGACGATTTCCAAGTGACTGCGGACAATCCCCTTACAAGGTGGCACTAGCACTTGGCTTGTGCTCTCCCAAACCCTTCCTTCAGAACATTGCTGGACTCGGTTAGTTACGAATATTTTCTTTTCTTTTCTTTTCTTTTCTTTAAGAGTCTCCACTAACTTATTGGAAGCCGATTAGAAGTCATGTAAAATGTGGAAAACCGTTTCATTTATGAGAACGAATATCCAAGAAGGGGAATTGATAAATTTGCTCATTGTTTTGAAAAAGTTTGATCATGCGATCATTTCTTAATTCTTAGGCACATCCATCTAGGTGACCATGTGTGGCGAATTTGCAGAATTATATCTACCAACCAAGTAATTTCATAACAACATAACTATCAACATCAAACAAAAAAATGTAGATAAAATGGGTACAATATCGACTCGAGACGTGTTGGGCAAAATTAGACAAGGCCTTATTATTATTATGTCTCGGGATAAGACCGCTATGAATGATACTCGTAACTAAACCTGGAAATACTTAAACTAAATAATGCGAATTTCCTAACTAAATGATAACTATGATACATTAATCAAGCATGGACTAAACCTAGCCTAATACACAATTCTAAGCTAAAAGCAATTCCACTCTTCATTTATCACTTTTTATCTTCATCTTTTAATTGAAACAAAATTCTATTCTACCTAAATACTACTAAAATGTCATTCGATCGCTAAAATGTCACTTGATTATTAAGATACTATTTTTTTTTTTTTTTTTACTTTTTAATTTTATTTATTTTATTTATTTTTTTCCATGTCTATTTTAAAGAAAATGTGATTACACATCAAACGACAATAAACATGCTAAGACAATTGTGACCAAAAGTAAATCACAATTACACAAATATGACCATAACGATGCCTGAAAATACAATTTCGACTCCGTTGCCTATACTAAGGCAAAAGGGCAACCTAGGGCCACCCCCGGCCACTTCGAGAATCCCCCTCTACACACTCGACCAGCCATGGTCCAATATGGATGGGACAAAACCGAGAATTCCAAGGATCAACCAAGTTGCGAAATTGCATACATATGTTAATTTGATGTCAGCACTAGCACTTCTACCATACATTCCTCTTGTTTTTTTTTTTTTTAATGTTCACGATAAGATTATTAAAATCTAATCTATGCTAAGAATGTGCCAATAAATGAAAAATCAACAACCAAAATGTTCGATAACAATATGATATAAACATACAAAAAAAAAAGCCCGGGAATGATGTGATAATGCAATAGGACCACCCCGGGACTCATTAGAGGACCAAGGCGAGGCCGAATTGGCACCACCATGAGCTGGATGGTGGCGGCCAGCAAGTCCACAGCGGCTCGCACGACATAGAACACGTTAAAATGACAAGAAATCGACGGAAATCAACACTCTATTGAGGTCAAGGTCTTCCTAGTTCAAGTTCAACAAGGCGTGACCAGCAAGGGATACAAAGTAAACCAGCGAGCCAAGGATGACAAACGATGCGTTTAGAGGCACAAAAACAAGCAAATAATCCCCTAGATGGGAAGAGATAAGACTGAAGATTTTTTGTAATGCTTAAGAGGGATCAAACAAGGAAATAAGCACCAACAATAATGATAACAATAACAGCAATAACAAGATAAGATGGAACACGATAAAGATATGCCGAGGTCATCGAATGTCCGGCCTCAAACACTACCAGATCTGAACAGAAAGCGAGAGCCGTTTATTTTCCTGCCTCCAACAAAAATAAAATGAAAAGGAGACACCTTTAAGAGGGAGATTGCCGAGAGGAACCAAGAAACCGAGAGCTAAGACAGACGAGGGAAAGACGGATTTAGAGAGTGAGTGACCGAGAGAGTATGGTGAGAAGATGGAGAAGACGAAAGATGGAGATGATAAGACCAAGAGACTAATTGCGTGAGGGTGAGCTAAAGAAAGTAAGCAGCGGCAGAGATGGTAGCGATGGAGCGAGCAGCTACGGTATGGTGTGAGGTGGAGATGGTGGAGTCGAGGGAGTGAGCTATGGTGAGGAGGGGGTGGCGAGAACAGCTACTTGAGCTAATGGCAAGGGGCCGAGATGGGGATGGCGGTGACTAAGGTGAATGAGCGATAAGAGTGAACAGGAGGCAAGGTGGTGAAGCTCGGCAGCCGAGAGGAAGAGCGAGATGGAAGCAACGGTGGAAGGGAATGAGGAGGCGTCGGTGATGAAGAGGGAACGCGACGGACAGAGGAGGAGGGAGATGGTGGGCTGAAGGTGATTGAGACCGAGGTGAGGCCGAGAGAGAGAGAGAGAGAGAGCTGATTTCAGAGGGCATATGTGCTTATGGAGGGAAAAAGAGAGCCAGCCCTGAGGGAGCTCCTGAATGAGCATTGTGGGTATGTCTTTTGTATGTGAGTGGCAGTGAGTGAAAAATGGAAAATTAAGCTCAAAGGCTGGAATTGGACCATTGGCATCAATTGGTTCTATCCATTAAAGAAGGTCACGAAGATGTTATCCATTTTTATTGTCCTCATGGGTCAAGTCATTCATCTTTATTGGCCCGGGCAAGGGTCGGCCTCACCGGGGCTTAACTGGCTAGGCCTTGCCTATGGCGGGTGATGGCGATCCTCACCCAAGTGAGGTAGCCCCCTTGGCCATCGCCTATGGCCGGTGGCTAGTCACTGGCAAAAGGATGAAAGGAAGGCAAAAAATAAAGAAAATCATAAAAAATAAGAGTTAATAATATTGAAAATTATTGAAAAATATTTATGTTATTGCTAGCCATGCCATGAATGACAAGCAATATCACGTGGGCAATTTTTGATCAAAATCGATTGGAGTGACTAAATTAGTAAAAGGTAAAAATGTTTAGAACTTAATTGACATAATTAAAAGATTTTGGACTGAATTTATAAAAGTGCAATAAGTTTAAAAATTTATGGATAAATTTTCCCCATTAAAACGATTTAAGAACAATAAGATAAACTTAAGAATTCTAATTTGATAATGATTAAGCAGAATAATATATCTTTGACTTGCAGGAGGATTGGCTATAATCTAATAATTTTTTTCTTTTGATTTAATTATGCCTAATATTGGATAAATAAATCCTCCAAATGTTATGGATGTGAGGATGCACATCAATCTCTCCGTGGTTATCGATGCCCTTTGTAGAAAATCTTGAGTACTGCTATTCGACAACTTTTGGCAGCTAATGATACATAGGTTCTTGCTCATTTAGAAGGTTCTTGCAGGTATGAATGCATTGAAAAATTGATTTTCTAGCTCCTTTCCTGCTCGGCACCCTTGCAAATCAAAGGGTATCAAGCAGGCTTTAAATGGAAGAGCTAATGGAGTCTGGTTAGGGCCTGCCTCTGGACTTTCCTTGAAGCTGGTGAGACTGGTTGAGCTTTCTTTGCCGATTCCAGTTTTATCTTTCTGCACACATTCATAGTGCTAAATAACAACTGACGCGACTATCTTAGAGCCTTTTCCATTGCTCACTTCAGAAAGAAACCATCCTTAGATTCCAAGGACTGTGTTTAGTTTAGCCTGAAAAGATCCGTGATCTGTCTTCGGCATTCTTGATCACAGTATCCTTCTGGACTTTTCGTCTTGCCTCCTCCAAAGGGCTTCCTTTTCCAGCAAAAAATCTGCATATCTTCCTTGTTGTCATTATCGAAAGCTTTTCATAGGAGGAACATGATTTATCTGGACCATGTCGATGCCCTTGTTGGTGAAGCTTTTCATAGGAGGAACAAGATATCGACCGCTTTATTCCAACGTGTGTTTTTTTTTTTCCGTCCTGATTGGGAGAAAATGAAGCGGGGTGGGTGGACTTTTGAACGGTCTCGCCCTATCCTCGCCCTCCACGTGTTTTTCTCACTCTGTTTCTCCCTGTTTCCCATTTCGAAAGAGGAGAAGAAAGACGATTTCATCTGTGATGGTGACGGAGAGAACTGCGGGCGAGGATCAGCAGGATATGGACGGCGAGTTCGATTCGGCGCGAGAGGTGTTGAGAGATCGTCTCCGACTCTCCTCCATCTCCATCGCCCATGCTCAAGGTTCCCTTTCCTTCTCCCTCTCCATCTCTCATCGCGCCCCCACCACCCTTCGATCTGCTGAATCTCTCACCGACTCCGTCTTCGATCTTTCTCCGTTGCCTACCGGTTGAGCAGCCCGGAGAAGTGGCTTGGAGATTTCGGAACCTGCTGTTGCCTGCCCTGCCGATTTGGCTTTTCTCCAATTCTCTTGCCTCCCTCGACCTCCACTGCGTCCTCGCTTCGATCCGCAACCTGGCCGTCTTCTGCTTTGTCGAAAAATAGGCTCTTTCTTTGTCGGATCGACTAATTAGGGTTTTCTGGATAAAATTAACTATTTTGGGTTTTCATTTTTGTAATAATAATTTTTTTTTTAAAAGGCTATCGGTCGGGTCCGGCGAATGGGTCCTCACCTGGAACCGGGACCGGACCGATATTTACCGGTTCAGGTTCGGTCCGGTTCTTCTTGCTCATAGAACCGTCAAACGCCCCTCCTTCATCTCCAAAGACTCTCTGCGTAGCTAGGGTTTTGAAACGGCGGAGGCGGCCGTCGCGGTGGGGCCGAAGATCATGGTGGCATTCAAGAACCGGTACATGGTGATGGAGGTTTTCCTGGATCCGAATTGAGAGCCCGGGGTGGATGATCCCATCATACTCACTCAGTTCAACGTATCCAAAGCGATACGAGACAGCATCCTCGTGCACTTCGGGGAGTGCGGCCTCGCTTCGTCTCTCGGATCCTTTCAAGGTACTCTTCCTTCTTTATGGGATTCGTCCTATCCTGGAATCAATAGGTGTTTGGATGTTAAATTCCCTTGTAATTTCGCCACCAAGTTCTGTGATTCGGTCATGGTCAACCCTGTGATTGCGATCCTTCGTGCAGTGAAGTATGTGAATCCCATCACGAAGCTTTGCATCATCAGAGCTTCTAGGGAGGAGCACCAGAAGGTCTGGGCTGCGATCACCTTGGTCACGAGCGTCGGAAATTGCCCGGTGCTGTTTAATTTACTCGACTTGAGCGGTGAGTCGAACGAGTGTCGAGCGGGATGCTGAATAGCACAAAAATTCATCCTTTACTCGTTGAAATTGAATCATGAAATTAACGCTGTATTCTCCTACTAGCGATTGTAAGTGGGTTAGCTTATTGGGATTGGCTTTTGTAAATATATCTTGTCTCAATCCTTCTTAACAGGAGAACAATAGCACCTGGATTCTTGAACTGTGTTCTTTTTTTCTTTTTTACACAAGTCGCATTAACTGAAGCTTGAACTTTGAAAGCATAATGGATGCTGAATTTGCAGTGCTGTTATTGTGAAACTAGCATGATTTTCTTGCAGATTGGGAAAATTTCATGTGAGGTTATTAGCTCGCATTTCTTTTCGACTGGCAATGGCATCATGCGTATAATTATTTGGTGGAAAGAGTGAGATCTTTTCCTGGAAGCCAATTGAGTGAGATTTTCTATTGGTGCCAGGAAGCATCAAGGCCTGTAAAAAGGCAGCCTTGAAGTGTGATGAGTTGAAATTTGAGCAGTACAAGCTTGTCTCCGGGTCTTGTCTCTCACCTGAGGTGATTCAGCAGATGCACAACTGCCAAGAAAAGATTAAAATTTTGGAGTACTAGGAGCGCTGCACTTGTACAGTGTACACACCTTTGGCTGGTATGATCTAGTGCAATTTTTGTTTTCTTTTTTCCTTTATATGATCTTTCAAGTTTCAATTTTTGTTTTCTTGGTGCCACTGTCTTTGCAGGTCTACTGAAGCAGGGCAAGTGAGAAACCCTTTTCAACTTTCACCTAAAGGATGAAATCTTTCCTTTTTTTCCTCAAGCCTCCTCAGCCCTCTTCTCACTGGAGTTGGTATCCCGTATATCAGATAGGCCAGGTGAGCTTTACGGCTTCTACTGCCGTGACTTGATATACATGCCTACACCTCATCTTGTCCATGTGTTAAATCTCCATTACTGAAAGTGGCTGATCACATGGCGAGATGATCATATGGCTTTGGTCAATTCATTTGATCAGATTTACACCAAGGTTCAAGATGCAATGTGGAATATGAAGCCGAAAGAATATTGTTTGAGCGCAAGTACAAAAGAATTGCTGGTGCTGTTTATGTTTTTTGCAGGCAGTGTGCAGCGGTCTTGACTTGAGTCTGATTGCCCTCTCCTCCATGGGATAATTTTGGGTTATCTTCAAACAACCATCTTTTTCTTTTTATTTATGTACTTATTTCCTCTTCTCTTTTTTTTCTGGGTGCATTCGTGTTCTCTAACTTTGACGTGTTGTATGCGAGTCTATTGATTTGGCACTCTAGAAAAATGGAATCAAATTTAGCAAGGTCTATTTCAAGTATTAATTTTGTATAATATCACCTTGCTTGTGTGATAAAATCATCATAATTCATGAGACCCAATAAAGAGTGTATCAATAGAAGAAGGTCCATTCATCTTTATGGTCTTCATGGGTCGAGTCATTCATAATCAGATGTAAGTTGATGAAAGTCAGATTGGGTTTGCTTAATGTGATCTTTAGAGCGAGAATGCTGTGTCCTTTAGATGTTTTTACGACTGGGCTTATCCGATCTATAAAGCTAAGAGACACCAAGTGTTAACATGATCTTTGTACGCCCTTAAAGTTAATGGAGGTATTTGATTTCTAATGCAATAGGAATTAATAGAACTGCTAATTTCTATGCTAATTGTCGAGTCTCGGATGCTTAATAAATGATGATTGCAAGCCTGCATCTGTTTTGTGCACTCTGGACGCTTCCAAATTGCATCGAGATCCCTTGAATTCGATTGTTTAGATGTATTTGGACGTCGTGTCTCTGCCAGTAGCCGAACATTCCCGTCTCAATCCCCCTTAATATAAACTGAGAGAGACTGTACAAGTGCACAAATAAATTGAGAGAGACTGTACAAGTGCTCAACTTCCTTACTAAGGCAAAGTTTTGAGCCGCACCACTGGCACCAAGAATCTCTTAAAACACATAGCTAGCTAAAGCAGCTCTCTTTTCATTGAATTCAATGAAAGTGGCAATCCATGATTGGGGCTAATGAAGGGTTTCTTAGGCACTGTTTGGTAACCATTCCAAAAAGTGCCTGATTCTGATTTTTTGTTCCCAGAATCAATTTGGGAACAGAATCACATTTGGTAAATTTTACAAATTTGTTCCCAGAATCAATTTTGGACCAAAATTGAGAATAAAAAAAAAATTTGATTCTCTGTCCGAGAATCAAAAAGAGAATTGCGATGCCTTATCTCCTCTCTACTCTCTCTCGTCCTCTCATGTCCTCTGCTCGTCGGTCTCTCTCCCTCCTCAAGAACGGCGACTGCTGCTCCTCCCTCCTCAAGAACGGCGACGGCAACGGCTGCTCCTCCCTCCGCAAGAACGGCGACGGCGACTGCTGCTTCTTCATCATTGAAGGGCGTCGTTCAAGGTGAGTTCCCTTCTATGGATGGTTCGGTGTTTGCGATGGGTGGTGCTCGCTCGGCAAGCAACCCCTGGGCCCGAATCAGCGGGCACCCTCGTCGATTTGGCCGAGGGTCGCTCGGCAAGCGACCCCCAGGGCCGACTCGGCGGGCGCCCTCGCCGAGCTGGCCAAGGGGTCGCTCGCGGCGACCCTTGGGGCCGACTCGGCGTCGCTCGCCCTCGGCCGAGCTGGCCGAGGGCCAGCGACGAGCTGGCCAAGGGGTCTCTCACGAGTGAGCGACCCTTGGGGCCGACTTGGCGTCGCTTGCCCTCGGCCGAGCTGGCCGAGGGGTCACTCGCCGTTTGACCCCTGGGGCCGACTCGGCTTCGCTCGCCCTCGCTGAGCTAGCCGAGGGCAAGCGACGGTGAGCTGGCCGAGGGGTCGCTTGCCGTCCGACCCCTAGGGCCGACTCGGCAGGCGCCCTCGCCGAGCTGGCCGAGGGGTCGCTGGCCTTTTCTGTATTGTGCTGGATCTGTAATTTTTTGTGCTGTGTTTGGTTGAATTCGAATCTGGAAATTGCGATCTTTGACTTATAGTGCGAATCTTAGATCCGGAATGAAGCTAACGTTTAGGTGCGATGGATGTATCGTGTAAGCGAAGTGGAGGTCAGGCAGTCCTTGTCTTTTAAGGTTGGGTAGGAGCCGTGTCTATTATCTTGATTATTTTTCGCGCCCCAGACTGAGTTTATCTCCTCGATCCGGACAAAAACCGGGCATTGCATTGCGACTCGGGTTCACAAAGGGTTGTTCTTGGTGATCAGATCCCAATTGATTAGGACGAGTAGATTTGGTTTTATGTGGCGGCCATTGTTATGAGAATTTGGAGCTTTTACTTTTCGTGTAGTATTTGTGCCCTTTCATTATGGACAGACGATTTTTGGCTACCTTTTTCACGTCGGCAGTAAGTGTTATGTATTGAATCTTTCGTCTGGAATCTTTTTTGAACTTTAGAAATTTATATGGGAGTTAAATAATCTTCAGGGAGGTGATCAGTGTGATGGGCATATGTGTCGAGTTGCTGAAGATTTGTTATTGTCTGTATGTCTAAATAGTTTGCAGGTTTTGGCTATAGGGGCGGGGCATTTGGCAGGTTGGAGGTTTCTTTTGAGTAGTGGTGTTAATAAGTAGTTACAGCAGAGAGAGATTGAGTTAAGTGTTTTTTGTTGTAACCCTTGAAGTGGGATGCAAGAAAATACAATTCAGAATCCAAGATTTGTGATGCACGAAAGGAAATTGCTAGTAGGCAATGCGTATGGAACAAGTTCCAATAACTAAGCTGGAAATTGAAATTTTTTATGAGTTTGGTTCTTTCTTGGTACTAATGTTTATGAAGGAAGATTCGGATCATATATAATATACAACTCAACGCGGGGATCTTTTAAAGTTCTTGTTCAAGTGCGTCCTCCATTGTTGACTGATTCATTACAAGCACTTTAATTCTTGTTTTGATGTCGTGCAAGGGTTACGTCGGGATTCACAGCTCCGGTTTCAGAGACTTCCTTTTGAAGCCAGAGTTGCTTCGTGCTATTGTGGACTCCGGTTTTGAGCACCCATCCGAAGGCAAACTTCATATTTATTGAACTTCTTTTGATGTTTATGTATTGGGGCATGGGAAAGAGCTTGAGGTACAAGCTGTAATGCTTGAGATAAAGTAGTTAGCCATTGATGCTTGCCTCTGAAAAAACTCAGGCCCCAAAAGAAAAGGACATATGAAAGGATCTTAGTGTGTCTTTGTCTACTGGGGTAAAATTGTATCTTCATTAGTGATACGTGAAATTAATATACAACTTTAAGCAATTTTAAGCGGGTATTGCATGAACACGACAATCTGAATATTTATTAACAAAATGGTATCATTTTTGTCATGAAATGTCCGAACTTAATATAGAATTTCAATTTCAAAAATACCAATGACGCGATACAAAATTTGTAGTTCAATGGATTAGAAATATTGAAAACTTTCTTTTTTGTGTTGCTTGATTGGTGATTACGAGATCGTCACGTATCATGTAATGTTAAAAAGAACTAGGAGTAGAAGACATAGAGAGAGAGAGAAGTGAGAGATGTGGTCAGGTTCATGAATTTGATGTATAGACAGGGGGCGCCTGAACAGATGAACATCAAATGAACAGAGTTCAATGGTTTAGCTGAAGACCAATCAAACAAACCAAAATTTTACACTTGTTGGGATTAAAGGGGAAAAAGAAAAATTGAAGCAAACAATTTCAATTACTGATTTACATCGCCAGAAAAGAGAAATTTCAAAATGAAAGTTCCTTGTCCCAAACAAATTTAGGACCACCCGCTTTAATACCATCTTTCAATACCTTAAATAGATAGTGATTCTCAACAGCATCTCTGTGCCATTGATGACGTGTTGGCCCGATGGGATGAGCAACCTCACTTCCGTTGTTAAAACAGACTCTCTTGTTTCAGCAGAATTCACAACTGATTTTTTGTTACTAGTAATCTTTTTAGTAGTTTCATCTCTTTCATTTTATTTGCTTTTGTTTGGACTATAGAGTCATGAATCGATCTAGAGACAACAATATCTAGCTGGGTCACTCCCTTAATTTTATATTATAATTTAGTATTTATATTTATTACATATTTTAGGGATATTAGTTTATATTATGGTTTATTATTTACTATATAATAAAAATTGATTAGTTAATATTTTTATTACTTAGTATAAAAAATATAATTAATTAGTGAATGGTTTATGAAAATTCAATATCAAATTTATATTCATCTAAAAGGTAATTAAAAAAGAATTGGAATATAAATTTTATACGGTTATCAAACGCATTTACTTCTTTTTCTATTCCATAATTAGAAATTTTATTCGTTACCAAATGCGTTCTTTTTGTTCGAATCGATTCCGTAACAAAATAAAATAAAAAAATCATTTCGATCGAATTTGTTCCCGGGAATATAATCGTTACCAAACACACCCTTAGTGTCACTGTACCATGTCATCTATATTCTCTTTACGTTTTCACTACTGAACTGGCATAGACGAACCAATCTCTTAGAGTTGAATAATCTTTTGCCTATATCAATATAAGTCAGTAACAGAAGTCATTATAATATGTTGTAATGAATTCTCTATTTGTTTCATTGGTTTTTGTGATGTAACGTGTCTTAAAACCAAATCAAGAGAGCATGAAAATTCTAGAAAGAATTCGTGCTGATCGACATTTGCTACTCTTAATGATGGTCTTTGATACGCAGAGTTGTAAACTACTAAGCACGAGTGAAAATGCAGTTGTTCCTTGAATTATGGAAAAGACTATCAGTATAAAAACCAAATGCAGAAAAATGCAAGATATCTCCTCAAACAGGTTGAGAATCTCACTAAAACTATTTAGTAATGTAGACTAATAGTCATCATGATAACTGGACCACACTATGTTATGAATAAGTCTCATAACTCATTTGACCTCTCAATTTTCAGTCCATAAATCAACTTAAAAGTGAAAATAGCACCCATAAGACAAGATATAGAAATAAATGATTAATGATCCTCATTTAGTGAACAAAACCCTTTTTCCTGTATGTATGTATGTGTGTGTACATATATGTGTGTGTGCATATATATATATGCTATATGTACACGAGATCATATATCATCAGTGTAAATCTATAATTTTATAGCTAAATTCATAGCTTAAACAAAAAGGGTGCAGACATTACATTACACATTCGTAACCCTGATTTTACTATAACGAGAAGCACTATACATTAATATTATAAAAGAAAAACGAAGGAAAAAATTGATAAATCTATTACGATTATGCCAATTTGTTCTAAACTTTTTTTTAGCTAATTTAATTCTATATCTTTTGCAATTATACTAATTCAGTTCATCCAGTCAATTTTAGTTAGTTGGCGTTGACGTAGATACTGGCCATTCGGCCGACGCTAAAGTAGACAATTTTAATAATATTTTATTTTTCAAAATTTTTATTAAGTTTTTTTTTTTTTTTTTTTTTCCTTTTCCTTTTCCTTTTTTCCTTTTCTTCCTTCTTTCCTTTTTTTTTTTTTCCCGCGGACCACTATGGGAACAAAAGCAAAGAATGAAGAAAAGAAAAAAAAAAAAAAAAAGACAAACAAAAAAAAATAAAATTTTGAAAAATAAAATATTATTTAAAATTATCTAAGTCATTGTCGGCTAGACAACGACTTCTATGTCAGGGCTGATGAGCCAAAATTGGCCAGATTGATTGAATTGACACAATTGCAAAATATTTAAGATTGAAATAGCTAAAAAAATTGTAGGACTACATTGTCCCAATTGCAATAGGATTATGATTTTTTTTTTTTTGTAATTTTCCTTAGAAAAAGAAGAAGATAAAATCATTAATTGGTGAGTCTAGATTTATTGACCAATACATCATTATCACATACAAATTAAATAAGGAAAACAAATTCATGATGATATATTCTTTTGGAAACAGTACATTAAATTGAATGATATGATTCATTTTCTAATCTAATTAATGCAAACATATGTGTCTAATTAATCTTAAGGAAAGTGAAAGGGAATGCAACTTTGTCATGATGATATTCAATCATGGAACTCCATTTTGCCAAACTTTGCTATTATTTATAGATATCATTGAGGAGTTGATCACAATCACTAAATTACACACATCACTAATTCCGACTGCAGACAAGTAGGTAGCGTAGCCAAATGGAAAGAGCCGCAACTAATATAACTAAGAGTGCATTTGTCTTGGCAAAAATAAATGATGTAAAAAATATTTTTCTAGAAATGATCGATTGTATCGTCTGCGAAAAGGAATAAATAAATAAAATTTTCATTATTCATAGATATTTAAATATAAATTGTTGTTGATCATGAAAATGTTTTTTATTGACCAATTATTTCAATTAATATAAATGATTATTTTAGAAAAATAACTTTTAAATTATTCATTCTCCACGAAATAAACATAATTTAAAAAGTAGTTGAAGGTACAGATGTTGGTACATGATTGGTGAGAAGATAAAAGATTAGAGAAGGGATGCGACGCCATTTTTCTGGCACCCGTACGCTAAATCATCAATTCGGTGGGGAAGGGGAAGGGGAAGGGGGACGTCCCGCAGTCCCACTCCTCCCCGCTATCCAAAGACCCACATAAATGAGGCTGTCGGTGCAGGGACGGATGAGAGGATTTCTGCACCTAAGCGGGAAAAACAATAAAACGATTATACTGAAGATAATGTAGAGGGCGAGGGATCCATGGGCCAAGACAAATCTCGAAAGCCAATCCTGCTTGGTTACGGTCCCGTAGACGCCTGCCATGAATGCCAGAGGTACTGCGACAACAGCTACCAACAATGGAATGGCTGATAGGAAAACGACCTCTCGCGTCACGTCAGAATCACTAGCAAATATCCAGAGGAGCACCGCGATCGCCGTAATCGAGCTATACATGGCTATGGAGTTGCTAATCACATAGACATTGTACATGGCTTTGTGGAGCAATGTAGGGAGTCCAGCATTTGTGTCAGAACCATAATATCCTCCGGGAACGGAAAAACCAGAAACGAAAGTGACAAAGGCTATAAGTGTTGACACGACCAAGAGACTAATCACGTGGTCCTTGAACACACGCGGTTCCAATGGTCCCAATTGTTTCCGTGGGCTCCGACCAGTTGGCTCGTAGATAGCTAATGCCCTATTTCTCCATGCTCCAGCAGATCTCAAAATCATCCACATTAACCACTGCAAGCAGCGAGTCAAAGAATAAACAAAGAAATCAAAACATTATGATATTGGCAACTAAATTATAGATGTTGGCAAGAGCACACTAATTGACGTGCCTCGCTAATTATTTATCTTAGTCCTGTCTATGATTAGTATAACAATTTGCAATGAATGATTATCTGTGAGTAAAGTGTAAAAGGCCGTACCTTAGAGAGTAAATGGTCGTATGCTTTAATGTCCCGGTCTACCACATCGAAAGCCGTCATGTTATCATTATTGACCAAATTGACTTCAATTCTTTTGTCTCGTGCAAGAAGCACGACTACAGGTTGGTAATGCAACACGGCCACATGTAGAGGCGTATTCCCTCCTAAATCTCTTGCATTTACAAGGTGATTGACATTGGAATTATTTAGTATGTATTTGACAGTTGCAGTGCATCCGTACCGTGTTGACACGTGAAGAATGTTTTGTCCCAGCCTAGTTAGAAACTCGGCAGGGTTTGACCATTGTCGAAGTAGCTCCTTGACGATCCCAACGTGATCCATCATGCAAGCAACATGAATAGGAAGATAACCATGTGTGCTGTCTTGCTCCAGGGCGTGTGTTCGGTAATGTCGCATCAAGAATTTGACTCCTTCAAAATAATCGATGTGCACTGCTAAGTGGAGTGGAGTGCCCCCTCCCGAATCTCTCAATTGAAATAGCCACGGCTTCCTTCTGTGCATCTGTTCCAGCATATCTAAAACCAATGCAAAAATTTAAGCATATGGGATGAACACAAGTTTCTAATTCTTCAATAGGGGTTGATCCCACTGTAGATGATCCCAAGTATCAGGAGTTGTCTCATTAAACTAGACTTCGTTTGTGAAAATCATTTTTTTCCATCAAGAAGGGAAATGTACACACAACCATCTCCTTGTCCTTTTGTCGTCTATGCCAAATATATCCCACAAACAGACACTTGCACATCAATACCAAGAACAAAGTCGCGCTTTCAGAAGCCAACATGGTATCAGAACTCCAAAAACCATCAAGAGACCGAATTGACAAAACAAAAGAGTGACCAAGTAGATCAAAGAATTAGCGAGAGCACGACAGTAGGGTTTACCCATTTTCCGGTACAAAATGGCAACGTGAACGGGTGACATGCCGAAGACATCTTTAGTCTCTAATATCCTCTGGTCTTCACCATCGTTTGGTACTGCCAACAACTTTTTGAGAACATTTATGTTCCCTGTTTCGACTGCTACGCACCATGGTGACTTGCTTTCCTTATTCTGACGATATAGCGGATTGGGGTCTCCTCTCACAAGTTGACGGATCACGTCACCACGGCAATTCCTCACGGCCTCGTGTAGAGCAGAGTTGCCGCTGTGGTCAGTGCATGTTGGGTTCCCCCAGGGAAGGAGAAGCTCCACCGCACCACTATTCCCAGCTCTAGCCGCAATGTGCAGCGGCGTCTCTCCTTTGGAATTCTTACAGGAGATCAAGTGCTTAGGGAAGAAATCGATGATTGCTCTGACATTATCACTGTTCTCTGTATTCCAACGGTTTCGGGTTAATTTGAGTGCGAAAGTTTGAGAATTGTAAAATGCGCGGCCGCAACCCTTTTAATATACCTGCCGCAGCGTGAAGCAGTGTATTCCCCAAGGGACTGCGTTGCCCGAGAACAATGTTGAACGACACTGTTTCACTGTTGCAATGACCCTCCAGGGCTTCGATGAACTCGTCGACATCCAATCCCTTCGCAGCCTGGTCTAGCCGGGGATCCAAAATATTGTCGGGTGGTTGCTGGTTCAGGTCGGCCCTGTTTAATAATGCTTCCAATCTCTGCCTTCTCACCTCCCACGTCCCCTGGGGCAGACGCTCAGCCATCTCTCCGTGGGCGATTATCACCCGTGACCCTGAGGGAAATGCCCTGGTGTGTCCTAGGAATCAAATTCAGCAGAGTTATAGCGACCAAGTCGAGTACAACCAGATTAGCCTTAATGAACCTACCCAACCCACATTTTACTGTTGTGTTAAAATTGGTATCCAATGCGCATATTCATCTCTTTTTCATTCTTCAAAAGAAACCAAAAAAAAAAAAAAATTAAGAAATGGCAAAATACAAGTTGTTCATGTGGAATTTACACCATATTCATTTTTTTCCCCCAAAAGTGATCGAACAGTAAAAGATATCTAGAACAAACAAACGCATTGGAAGCAATGAGATTTTTACGACTACGTCAGTATTGGGGGTAAATATGTTTTCTTTTAAACGAAGTTACTTGTCCACCTTCTCTTCAAAATTTTAAAAAGTATTCGAAACTTTAAAAATTAGAAAAAGAAAATTATGTCGGTATATGTGTCAATTTTTTTAAAAGATATTTTACACCTTATAAAATCAAATTGCAAAAAAAGAATTAAAAAAAAAAGTAAAAGAAATGCCACTAATAACCTTAAACTATGATATTAATATCCACACATTTTTTGTGTAACTAAAACCCTTAAACTTGTATACTATGTAAGCTTCAATTACAAGATATATATATATATATATATATATATATATATATATATATAAGCGCAAAATTTAAATTAAACAAAAGAATTTATTTAGACAAGATTTGAATCATTAAAAATAATAGATCCTCACAAAGAGTACACGACAAAAATGAAGACATTCTTCACACCAACAGGACCAAAATCAACAAATTTCTACAGCTGAACTACATCGCCATGAAGAGAAAAAAGAACCCATAAATCACATGAAAAAAGCTGATCAAACCAAAACAAAGCCACTCACCGCCTTCTTCGGAACCAACACAGTGCCTTCCTCTCCCTCTCTCCACGCTCACCCTGTCCCCCTCTCTCTTTCGCTTTGTAACCTCTCTCTCTCTCTCGTGAAATCAAAGTCGAGAGGAGAGTAAAGTGAGCGGAGCAATTATAGACGAGAGAGAATCATAGATGAGGAGTGGGCCCACGGGCTCATCTTTCCCTCTTGTTGTCGTTGACGAAGAAGTGAGAGAGGGGGGAAATATTTAGTAGTTGCAAGTGCCGCCTGAATTGGCGTGCTTTTTTAGCAATGTCCAATAATAGATTGATACGTGTCTGTTGAGCGGAATAAAAATAAATAAAATTTTGATTTTTGTCTTCTTCCTCCATCATAGAGCACCACCTCTGCGGCCACCATCTCCACCGCTTCCAGAGTTGCTTGCGGTCGGCCCAAGCTACACTTCCATCATCACTCGTGTTTGGCTCCAATGTTGCCCGTCCAAATTTGGAGGAGGCCATGGCTTCTCGAGCTCATGGCTAGGGTACAGCTCGAGCGGCCATGGCTCCAGATTTGTTGCGGCGCAATTCGCTGCAGGGAGCTTGAAAAAAGGACAACGGAAGGGGACACTAGAGAGAAGCGAGACTCCATGACCGTTTGAGGTGGAGGAAGGGACTTGCTGCGGCAGCCATGGTGGGAGGTGGGCGTTGAGGATGGAGGTTGCGGTTGACATGGCTGAAGTTGGGCGGCGGATTCTCAACTGGCCAGAGAGATGGTTGCGATGGAAATGAGGAGTGAGAAAATCTGCAATTTCAATTTTTTCTAATCAGGACACGTGTCAAGTTTTAACTACACCAACTTAGATTAATGTGCGCCGCGCCAGCCGGTCCCGTGGCATCCGCAAACCACTTAATATCCCCAGGAGGTAGATAGAAATGAAATGCGAGTGAAATCGCAGGGAATAAAGGGTGGATTTGTCGGAGCATATATATTAAATTTTGAATAGTCCGCCTTTGCTAAACCCACCTCTTTCTTGTCCATTAACTCAAAAAATGATTCATTCAACATAACCTCAAAAAAGGAAAAGTACCAAAAAAGTCTTAAACATTTTGTATTGGTACTAATTCAATTATAAACTTTATAATTTGATCAATTTTGTCCTAAACATTTTTATATTAGTATCAATTCAATCAATCCGGCTAATTTAAGCTAGAAATTCTAACATGGCCGCCAGGCCTCTTATGTGGCATTACGTGGTCAAATTTTATATATTTTATATATTTTTAAATTTTTTTTTTTCCTTTTTCTCTTTTTTTTTTCCTTCTCCTTACCCCTTAGCCGGCAAGGTTGCGCTGGACCATCGCCAACCACAAGGCGGTCGAGGTGACAGCCCCGGCGACCTCGTTGGCCACATCCGGCCGAGGGCCGCCATGCCCTCGCCACCAACGGGTGAGGGCCCGCCGCACTCTCGTCCGCCACAAGTGAGGGCCGCCACGCCCTCTCCTGTGGCCAACAAGTGCGGAGGCCCTCGCCCTTGGCCGGCGAGGGTTTGGGCCCTCGCTTGGATCCGGGTGGGGGCTGACACCCTTGCTTGTGGCCAGCGAGGGCATGGCGGCCCTTGCCTCGACTAGCCTGTGGTTGGCAATGGTTGGCCGGTGACCTTGCCTTCTTGGGCAAGGGTAAGGAGAAAGGAAAAAAAAAAAAAAAAAAAAAAAAAAAAAGAAAAAAATAATTAAAAAAATGAAAAAATATAAAAAAAAATTATAAAATTTGTCTATGTGGTGTCACATAAGACCACCTAGATATGTCAATAATTTCGAGCTTAAATTAGTCACAAGGACTAAATTGATATAAATGTGAAAATGTTTATGATTAAATTGGTTCAATTAAAAAGTTTAGAACTTACTTGATACTAATGGAAAAGGTTTAGGACTACTTTTGATACTTTTTCCCTAAAAAGGTTAGGAAATATGTCCAGTCGTGCAGTTTTTGCCCCAATCCCCAGTACTTGGATATAGCCGTTTGTTACCGTCTAGATGACTCGTGAATTTCCTCATCTATAAATATAGCACTGACGCATCTCCATTTTGGTGCAATTCGCCCTACCCTCAGTTCCCATGACAGAATAAGATTGCTTGTTGTGACAAAAATGTCACTACTTGATACTTGTTTGCTTAATCGTCATTACACTTGAATTGGTACAATCGTTGTGCCCCTAAATTCTGGAATTGTATTCGTAACATTGTTTTATCTTTCTTTCTATATACTTTTCATATCTTTGTAATGTATTTCGTCATTTCCTGGGAATACCAATTCCAGTGAAATTTACTTTTCCTTGCACTTTGATCGTAGTTGCATCACTCCATCAAACCTTCATTCGCGTATTTTGTGTTCAAGTGTGTAATTACAAAATGATTTTGATCATTCCCCAATATGTCTAATATTATTCTCTCAATTGGGCTAGCATTTTTCTCTATATGTTGGTCCCTTGGTACAAGGTAGAGAATGTGTTAAATTTTTCCTTGATTTTTAGTTCTTCGATAGAAAGAGGATCCAAAAAACACTTCACTGAGGTTTAAGAGGAAGAAGAAAGTACTATGAATAAGTGGGATAATTATCCAAAAAGTTCTTAATATATTGTAAATAGGTCAATTCACTCTTAAACTTTTCAATTTAGTTAATTTAGTCCTAAAATTATAATGATTTGCCAATATAATCCTTCCAATGTTTAATTTGACATTGACAATTTGAGCAATTTTTAAAATAGTTTTTTTGAATTTTTTAATAAAATTTTTAATTCTTTTCTTTTCATTCTACTCAGCATCCCCTGTAGGAAGAAGAACGGTGAAAAAAAAAAAAGAAATGAAAAAATGCAAATGTTTTTAAAAAATTCATCAAATTTTGAAAAATTACAAAAATTATCCATGTCAACGCTGGCAATATCATATAGGATAGTTGACATTCACGCCATTAATTGTTAGTCAAACTTGATCGGATTGACTAAATTAACTAATTATCAAAAGATTTAGGACTAAATTGATCAAATTAAAAAGTTTATGATTGAATTGAACCGGGTACAATAGATTTAAGACTTTTTGAACATTTTGTCATGAATAAGTAGTGTTTACATGCCATTTTTGATTATTAAGGACATTGATGACCAAGAAGATCTCTCTTTTACAATTATTACATGATTAATCAACGAATTCAACTAAGAACAAAGTAAATGTGAAGATCAGATGATTACCCAATAACTTAACATGCAATGTCCTTGTCATGGCCTTACAAGGACCATGCATGTTGAGAGATTTTGTAGAATACGTGGTTTAATAATTAATTATTTAATCACTCCCCTTCGTGCTTTGTCTAATTCTTTTTGTCTAATATTTAATTGGGGAGGAGGCAAATAGGACTTAGCAAGATTTGAATTTAGAACCTCTAACTCTCATATCATGTGAGATTTTATGAGAACTTAGTTAACTTTTCTAAAAGCTTAAGTTATTGGATCGGAAAAGGCCTTGGGAGATATGTGTATGAGAGAGCTGGAGATCAGTGCTTAAAAATAGAGGGGATTGAATCAAAGACTGGAGAATTTTTTAGGAAGACAACGATGAAGACAAAAGAGAGGATTGCGTGTGGATTTATCAAATGGTTTTGAGAGATTTGACAAATCACTTTGGGGGATTTGAAAGTGTATTTTCGCCTCAAGGATGATAACTTTCCTTTTCTTCCTCAAGCCCTTTCAGCCCTCTCCTTACTGGAGTTGATATCCCATATATCAGACACATCGAGGCGAGCTTTACGGCTTGTAGTGCCGTGATTTGAAGTACATGCCTGCGCCCCATCTCATCCATGGGTTAAATCTCCATTACTGAAAGTAGCTGATACCATGGCCAGATGATCATAGCGCAATATAAAAAGATGGAAAAAAAAGACAAGACAATCCTAGTTTGATTGGAGACACTAGTTGCCTTGTAATGTAGAGAAGTCCAAGTCAGTCAACGTAACATGTGCGACAAGTCAAGAAATTAAAAGAGGTGGTACCCAAACGTACGTTCCATTATTAGAAGGACCGCCCCTGGCCATCCCCTTGAGAGTTCCTTCTCCAATTTGCTTCCACTTTCCCCATGTGATTGTCACGGTCCACGTCCCATCATCAAACGAGTTCACTTTCAGGCCTCCCCTTACTGGAGTTGATATCCCGTATATCAGACACGCCGGGGCGAGCTTTACAGCTTCTAGTGCCGTGACTTGAAATACATGCCTGCGCCCCATCTCGTCCATGGGTTAAATCTCCATTACTGAAAGTAGTTGATACCATGGCCAGATGATCATAGCGCAATATAAAAAGATGGAAGAAAAGATGAGACAATCCTTGTTTGATTGGAGACACTAGTTGCCTTGTGTTGAGAAAAAGAAAATAATATCTGCAGATAATGCCCAGATAATTTTTTCCCGCTATTATTTCTGTGAAAATTAAATAGGATAAAATATTATATGAAAGCAATAAAGATGAATAGTAAATAACACTAGAATTTTTAACGTGGAAAACCCTCCAAGGTAAAGGGAAAAACTACGGGGCCGTAGTCCACTTCAAACTTTCACTATAATAAATAATGGATACAACTTCACTTAAAGGTGGATCTCTCGCTGTATTCAATTTGTGAATCTGAACCTTTCATAAACTGGATAACTCTAAAAAAAATAACTCTATTTCTTGGAAGAAAAAAACTGTTTCTTTCGCTACGCTGCTATGATATTCTTGCTTTTGTATGTAACCTCTTCTCCGTTGAGGAGGACTCCTATTTATAGGAGCAAATACAATCCCAATTGGAATTGTACGATATAAAAATCACATGTAGATTTATCTCCTGTCTCTCTCATGATTTTGTAGATCGAGAATATCACTTTAATTTCTTTCCCATCTCTCTTGATTTTCTAGATGTGGAAAATCATGTTGATTTATTTCCCCATCTCTTTTGATATTTTTTTCCTTTTCTTTTTCTCCCTTTTTTTTTCTTTTTCTTTTTCTTTTTCTCCCTTTTTTTTTTCTTTTTCTTTTACACACCCACTACTATACATATTCTACTACAGATATACGTAATTGCATTGGCCTCTCCAATTGGGAGTGACCTACTCAACACCTTGTAATGTAGAGAAGTCCAAGTCAATCGACGTAACAGATGCGACAAGTCAAGAAATTAAAAGAGGTGGTACCCAAACGTACGTTCCATTATTAGAAGGACTGCCCCCAGCCATCCCCTTGAGAGTTCCTTCTCCACTTTGCTTCCACTTTCCCCACGTGATTGTCACAGTCCACGTCCCATCAACAAACAAGTTCACTTTATTCTGATGGACTCACTATCTTTCTTCTTATTTTCTTCCTCATTTTTTCCCCTCCTCCCTTCTTCTCTACCATCTTTGAAATTTCTCTGTTCCATCGTATGTGATTCCATATTTGCTAAATTAAGTGACAAACTTTAGATGTAATTCTAATTTCTTACATGGTCGAATCATTTCATGAAATAAATAATCTCTGTGAGAAAAGTATCTCACGTGACAATAATATATTGCACGATATTATCATCAATCTAGTTAAGAACGATTGCATGTTCTGTTGTGCAAATCATAAAAAATCTCTACATGAGAGTTACATCAAATACCCTCTCCTATAGTTTGCTTGAAAGCAAAATCACACACACACACACACACGTATGTGTGTGTGTGTGCTAGTACAATTATATAGATATAGGATTTATGTAGGAACAATTTGAAGTGACACTAGGTCTTAATAACTCCCTAAATTGAAAATTTAATTAACCTAATGATTGACAGGGCACAATACTTTTATTCGTCGACCAATCTGATTTGATTGGTGGAATAATTAATAGATTATACATAGAATCGGTCATTATAGAAGTATAGAATAGTGCCATTATTTTTGACTCACTACATCCTTTGGGGTCAATTCTTTAATAGAAACAAATAACTTATATTACAAATATCACCACAAGATGAAGCAATGCACCGTGAATTATTCAGTCTGACATTGCTAGTGATCGCTTGCAATAGAACAATAATGAGGAGCATCACTAGATAGGTATTCGTGGAGCTGGCAGCATTAATCATGTCTTTGTTTGTCTTTGGGTGAAGACAAATTGGTAAAGAATTGCTCATTGTGTGTGGAGGCAAGACTATGCAAGAAGATGCAAGGAAGATTGGCTGAACCTTGTTTGACTAGAGAAGTGGGCACCTAACAAATTCGTGCAGAGTCAAAGAAATTAAAGGTGGTGGACCCAAACTGAAGTTCCATTCCATTATAAGGGGAGTCGTGTCCAACCTTCTCAATCAATGACCACCTTTATGGACCTACATATACATCTTTTTCTTTTTTGGGTCGAAGGACCTACATATACATCACATCTTGGAAATTCCCACCCATTGAAAATTCAAAAGATTTTGCTTCACATGAGATCTTTCTTTTTCCGTGTTTCTTCCACTCACTCCACATGATTGTTGGTTTCCCATCCCCTCAGCAAGGAAATCCACCTTATGGACCTACATATTCATCTTTCTTTGTCCTTTTCTTCTTCCTTTTTTTCCTTCTCCCTTCTTCTTCTCCATATTCTTTCATCACCTCGTGAGTCACGATCGTATGAAAATTCATATGTAATTTCGAGGAACAACATCAAAAAAGAAAAATGCGTCCAAACTTCTTCTCCATATCACAACATAATACATCAATTTTGACGTGATATCATTAAGCCATGTTACACAAGTCCGTTGGTCTAATCTTTCGAATGGAACAATAATTCCATTGACTGTTAGATAAGTCCAAGTATTTGTTCTTGTGTGCAATGATTTCTTATATTTTTTGGACACTCACAATAAAAAAATTGCATAAATATAACTATCGGAAAGTGAAATACAATGAGAATTCATATACAATTAGAATAGAAAATAGGCTAGCGTAAGGAATCACAAAAAATAGTAGAAGATAGGCGGCCAGCGAGCATGCGGTAGCGGGTGGTGAGTGTGAGCGATTTTTTTTTTTCTATTTCCATTTTAGAAAATGAAAAGTAGAAAATTTCTACTTTTCATTTCTATTCCAAACCAAATTCTTGACTAAAAATTTATTTCGAAAATAAAAATAATGAAATTACATTTCCAAAAGAATTTCTATTTCAAACTCGTTCCCATAAAAATAATAATTAAAAAACAACTAAACAAAATGGTTATCATGCATGACCTTTGCCTACTTAAAAATACAACTCTGTAGGGGATTCATGTCTAACTTTATTTTTTGGTTTTTTTCCCTCGACTTATGAAAGACGCCTTAAAGAGATAAAAAAATTGATTTTTTTATTAGAACCTTACAAAAATTTGACAAGTTAGCGCATTTGCTTTTATGTTCCCGTCGAAAGTTGAAGTACCACTCGAATTATTTAAGAAAAATTATGAAATGATTTTATGCAAAATTACATGTTAATGTTTGTATATGATGAAAATTTCAGGTATTTAGACTTGTAAAAATGAATTTTGTGCACGCTACAAAATCAGATTGAGTAAAATGTAAAAAGTGTAATAAGAATCTTCCCGATTGTAATTATCTTATGGCCAAACAAAGGAAGCATAAGGTAGATGTTTTCTTCTGCAATACAGGTTGTGAGTAGCTGACGAAAACATCATTTGCCATTGCGTTGTGGAGTTGCCCGTATGGTGAAAGCATACGATCAAAACATGCCCATGTCATCATGGGCGATGGTGCCAGATTCCTCAATAACCGATGCGTTTTCATCTATCACAGCCCATTAATGTAAGAATTATTGTGGCCCACATGATATGATTTATTATATGATTTAATAATTATTGTTATGCTATAAGAATAATACATATTGGTTTTAAGGAGTTACGACTCTAATAAAAGGAAGAGGTACGACTTTAATTGAAAGGGTATATCGCTTTGATGGAAGGCACCTTTTCAACGGACGTACAAATAGAGTTCGGTCCTCTCTCCACCCACAACGAACAACAATAACCTAAAAGATTTTGGTATTCTCTCTTCCATCGATAGAATACATCAAGAATAGTGGGTTAAGGGAGAGAAATCGGATTTCTTCTTTGGTTCGTGTTCTTCGGGCTTTTTACAACGATTATCAAGTGCAATCTATGGATAAGGTATGTCTTCGTATTTGTGAAAAACATGAAGATCATAAGATCACTGTGTTTATTATGGATTTCCGCATTATAGATTTATGATGTATAATGACTTTCGGTTGGTATCGGGCGTGGTTTATGATCTCATGATTTTTCCGTTTAAAGAAATATTATGATTTATGTTTGATGATTCGTAGAACGATCCTGTTTGTACTATTTGTTGTTGTTAAAATGTTTTCGGATGATTTTGTTGATGAAAATCCGAATGATGGAAGTTCTCATGGAGAATAATGTCGAAAAATGGAAGAATTCGGGCGAAAGGGGACGAAACGGTGAAAAATTGGCAAAGAAAAGTTACTGTGCGCGAGGGAGGAAGAAGGCGCGTGGTTTCCACGCGCGGGCTCCGTTGCAGGCGCGTGGAACCACGCGCCACGCGCCTACACGCGCGCGGAAACGCTGCGCGCGTGGGATCCACGCGCGCGCCAACCGTTGGCGCGTGGAGTCCACGCGCGCGGCGTTTCCCGCACCGGTTGGCAGGCGCGTGCAACGCACGCGCCTGCGCGCTGGACGCGCGCGTGCCGAGCACGCGCCCGCCGAGGACGAAGGCACGTGCTCGGCACGTGCCTGACGTCCCCGCGCGGTGAATTTTACCATTTTGCCTCCCGAGGCTCTTAATTACCGTTTTGCCCTCTTTTGATGGTTATTTACAGTTCTGCCCCTGTTTAATTTATAATTACGATTCTGCCATCACTGTTTATTTACCATTTTGCCCCTGGATTATAAATTTATAATTATGCCCTTATGGAATTATGATTTTATGATTTTACCCTTATGCTTTTATTACGGTTTTGTCCTTGTGTGCAATTTGGTAAATATTTGTATTTTACAATATTAAAAATTCATATTATGAAAGGTTTGTTAGTCACCAAAGTGGCCAAACTTTGAAGTCTTTTGAATTTTTATATTGTAAATTATTTTATTCAATTACCCATAATTAATTGATGCTATTTATGAAATTGATATGTTTCATATCATTATTGGTGTTATGGGTATATTGAAGTTCATTTATTATAAGAATTTAGGGATTAACCCAAAGGTTAATTATTTTCTATAATTCATGAACGTTATAGTTGATAATTAATATGACTTATTAGTTTTTGTTTGTATATCCAAAGATAGCAAATAAATTTTAATAAGATATATTTACAATTATCAAATAAAAGTTATTAGCATCATTATGGTTTTATATATTTGTATATCATAGGATCGCCCAAAGGAGAACTATGATGTACATGTGTAATTTAGTTTGAATCTGATTAGGTGATATTCTCAAAGCATTAATGTATAAGTATTTTCTTGCATATGTTTGCGGTATGCTGCACTGTTTCACTCCATTCGCACGCCTCATCCTGTTCCCTTATTCAATGGGATAAATTTTCCGATTGGAGTGAACAAGTCCGGTTTCACTTAGGTGTCCCGGATCTTGATTTAGCGCTTCAAGCTGAGAAACCAGCTGCTATTGATGAAAGTAGCAATGATGAAAAGTCTTTCTATAAAGCTTGGGAAAGATCGAACGGGCGAGCTTAATGTTCATGCGAATGACCGGTTGCAAACAATTTAAAGACTTCTCTTCCTAAAAACCGACAATGCTAAGGAATTTATGAAATTTGTGAAAGAGCGTTCTCAAACCGCTGGCGATAAGTCACTGGTTGGTACATTGATGAGTACACGACCACCATGAAATATGATGGTTCGCGTATCATGCATGAGCATATACTTGAGATGACGAATTTAGCAGCAAAGTTAAGGACTTTGGGAATGAACGTGGATGAGTACTTTTTAGTAAAATTTATAATTAATTCCTTACCTCATGAGCAATATGGGCCATTTCAAATGAATTACAACACTATAAATGATAAGTGGAATGTAAATGAATTGGCCAGCATGCTAGTTCACGAGGAAACAGGATAAAGAATCAAAAAGCTCATTCTGTTAATCTCTCAAGTCATCAAGAAGTTCGAAAGAATTTCAAGAGGAAAGGTGGAAGGAGCAAGAAGAAAGGACTACACGTCCTGAATGACTCTTCAAAGGCTTCTCAAATCCACAAGAAGGAACACAATCTTATTAAGTGTCATTTTTGCAACAAAATTGGACACTTGAAGAAAGATTGTCGAAATGTAAGGCTTGGTTCGAAAAGAAAGATAAGCCTTGTGCTTTAGTATGTTTTGAATCAAACTTTCTGAAGTTCCTCATAATACTTGGTGGATTGATTCTGGTGCCACCACTCATGTGTCAAATACGATGCGGGATTTCTTACGATCCAAACTATAAAGCCAAATGAAAGTTATGTAATTACGGGAACAAAACAAAGCTCAGTTGAAGGCATTAGCACTTATCGTTTGATCTTAGATACCTTGGCATTATTTGGATTTGTTTTGAACCCTTTATGTACCTACATTTTCTCGCAATTTGGTTTCTTTGCCAAGACTTGATGTGGCGGGATTTCATTGTAAGTTTGGTTACGAATCTTTCAGGTCTATTTAAGAGTGATACTCTTATTGGGCTGAACTTTATGTGATGGTCTCTACAAATTTAGACTTAACAATACTTTTGTTGAGACATTAATGACCTTGCATCATAATGTTGGCACTAAACGAAGCTTGGTGGATGAAAATTCTGCTTACTTGTGGCATAAACGTTTGGGTCATATATCCAAAGAAAGAATGCAAAGATTAGTGAAGAATGAAATTCTTCCAAATTTGGATTTTATTGATCTTGGAGTGTGTATTGATTGTATTAAAGGTAAACAAACAAAGCACACTAAGAAAGGTGCCACAAGAAGCACGGAACTTCTTGAAATTATACATACTGATATATGTGGTCCATTTGATATTCCATCTTTTGGTAAGGAAAGTTACTTCATTACCTTTATTGATGATTTTTCACGTTTTGGTTACATTTATCTATTGCATGATAAGTCTCAATCAATGAATACACTTGAAGTGTATATTAAAGAGGTTGAGAAGCAATTAGATAGAAAGGTGAAAATAATAAGATCGAGAGAGGCGGTGAATATTATGGAAAGTATAATGAATCGGGACAATGTCCGTGTCTATTTGCTAAATTCCTTGAAAGACATGGCATTTGTGCTCAATACACAATGCCGGTACACCACAACAAAAATGGTGTAGCGAAAGACGTAATCGTACTTTAATGGAAATGGTTAGGAGTATGATGAGTTATTCATCTTTACCCTTATCTTTGTGGATGTATGCTTTAAAGACTTCTATGTATTTATTAAACATGGTTCCTAGTAAGGCAGTTTCAAAGACTCCCTTTGAACTGTGGATGGGAAGGAAATCTAGTTTACGACACCTGCATGTTTGGGGTTGTCAAGCAGAAATAAGAATTTACAATCCACATGAAAGGAAATTGGATTCAAGAACGACCGGTGGTTATTTCATTGGTTATGCGAGATAAATCCAAAGGGTATAAATTTTATTGTCCTAATCATAGTACAAGAATTGTTGAATCTGGAAATGCTAGGTTCATTGAGAATGGTGACATCAGTGGGAGTGAAAGAATGCATGATGCTTGCATTCAAGAAGTAAGGGTAGAAGTTCCTATACCCGAAGCTTCTGAAGTTGTTGTTCCTGATATTATAACACAATCTAACAATAATCAAGAACAACAAATTAATGAACAATCACTCCATAATGAAGATGTCAATATTGAACCTACAATAGTTGAGTCACAAGAAATAGCATTAAGAAGATCTCAAAGAGAAAAGAGGTCGGCTATTTCTTGATGACTATATGGTTTATCTACAAGAGTCAGAAATTGACTTAGGAATTGGAAATGATCCAGATTCATTTTCCCAAGCCATGGAATGTGAAGATTCTAATGAATGGTTTAATGCAATGCAAGAAGAGTTAAAATCCATGCATCAAAATCAAGTTTGGAATATTGTTGAATTGCCTAAAGGATGTAAGAAGGTCGGGTGTAAATGGGTCTTTAAGACCAAGCGCGACTCAAAAGGCAATATTGAACGACATAAAGCCAGACTTGTTGCAAAGGGTTTTACGCAAAAAGAAGACATTGACTATAAAGAGACATTTTCACCGAGTCTCTAAGAAAGACTCACTTAGAATCATTATGGCTTTGGTGGCTCATTATGACTTGGAGTTACACCAAATGGATGTAAAAACCGCCTTTCTTAATGGGAATTTAGAAGAAGAGGTTTACATGGACCAACCCGAAGGCTTTTCAATTAAAGGAATGGAACACAAGGTATGTAAATTAAAGAAATCAATATATGGACTTAAACAAGCTTCCCGACAATGGTATCTTAAGTTTAACGATACCATAACTTCATTTGATTTAAGGAAAACACCGTTGATCGGTGTATATATATGAAGATTAGTGGGAACAAGTTTATTTTTCTAATTACGTATGTTGATGATATTTTGCTTGCTGCAAATGATCTTGGTTTATTACATGAAACCAAGAAATTTCTCTCTAAGAATTTTGAAATGAAGGATATGGGAGAGGCAACATATGTAATAGGAATAGAAATATTCCGTGATAGATCACAAGGATTATTAGGATTGTCTCGTAAAGCCTACATTGAGAAAATTTTAGAGAGATTTAATATGAGTAAATGTTCGCAGAATAGTTCCAATTCGAAAGGTGACAAATTTAGCCTTATGTAATGTCCGAAAAGTGAATTGGAACGAGAACAAATGAAAAATATTCCTTATGCATCTGTTGTGGGGAGCTTAATGTATGCACAAACTTGCACTGCACCAGGACATCGGTTTTTTGTCGGAATGCTTGGGTAGGTACCAAAGTAATCCTGGAATGGATCATTGAAAGCTGCAAAGAAAGTTCTTAGATACCCGCAAGGAACAAAGAATCATATGCTTACTTATAAAAGATCCGATCATCTCGAGGTGATTGGGTATTCGATTCGAACTTAGCCTGGATGTGCCGATACAAGAAAATCAACGTTTGGTTACTTGTTTCTTCTGGCCGGGAGGGGCAATTTCATGGAAGAGTGCGAAAGCGATCGTTATTGCTTTGCATCCACTATGGAAGCTGAATTTGTGGCATGCTTTGAGGCCACTATTCATGGATTATGACTGCGAATTTTATTTCGGGGCTTGTGGTTGTCGACGGTATTGCCAAGCCGCTGAAAATTTATTGTGATAACTTCGCAGCGCTTTTCTTCTCTAAGAACGACAAGTATTCTAAGGGTGCTAAGCATATGGAGATCAAGTACTTGTGTTAAAGAAGAAGTTCGAAACGAAGAGTGTCAATTGAGCACATTAGCACCAAACTTATGATAGCGAGATCCCTTAACAAAAGGATTGCCGCCCAAAACATTTAATGAGCATGTTGAAAAGATGGGCATTATTGAACGTCATTAATGTTTGTATTATGATTGTATTAAGTTTATGTATTTGACACTTTGAGCTCACTTACGTGTTTGATATTTCCTGTTTTCTATTTAGTATACATTATGGAAATAGATGAATGTTAAACAGGATAGTTTCTAAGGAAACATTATAGTTGGACTATTACCGTACTTCTCATTTATGGATCATGTTAAGTAAAGTGCTATAGTTGTAGTGCATAGAAGGGACTATGTCGGTTAATGACATACAACCGCTATGACTCGCATTAGTTTTCTTTACTTAATTGTGATTATTATGTGATTGCCAATTTAATGAAATTTTTTATAGCATAATATTATTGTGCACATTACAGTCTTTGTTAAACCATGAAAGGAATATCATATGGACCAAGTGGGAGAATGTAAGAATTATTGTGGCCCACATGATATGATTTATTATATGGTTTAATAATTATTGTTATGCTATAAGAATAATACATATTGGTTTTGAGGAGTTACGACTCTAATAAAACGAAGAGGTACGACTTTAATTGAAAGGGTATATCGCTTTGATGGAAGGCACCTTTTCAACGGACGTACAAATATAGTTTGGTCCTCTCTCCACCCACAACGAACAACAATAACCTAAAAGATTTTGGTATTCTCTCCTCCATCGATAGAATACATCAAGAATAGTGGGTTAAGGGAGAGAAATCGGATTTCTTCTTTGGTTCGTGTTCTTCGGGCTTTTTACAACGATCATCAAGTGCAACGCTATGGATAAAGGTATGTCTTCATCTATTTGTGAAAAACATGAAGATCAGAAGATCACTGTGTTTATTATGGATTTCCGCATTATAGATTTATGATGTATAATGACTTTCAATTAATACCCACTCATTTTAGATATTTTGGACAATAAGTCCGAGGAGTATGCTCCGTGATACATAAACGAGAAAGCAGCAAGTCCTGAGCACTTCACAAAGATCAGTGATTTACTAGAAACATGATAACCATCGTGACTAAAGTTAGAGTTCATCAATGAATAAGTAGAGAGGGGAGAGTAATTATTCTTGCAATTCCACCTCAGGATATCACCGAAATTGATAGTATCATTACTTCATTAGATGGATTTAACAATCTAGTTTGTGGGATTGTTTTCACATATTAACTCAAGTCTTGAGTCACCCTAGCCTTTCGAGTCGCTTTTCAATCGAAAGGCTAGGGTGACTCTAGGTCTTAATAACTCTCCTTATTGAAAATTTAATTAACCTAATGATTGGCTGGGCACAATACTTTTATTCATCAACCAATCTAATTTGATTGGTGGAATAATTAATAGATTATACATAGAATCGGTCATTATAGAATTATAGAATAGTGCCATTATCTTTATGAGCTAGTTCATATTTTGACTCACTAAATCCTTTGGGGTCAATTCTTTAGTAGAAGCAAATAACTTATATTACAAATATCACCACAAGATGAAGCAACGCACCGTGAATTATTCAGTCCGACATTGCTAGTGACCACTTGCAATAGAACAATAATGAGGAGCAACACTTGACAAATATTCGTGGAGCTAGCAGCATTAATCATGTCTCTGTTTGTTTTTGGGTGAAGACAAATTGGTAAAGAATTGCTCGTTGTGTGTGGAGGCAAAACCATGCAAGAAGATGCAAGGAAGATTGGTTGAACCTTGTTTGACTGGAGACTTAAAGTGGCCTTGTCCTATAGAAAAACCCATGTGAGGCACCTGACAAATTCATGCAGACTTAAAGTGGCCTTGTCCTATAGAAAAACCCATGTGAGGCACCTGACATGGTGACAAATTCATGCAGACTTAAAGTGGCCTTGTCCTATAGAAAAACCCATGTGAGGCACCTGACAAATTCATGCAAGTCAAGAAATTAAAGGTGGTGGACCAAACTAAAGTTCCATTCCATTATAAGGGGAGTCGTGTCCAACCCTTCTCAATTAATGCCCGCCTTTATGGACCTAAATATACAACACATCTCGGAAATTCCCACCCATTGAAAATTCAAAAGATTTTGCTTCACATGAGATCTTTCTTTCTCCGTGTTTCTTCCACTCTCTACACATGATTATCATTATTAGGACCCGAGCAAGTCCTTGAAAGGCTTAAGGAGGAAACAGGTGGGAGATCTGCTCTGGGGTGAGAGACCCCATGCTGTGCTCCGTATTCCATTTCTTATTTTCTTCTTCGTTTTTTTCCTTCTCCCTTCTTCTTCTCCATATTCTTTCATCACCTCGTGAGTCACGATCATATGAAAATTCGTATGTAATTTCGAGGAACAATATCAAAAAAGAAAAATGCATCCAAACTTCTTCTCCATATCACAACATAGTACATCAATTTTGACGTGATATCATTAAGCCATGTTATACTAGTCCATTGGTCTAATCTTTCGAATGGAACAATAATTCCATTGACTGTTAGATAAGTCCAAGTATTTGTTCTTGTGTGCAATGATTTTTTATATATTTTGGACACTCACAATAAAATAATTGCATAAATATAACTATCGGAAAGTGAAATACAATCAGAATTCATATACAATTAGAATAGAAAATAGGCTAGCGTAAGGAATCACTAAAAATAGTAGAAGATAGGCGGCCAGCGAGCAGGTGATAGCGGGTGGTGAGTGTGAGCGATTAGAAGAGTTTTTTTTTTTTTTTTTTTTTTTTCTATTTCCATTTTAGAAATCGAAAAGTAGAGAATTTCTACTCCTCCTTTCTATTCCAAACCAAATTCTTGACTAAAATTTTATTTCAGAGATTTAAAAAAAAATGAAATTGCTTTTCCAAAAGAACTTCTATTTCAAACTCGTTCCCATAAAAAAAATTAAAAAACAACTAAACAAAATGGTTATCATGCATGACCTTTGCTTGCTAAAAAATACAACTCTATAGGGGATTCACATCCGACTTTATTTTTGGGTGTTGTTTTTTTCCCTCGACTTATGAAAGACACCTTAAAGAGATAAAAAAAGAAACTTGATTTTTTTATTAGAACCTTACGAAAATTTGACAAGTTAGCGCATTTGCTTTTATGTTCCCGTCAAAGGTTGAAGTACCGCTCGAATTATTTAAGAAAAATTATGAAATGATTTTATGCAAAATTACATGTTAATGTTTGTATATGATGAAAATTTCAGGTATTTAGACTTATAAAAATGAAACCTGTGCACGCCGCAAAATCAGATTGAGTAAAATGTAAAAGTGTAATAGTAATCTTCCCGATTGTAATTATCTTATGGTCAAACAAAGGAAGCACAAGCCAGATGCTTTCTTCTGCAATACAGGTTGTGTGTAGCTGACGAAAACATCGTTTGCCATCGCGTTGTGGAGTTGCCCGTATGGTGAAAGCATACGATCAAAACATGCCCATGTCATCATGGGCGATGGTGCTAGATTCCTCAATAACCGATGCGTTTTCATCTATCACAGCCCATTAATACCCACTCATTTAAGATATTTTGGACAATAAGGTCCGAGGAGTATGCTCCGTGATGCATAAACGAGAAAGCAGCAAGTCCTGAGCACTTCACAAAGACTTACTAGAAACATGATAACCTTCGCGACTAAAGTTAGAGTTCGTCAATGAATAACTAGAGAGGGGAGAGCAATTATTCTTGCAATTCCACCTCAGGATATCACTGAAATTGATAGTATCATTACTTCATTAGATGGATTTAACAATACAGTTTGTGGGATTGTTTTCACATATTAACTCAATCCTTGTGTCACCATAGCCTTTCGAGTCACTTTTCAATCGAAAGAGATAGCTTATCTTGTGAACTTTACCACAAGACGGTTGTTCATTTAAGGCGTTGTGTGTCCCTAGTAGCACAACAAGAAAGACCAATGACTCGAGGTACACATATGGAATTGCGAGGAAAAGTCGTGTCACTCTCAACTTGGGAGCAACGGAAAATTGGGGCTTGATATGTGGTGGAGTGGAGGATCAACAAGGATAGAAAATGTACATGTAATAATGGCGAATGAGAGAGATCAGACTTGGGGTCGTCTATTAAAAAACCAATATCAACCAACAAAACAAATCGAGTTGAGAATATTATAGGAGTAGGGAGTAGGACCCAACATCACCCCATTTCTTTCTTGCAAGAAAACATCACAATTGATAATCCATATATTTAGCTGTCCATCCATACCATTTCGTATTTTTTGGAGAACTTTCCTAGATAAGTAAGTTATTTCAAATTCCCGGAGAAATTTATGTTGTTAATGAGTTTTCAATTTCTTAGATAAGTAAGTTATTTCAAATTTCTGAAGATATTTATGTTATTAATGAGTTTTCTATTTTCAAATATGACAAGAAAGTCGTCAAAAGATTTTCAAATATGACAAGAAAGTCGTCAAAAGATTTGATTGCAGTATTTGGATTGAAGTTAATCCATGTTAGTTAAGAATCGAATGCATCTTGATAATTAAGGACTGCATAAATTCAGTTCAAAGATTTTAAAAGAAAATTTTGTTAAGAAATCGAAAAACTTATTGACTTTATTCTATTTTTATTGAAGAAAATTCTCTGGTACTCATTAGAGTGAAATAGTTGAACTTTATAGTTCCGGCACTATCTTTGCAGAGAATCTTATAGCGTCCTTAGCAGTTTGGCATAATCAGGAGACTTCAAAGTCACCAATAACAAAAGGTACTGGGGTTCTTCGAGAAAAATACAAGTTCAAAGTTATTTTTACTTTGAGAATTATGAATAAAGTGATGTATGTTAGTCATTAATAAGTTCGAGAAATTCAAGTTCAATTCGAAATTTTTTAGATTTTGTTCTTGATTCTTTGTAGTAACCTAAATAATATTTAGTACCGGGACAAGAGAATACTTGGACTGTTAAAATTATGTTAAATCTTAAAATTTATTTTTTAGCTGGGACTTTTCCACAATAATTAAGATTGGGCTTCATCCTTATTAAGTTTTTCTAAAAGATATAACTAAACAATAAGAATTAAGAAACCTCCAAGAGACAAAAAAACTCTCAAGTCTCTGAATTCACTTAAGAATTAAGAAACCTTCCCGGTAAGTCCTTTCCCTTTGAGATAAAGCATTTGCAAAGAACTACAGTGTCGGATCTCAGCAGAAATGGGCTCCATTAAGAAACCTCATGCTTAGGTCCTTCAGTCTATGGGTTCCGAGCGAGGCTATTCCTTTAAGGCATATCATCAAACAGTGACCGTGCAGTATCCATTTGGCCCCATTGGATCAATAGCTGAGAAAGCTTCCTTATACCTCATAACAGAGAGAACAAAAACAATGTCTCCCGCTGAAGGAGGCATATAGATTCCTATTACTCGTGGTACATAGACGTATCCTGATTTGATCAGTAGTGCGATGAAGCCTTTGAAGCCGTGCACGATGGCGATTTCTCAATCCAACATGTCAGGACGAGTAATTTCGACTTCGTTGATGAAAGATCCTTTTGGTTTTGGTTGTGTGCGATGAGTGTGAGCCGTGGATCATCAATTTCTAGTATTGAGCTTAAAAGCTTCGTCTATGGAGGTTGAGCTTGCTCAGAAGAAGGTGACTCCATCAAAAAGGAAACTTTCAGTCCTGTAACTGGAATCCAGCGATGGAGAGAGAGCTTGAGTTGGAGATGGTGGTGGCACTGGATTGTCGTCGTGTCTGGGCGACTGTGCTTGATGGGCTTAAAGGAATTGGATTGCACCAATTTGAGGTGATGGGTTGGATTGCCTTAAGCCCAAATGGAATGAACGTGGCCGGACTCCATAGATGGATCTTTCATTGATCATTTTTTTTTTTTATTCTCTATTCTATATTTATTTATTATTTTTTTTAAATAAAAAAATGCCTATTCGATTAGTCCGTAAAAATTCAGGTGTCAGCACCTACTATCGGTACATGAAATGCAATACTTATTTCGACGAAGTTGTCAAAAGAGTGTCTCTTCAATTATTAGTCAAGTGACTTATATTGGGAGTTCTAGCCCTTCTATGGAAAGGAGATACAATCTAGGCACATGTATACCTACAGTTGATGGTGAATATGTTTAGGGGTGATTTCAACTGTCCTTTTTTTTCTGGGAATCTTGCAAGTCCTACGATTTGGTTTTATATGCAATGCGAAGCTCCTAAAAGCTTTCAAACACACAAATATTGGTGTGCATTAACGTGTACAACTTGTCATTATTTTCATGGATTTAAAATATTTCTCTCATTTTTAAGTTTTGAAAATAAAGTAGCTAGTGAAAGTTGTGCGCAGAATCATGCAAAATTGCGGTTAAGTATCATTGCCAACCGATGCTTGCTGCCCACATTGCACTGGGATCTGAAAACCTGGCCTCCAGAGATCCTACTAAAATCACTGGAGGCATAGTATCTTAAGTAGTCATATGAATCATTGTAGCAAAAGAAAGTTGTCTTCCATGAAATACTATCATAGAGATGAGTCAACCCGGATGTCGTACCCCAAACAATTAATTCAAAATTCACGTGATTGCGTCATGTGTGTTAAATCTTAAGAACAATTCCCTAATTAAATCTTCACATTGGGATGTGGAAGAATTAGCAGAACATGGAATGAAGTCAACAGAGTTTTTAGTTCAATCTCGATTTCACCATAGTCACAAGCTAGCACATGATTGCTCAGGTATAGAAGTGGCTTGGGAGACGTTCTTAGCTTAATGGAAGGACTCATGCACAATGAAGTTGCAAGTTTAAAGACCTAGAAGAACAAAATGGAAGTTTTAAGATTCAAATGCATTATTTTGACAAGTCGTAGGACTTTTCCACGCAACTGTCCCATTTTCTTTCCATCATTTAAATTATAGCTAATGTAACTTTCAAGACCATATGATTGTCCCATCGGTATTTTCTGAAGAATTTGATCAATTTTCAATCAAAATAATGAATTGCAAAGAAAATAAATTTTTGTTGCAATCGGTGAATAAAGAATTTGAATTTTGGCGAGCCAAATGCTAAGTGACTTCTTAACGAGTTATCCCGAGTCAAAAGAGGATACTGGCCCACTGGCAAGTATATGTAAGATGGGCATGTTTTGCATCCCTCTTTGATGACTATTCTACAAAAAATGAATGATTTGATCATAGATGATTAACTGGATTAGCTAAAAGTCACATTGGATGAACATATAGAATATGCTTCCCAAACAAGGTTATAAACCTAAACATACGTTGCATTTAGGAGATTGTATGGATCACAAATGGTGAAACTATATATGAAGTACAATGATACTCCGACCATAAAAAAAAAAAAAGTACAATAATATAACAGTAACCTAAAGACAAAATGTAATCACTGACAAACTAAACTAGCTCACCTCCTACCCAATATAATACTATATTGTGGGGAACAAAGCTTTTCCAATTACACTGTGCATGGTTCTGAACATCATTGCTATCTCCAAATAGAAAATTAGTGGAAATTATTTGAGCGCTTGATGAAAATTGAGAATATTTCTAATTCCAATTTGGCTTTGTTTTCATCAACTAGCTCATCTAGTGGGTAGATAAGAAGTTTTGGAGGCATTTGAATATTACTAATATCTCCTTCAAGCATTTCTAAGGCATTGCTCATTGGAGGCTGATGGTTAGGGATTAACCATATACACCAAAGTGCAACAATTATCATCTTTTTTATCACATTCCTTTTCTCTTCTACAACTTCTTCCATTTCAACACCTTTTCCTCCATTGACTTGGTCATACACCCAATGTGGAAAATAAATTTGGTTTGAGTGTTCTGCATTGGCATTTCCATAAGCAACATCCCGAAGTTATAGACATCTGCTTTAAAAGATATACCACCAATATTTTTGTAGAATAAATCAGAAGTCATGTATCCCCAAGTTCCTCTTGTAGCAGTCATTGAAACTGTGTTGTAACCAATGGGATATAGTTTTGTGAGTCCAAAATCAAAAATTTTCAGAGTGAAATTTTTATCTAAAAGAATGTTGTGAGGTTTGATATCAAAGTGTAGTATTTGCATGTCATACTCTTGATGTAGATATTCAATCCCCCTCGCCACCCCAAAAGCGATCTCATATATTTTCTTGTAATCCAGAAACTTGTCACCTTCCTTAGCGAAAAATGAGCTTATCCAAAGATCCATTTGACATGAGATCATACACAAGAGCGTGTTTCGAGCCTTCAAAGCAAAAACCGAGGAGTTGCACTATATTCACATGGTTAATTGTTCCAATAATAGCCACTTCACTAATAAAATATTAGTCACGGGCCTTGGATTGCTTTAAAATCTTGATAGCCACTTCTTTTCCACTTCTAAGCCTTCCTTTGTACATAGAGAACCATACCCTCATTCACCTAGTTTTTGTTTAAATTTTTTAGTAATCTTCTTGATATTCGAGTAAGAGTACCTTATGGGCAAAAAGTTGTTATGAGCCTGCAAGAATTCTTTGATGTTCTTGTCCGTTGCTAAGTGCCTTCTTCTATACTTGTAGATTAAAAATATTGTGACAAATGGCATGCAGATTATAAATTTCACTACAGAGAAAAGCATTGAAGAAAATTTTAATAGGTTAGAGTAAGAATTTTTTTCCATAACTATAGGAAGAATAAATCACTGCGGCTTACCTAATAGTATAATCACGTTCCAAGTTGTCCAAAATGCAATATCATCTAGGACACCTATGGAAGGAATGAATGATGTGAAAAGGAATTGAAGGAAAAGAAGTTTGGAAAGCAAAACTCAAGAGGAAACAGAGTAATAGCAAGTTACTTTGTACAAGTTAAATTTAGTCCAAAAGAATATGAGAAGTGGGATGCATATATTTGCAAATAAGTGGAAATAATAAGCTTCGTTTTCCACGTAGATGATAGACAACGAAAGTCCATTCGCTTTGTTAGCGGTCAACAAATCTAGAGAAACAATAGTTCTCATTTTTAATGTATAATTTTGTTCCTCCTATCGATGCATGACTACAATTTTTTTAGGATTGTTAACGAGTGTCTCTTGGATTTAGTAAAGTGACTGATTAAGAAATTTAGGCTTCCATTTATCTTACGAAAAATATGATATTCTTATAAGATATTTTCTAGGAAGACATTTTTCAAAAGTAATCATTGATATTTGGCTAAAACCTCAAAATGAGAAGAAAAATATTTTCTATGGCTTGGAAGGAAAATATTTTCTCGCCCTCATCGATTTGCCGCTTCGGCTTGAGCCGGGAAATTTGGTGCAGCGTGTATTGCACCCCTCCGTGAAACAGTTAGAGAGGACAAGCAGAAAAAGATCGACTTTGATCTCTAATAATTCAGTTGTTCAAGCGCAGAGAGAGATGCCTGAAGAGGGCGAAAGAGCCGAGTCGGGTTCGGAGCCTGACCTGACCCGTGCAGCGATCCAGCGAATCTATTGTATAGAGATTGTAAGGAGCCACCACCCTCTCCTCCTCCCTGCAAAGTCACAATCGAATCCGTAAAAATATGATTTTTCGACGTCCATCGTTGAATTTTAAACGACCCGATCGTGCCACAAAATCTAACTAAAGTTTCACTCATGATCACAATTTACGATCAATTGGAATCCTCTGTGATCACAATCCCAAATTTATTTTTCATGAAAACAGAGCAAAAACAAGTCAAAAGAGGAAGCGAACCTACTTGACCCAAACCATCGACGACGTCGTGGGGCATCAGCAACATCTGGTGCTAGTGCATCGTCGTCGTCGCCTTCGAGCCACCATCGCCAATCTGGTGGTGCCCCAGCTTGGAGGCTAGGATTGGCGCTGGCTCATTGAAGTGGTGGAACCCGACACAGGCGGCCTCATGCTTGGACAGCGTCGACTCAGTGGGCAAGTCGATGGGGTTGTTTGCGTTAGCTTGAGTGAAGTTGGGCCACAAAGGGAAGGCGGTCGAGAACATCATTTGGTCGAAGAAGTCATCGCTGGTGGCGGAGGTGGAGGCGGTGGTGTGGAGGTAGTAGAATGAAGGGGACGTTTGGAAATGAAAAGCAGTCCTAGCATGAGAAAGATTAAGAAGTTACGGAAAATATCATTTTTCCAATTTTAGAAGAGTTTTCTCCATTGATCGGAAAATATTTTGTTTGACTATTTATTTTCATGCCCCAAACACTAGAAATTTTGCAAAAGTTTTCTTGGGAAAGCAGTCTACTTGAAGCAACTACAGCCTAAGAACATGTAAATTCTAATTCCATGCCAACAAAAACTAGTCATGTGATTGCTCGCGCAAGCATCCTCTTTCTTTTATTTTTACCTATGTCCAGCTGACGTCGGTTTGTCCGGAGGTCGCTTTCACTATGACTTTTTCTTTTATTTTTTATTTTTTCGTGAATCTTGCAATCCTTCAGCTTGACATAAATGAGTAATGTGAAGCTCCCGATGTTGGATATTTCAATAATATTTTGAAATATTTACAATAATAGTTTCGATAAAAGTTATGACCGCATTGAAGACCATCATTATTTTTAATGGTCATATAACGGTTTCTTAACGGTCATATAATGGCTTTTCAATCGTTTTGTAACGTTTAATTTATTCCTCAAATAAATCCTTCATTATTTTACAACAGCTCTTTTAACGGCTCTATTTTGTCTGAATATAAAATCTCATAAGACAATCTTAAAAATACACTGAATGAAACAGAGAATATTCTTTCTTTAGAAAATCTTTCCTTTCCTTTTCCTTGCTGGGTTATACACAATGTTGTTTCTGTTCCTTTTAATATTCAGTGCGGAATATAGAAGAAGGTCTGTTGTATCTTGGGAGGATAGCTGTCGTCGGCCTATCGCACTGAGTTTCGCACTCCAAAGGGCGAAATTATCCTTAAGGACAGTGCTTACTCTTGCACGCCTCAGACAAATTTATTCTCATCAGTTTTTTTCCTACACCTGAAACCTTTCAAATGCACAATGTCATAATACGCTATAAGTATATTTTTTCATTTTTCTTGGATAATAGTTATTTCTTTCATTTTCCAGTTTCGAGGAGAAAATAGCAAGTGAAAGAGTGTATAGAATCATGCACAACTATGGTAAAATTTCATTGCCAACCGACACTTACCGCCAAAGTAGGGCTTTAATCCGCAAACCTGACCTCCGGTGATGCTATTTGATAAGCGAAGGGAATAAAAGCGGTTATAAAAATGAAAGTAGTAACAAAATTCAAAGTAGCGAAAGAAAGTTTTCTCCAATCCAGATGGGTAATATTCGAGAGTAAATCCCTCGGCCACGATGTTATGGATTTGCTTGTAGTTGAAAGAGCTATCATTAACCTGCCCACCCCCAAAATAATCCAATGCCAACTTCCAACTGCTAATGGTGCAAAAATCCTTGACATCATATGCCTTTGGATTGACCAAAGCATACAACGATCTTTCGGAAGAGTATGATCCCTTAATGCATGAACCGGTAGCGAAGTAGAGTGGAGAACGAGCTAGCTTTGAGCAGTTCACAATGACCAATCCACTGACTTGGAGCATGCCGTATGGGCTGTTAATATAGGAACGTCTATTGAAGTCATACATCGACCATGAATGACGTGGGAGAGACGAGCAATTATCCTTTTGCAACCCTTCGTCGGCCACCATGATTAGGTGAGCATCATAATCAATAGACTACACATAATATTAGCTACCAATGACATATACAACAGTGTGATCATCTTCACATGTTAACTCGTAAAATGAGTCACCATATCCTTTCGAATCCCTCTTCAGTTGAAACGGATAACTTATGTTATGAATAGTACCATAGGACAATGCGGTGCACCGTTGACTACTCTTGACATTGTCGCAACCCGACCTTGGGGCGTGTGGTGGAGAGACCAAGTTTAGGGTACTTGACCATGGGAGCTCCCTCACGGTGTGTGACCCAAAAGACGTCATAACTTCATCTTTCGGGATTAACCATGTGAGTTCACTCGATCACAATCATGAGCTCTTCCAGGCTTGTACCTCGCATAACAGCAGAAATAGTTGTGATTCCTATCCACACGAATGATACATTTTGAAAAAAGAGATCGAATGTGAATATTGAATTTAGGAGTCTTGTTACCATAGTAGCCCTCCCAATAGTACTCTCATCCAGAAAGATGGCATCACTTCATCATTTAGGAGATTTCCACATCGGGTATGCTAAACTACAGTGAGTCTCGTCAAGACCCCTACACCTCATAACAGATTCATTTATTATCTATGAGTTGTTTATGACAATTAAAAAAGAGTTATGAGTTGCCAGTAGTTTCATTTTTGGGGGTCGACTAGAAAACCCAATCGAGGGTCGAAAGTGGTCCCTTGATATCTACACAACTAGAGATTCTAGGATACATGAATTTAAGTTACGCTAATATTTCTATTAGCGCATTTTCAATACCTAATAGCTTGTCATGTTTCCTGAGGTGTCCATGCATTTTTTTTTTTTAACTTTTTCGTGCCAATAAAACTAATTAGGTGATCATACGTGAATGGCCAATTTCATACAATTCTATTTTTATTAAAAGAGAAAAGAAAACAATCAATTGAAATTTAAAGATAGTGCAATAAGTAAACACTCAAGAGAGTAGTTTAAGGAAAGCGGTAAATTTAACATGTAATCCTAAACGAAAATTGAATTGAAAGAGAGAAACCCGCAACTCGTTAGGTATTTATACAATACGAAACAACCCGAAACATATATCGAGGAACAAATGGTACAAAAACAAGATCAGATTAGACATCATCGACCATTCATAGTCTTCATATCTTGGGGAGTCTCCACCTCCATGGACCTACTCTAAGCCTAATCTAATACTAAGACTTGGTACATACAATAGAAAGAAACAATCATCGTTACGAACACACAAAAGCAATCACAATTACAAAACAAATAGGGACAATTAAGCAACTAAGGTAGTATACATAATTGATCAAGTTTGGCCTTGGGGTCGGCCTTTGTGATTCACGCAACGATCCCTCTAGGATGCCTATCCAAATCATTTTTCATGGCTTATAGCCATTGGTCACCATTTGTGTTCTCATGTGACAACCAATGCTTAAAAAGCCCCTTAAAACAAGTTCTAAATGTAACTCAAAGGTATTCCATGAGTTCATGCATTGCACCTGTACATACATTTAAAAATCACATATATATTTGAAAGTAAACATGTAGGCAGGTCCTCAGGCCTTGGTTTTCAATCAATCAAGCAATTTTAGTAAGCCAACACTGGATCACTTATTCAGTCAATCAAGCACCAAACATAATCACACGCGTTTAACAAAAGTAAACACATCGAAAGCTAATGGAAGTTCAAATGATTTCCAAAAATCAGTTAAAGAACAATTAAATAGTAAATCGTAAGGAAAGATTGTTAATGGCATAGCAAAGTTGTATCATGGCTATGGAATACATTTAATCATCAAGGCTAACTTGGGTGCATCCTGTGCACAATGATTGAGCTTTACAAACACCCTAAATATGGTCTAAACCTAGACAACATCAATGCTAGGTCAAAACATGATTTGGAAATTTGGAACATAAGCGCCATGCGTGCTATGAAGGATGGCTGACGTCCATGTCAATGATTTTTTTTATCAAAATTGACTAGATTGACTCAAATGGTAAGATGTGAAAAGCTTTATGACTAAATTGATAAAATTAAAAGATTCACGATTGAATTTATAAAAGTACGATAAATTTAAAACTTTTTGGATAATTTCCCCACCTCAGACCAATGGCCTTAGATCTGGCAGGCGAATTCGCTGTGACCACCCAAGTGGTCAGTGACTTAGGGTGCGAATGATAATCATTCTGGCCAGAAATTGATTTCTAGAAGAGAAATAGATTTTTCTATTTTTATTCTTGGATGAGTTTCTAAGCAAAAATATCCGTTTGATGATGACACAAAACTTTTACTCTTGAAATAGAAATTCGTTTGATAATGACACAAAATTTCTTTCTTTCGGATGGCGGCGATAGTGACCAACGGCAGTGATAACGGGCGACCGGTCAGAAATAGAATGGTTATCATGCGTGCCCTTAGTTGCTAAAGTTGCGAAGGGTCGCACAGGATTTGGCTGCTACGGTTTAGATTTGGTGCAAGGAGGGTTGACTCAGGAGACGTAGAGAGAGAGAGAGAGAGAGAGAGAGAGAGAGAGAGAGAGAGAGAGAGAGGTTACTTTGTTAGGCTGCTGAGCGAGGGCTCAAGCCTCGCCGGGCATCGCCTTTGCCCAATCGCCGAGGTCCAACGACTAGCTAGAGGAAGGAGGAGGAGAAGGAAAAAGGAAAAAGAAAATAAAAATAAAATTAAAATTTTAAAATATTAAAATATTATTAAAAGTTGTCCACGCGCCTAGTCGACACCCAGGTCAGCAAAAATCCAGCCAAAATTAACCGGAAATGATTGAATTGATACTAAGTAAAAATGTTTAGAATTAAATTGGTACAAAAAAAAAAACATTTGTGACTAAATTGATACTAATACAAAAGGTTTAGGACTTTTTAACACTTTTTCCGACGATTTCCAAGTGAATGCAGACAATTCCTCTTGCAAGGTGGCGCTAGCACTTGATTTGTGCTCTCCCAAATCCCAACCGCTACCATAGGGACATCGATGGACTCGATTAATTTTGAATATTTTCTTCCTTTTTCAGGAGCCGCCACAAATTTATTGGAAGCCTATTAGAAGTCAAGTGAAATGCGGAAAACTGTTTCATTTATGGGAACAAAAATCCAATAACGGGAATTGATACATTTGCTCATTGTTTTGAAAATGTTTCATCATGCGATCTTGCTCATTCTTTTAATTCTTAGGCACATCTATCTAGGTGACCATGCATCATGAATTTGCAAAATTTTATCTACCAACCACATAATCTCATACAAACATAACTATCCAACATCAAACAAAAAAATGTAGGTAAAGTGAATAAAATATCAAGTCGAGATGTGTTGGGCAACATTAAACAAGGCCTTATTATTATTATGTCTTGGGATAAGACTCCCGTGAATGATACTCGTAACTAAACCTAAAAATACTTAAACTATATAATGCGAATTTCCTAACTAAATGATAACAATGAGACATTAATCAAGCATGAACTGAACCTAGCCTAATATACAATTCTAAGCTAAAAGCAATTCCACTCTTTATGTATCACTTTTTTATCTTCATCTTTTAATTGAAACATGAACTCACTTCTATTCAAACTAAATACTACTAAAATGTCATTCGATCACTAAAATGTCACTTTATTATTAAGATTCTAATTTTTTTACTTTTTAAATTTTATCAATTCTTTTGATTTTTTCCATCTCTATTTTAAAGAAAATGTAATTACACATCGAACGACAAAAAGAAATGCTAGTCGACCAAAAGTAAACCACAATTACACAAATGCAACCATAACGACGCCTGGAAATACGATTTTGACCTCGATGCCTATACTAAGGCAAAAGGGCAACCTAGGGCTGCCCTCGGCCACCTCGAGAATCCCCCTCTACACACTCGACCGGCCATGGTCCAATATGGATGGGGCAAAACCGAGAATTCCAAGAATCAACCGTGTTGTGAAATTGCATGCACATGCTAATTTGATGTCAATACTAGCACTTCTACCATACATTCCTCTCTTTTTCACCTTTTTTTTTTAAAAAAGATTCACGATAAGATGATTAAACTCTAACCTATGCTAAGAATGTGCCAATAAATGAAAAATCCACAACCAAAATGTTTGATAACATTTGAAATAAACATGCAAAAAGTGCTCGGGAATGATGTGACAATGCAATAGGACTCTACAGAGGACCGAGGCGTGGCCAAATCGGCACCACCCATGGGCTAGATGGTGGCCACCAGCAAGTCCACAGTAGTTCGGAACGACATAAAACGCGTTAAAATGGCGAGAAAGCGATGGGAATCAACACTCTAATGAGGTCAAGATCTTCCTAGTTCAAGCTCAACAAGGCGTGACCCGCAAGGAATACAAAGTAAACCAGCGAGCAAAGGATGACTACAGATACGTTTAGAGGCATAAAAATAACCAAAAAATCCGCTAGATGCAAAGAAATGAGACTAGAGGTTTTTTCAAATGCTTAAGAGGGATCAAAAAAGGAAATAAACACCAACAATAATGATAGCAATAACAGCAATAGCAAGATAAGATTGAACACGATAAAGATATGCCGAGGTCATCCGAATGTCCGGCCTCAAACACGACCAGATCGGAACTGGCGAAAGCGAGAGCCGTTTATTTTCCTGCATCCAACAAAAATAAAATGAAAAGGAGATACCTTTAGGGAAGAAGATTGCCGAGAGCGATGATGTGCAGCAGAGACCGAGAGAAACTGAGGAACCGAGAGCTAAGACAGACGAGGGAACGACGGATCTGGAGAGTGCGTGACCGAGAGAGTAAGGTGAGAAGATGGAGATGATAAGACCAAGAGACTGTGGTTGCTAGAGGGTAAGCTAAAGAAAGTGAGCAGCGGCGGAGATGGTAGCGACGGAGTGAGTAGCGAGAGTATGGTGTGAGCCGGAGATGGTGGAGTCGGAGTGAGCTGTGGTGAGGAGGGGTTGGCGAGATCAGCGACTTGAGCTAATGGCGAGGGGCCGAGATGGGGATGGCAGTGACAGAGGTGAACGAGCGACAAGAGTGAGCAGGAAGCAAGGCGGTGAAGCTCAGCAGCCGAGAGGAAGAGCGAGATGGAAGCAACGGCTGGAAGGCAACGTGTCCCTGGTCTCCATCAACCTGCCCCGCCGATTTGGGCTTTTCTCCAAGTCCCTGGTCTCCATCAACCTCCATTTTTCTCCTCTCTTCTTTTTCTCGGGGCTAAATCCACTGCGTCCTCGCTTCGATCCGCAACACGGCCGTCTTCTGCTTTGTCGAAAAATAGGCTCTTTTCTTTGTCTTATCGACTAATTAGGGTTTTTAGGATAAATTTTTTTCTTTGACCCAGGATAAAATTAACTAATTTGGGTTTTCATTTTTGTAATAATAAAAATTATTTAAAAAAAAGAAGCTATCGGTCCGGTCCTGTGGATGGCTCCACACCTGGAACCGGACCGGACCGATATTTACCGGTTCCGGTTCAGTCCGGTTCTTCTTGTTCACAGAACCGTCAAACGCCCCTCCTTCATCTGCAAAGACTCTCTGCGTAGCTAGGGTTTTGGAACGGCGGAGGTGGCCGTCGCAGTGGGGCTGAAGATCATGGTGGGATTCAAGAACCGGTACATGGTGATGGAGGTTTTCCTGGACCCGAATCGAGAGCTCGGGGTGGATGACCCCATCATACTCACTCAGTTCAACGTATCCAAAGCGATACGAGACAGCATCATCGTGAACTTCGGGGAGTGCGGCCTCGCTTCGTCTCTCGGATCCTTTCAAGGTACTCTTCCTTCTTTATGGGATCCCTCGTATCCTGGAATCAGTAGGTGTCTGGAGGTTAAATTCTCTTGTTATTTCGCTTCCAAATTCTGTGATTCGGTCATGGTCAACCCTGTGATAGCGATCCTTCGTCCAGTGAAGTATGTAAATCCCATCACGAAGCTTTGCATCATCAGAGCTTCTAGGGAGGAGCACCAGAAGGTCTGGGCTGCGATCACCTTGGTCACGAGCGTCGGAAATTGCCCGGTGCTGTTTAATTTACTCGACTTGAGCGGTGAGTCGAACGAGTGTCAAGCCGGATGCTGAATAGCACAAAAATTCATCCTTTACTCGTTGAAATTGAATCATGAAATTAGCGCTTTATTCTCCTACTGGCGATTGTAAGTAGGTTAGCTTAGTGGGATCGGCTTTTGTATCTCGATCCTTCTTAACAAAAGAACAATACCACCTGGATTCTTGAACTGTGTTTTCTTCTTTTTTTTTTTTTTCTTTTTTTTTACACAAGTCGCATTAACTGAAGCTTGAACTTTGAAAGCATAATGGGTGCCGAATTTGCAGTGCTGTTATTGTGATACTAGCATGATTTTCTAGCAGATTGGGAAAAATTTCATGAGGTTATTAGCTCATATTTCTTTTTGTCTGACAATGGTGTGCAAATTTATTTGGTGGAAAGAGTGAGATCTTTTCTTGGAAGCTAATTGAATGAGATTTCTATTGGTGCCAGGAAGCATCAAGGCCTGTAAAAAAAGCTGCCTTGAAGTGTGATGAGTTGAAGTTTGAGCAGTACAAGCTTGTCTCTGGGTCTCGTCTCTCACCCGAGGTGGTTCAGCAGATGCACAACTGCCAAGAAAAGATTAAAATTTTGGAGCACTAGGAGCGCTGCACTTGTATAGTGTACACACCTTTGGCTGGTATGATCTTGTGCAATTTTTGTATATTTTTTCCTTTTATATGATCTTTCAAGTTTCAATGCAGTAGCGTGTAATTCAAGTGCCTGAGCTGAATCTCTAAGTGGTGTATATGTTGGCTGTTGGCAAGAATCTTGTCCTTGTTTCTTTGGAGTGGTTATAAATGTCATGAATTATCACTGGACAGCACACGCACTTGATATTCCAAATTAAACTACGGTATGGTGACTGAGGTTTCAAAAGCAGTTGAATTTGGTATTCCCACTTCTTACAGAATCTGCTGATTGGCAACAGAAATCTAGCTGTATGCGTATGTATTATGTCTCATAAATTTGTTATATACGACTCTTCTCAGTGCATCTTTTGTTTGTCAATGTTACTATATCTTCTAGGCTTTATGTCTAATTTGATCTTGACGTCACGGTCTTTGCAGGTCTACCGAAGCAGGGCAATTGAGAAACCCTTTTCAACTTTCACCTTAAGGATCAAATTTTCCTCTTCTTTCCCAAGCCCCCTCAACCATCTTCTCACTGGAGTTGATATCCTGTATATCAGACATGCTGGGTGAGCTTTACGGCTTCAACTGCCGTGACTTGAAATGCATGCCTACATGCCTACTCTTGTCCATGGGTTAAATCTCCATTACTGAAAGTAACTGATCCCATAGCCAGATGATCATATGGGTTTGGTCAATTCATGTGATTAGATTTACACCAAGGTTCAAGATGCAATGTGGAATATGAAGCTGAGAGAATATGGTTTGAGCGCAAGTACAAAAGAATTGCTGGTACAGTTTATGCCTTTTGCAGGCAGTGTGCACCAGAGTCTGATTGCGCTCTACCGCATGGGACAATTTTGGGGTATCTTCAAACAATCATCTTTTCTTGTTTTTATTTATGTATTTATTTCCTCTTTTTTTTTTAATTTATTTGGGTGCGTCCGTGTTTTCTAACTTTGACATGTTGTATGCGAGTCTATTGATGTGGCACTTCAGAAAAATGGGGTCAAATTTGGCAAGGTCTATTTCAAGTATTAATTTCATATAATATCACCATGCTTGTGTGGTAAATATCATCATAATTCATGACACTGGATAAAGACGGTATCTATTAAGAAATTTTATTTTTTTTTGTAACCGAGGATCCGGCGAAGCCCCCTTTCGCTTACGCTAATCGAGGTCACACTGCCCTCCAACCGTAGATGGCATAGAGGATGTCATGCCGAGCACTATTTAGACGTCAGTACCTCGGGGGACTAACCTAGGACCCCCCCACTTAAGACACTCTAGCAATGAGAGAGTTCGAACTCTCGACCTCGGCGATGAGGGAGAGAATGCACACCAACTGCGCTGTCCGTGGTTGGATTCTATTAAGAAAAGTTTATAAAGGTGTCATTCATATTTATTGTCCTCATGAGTTGAGTCATTCATAATCAAGTGTAAGTTGATGATAGTCAAATTGGCTTTGGTTAATGTGATCTTAAGAGCGAGAATGCTGGTATCCTTAAATGTTTTTTGATTGTGCTTGCGTCTGAACTGTAAAGCTAAGAGACACCGATTGTCAATGACATGTTTGTATGCCTTTAATGTCCATGGAGAAATAAATTTGATTTCTAATGCAATAGGAATTAATGAAGGAGCTAATTTATATGTTAATTGTGAGTCTCAGAGTCTAAATAAAAGATGTTTGCAAGCCTGCATCTGTCTTGGGCACGCCGGACGCTTCCCAATTGCATTGAGATCCCTTGAATCCAATGGTTTAGATGTTACAGTACACAACTTCCTTTGCACACACAAGGGTTGAGCCACACCATGGGCAACAAGAATTTCTTGAAACGCATAGCTAACTGAAGCGGCTCTCTCTTCATTGAATACAATGCAAGTAACGATCCATGATTGGGGCTAATGAAGGGTTTCTTAGTGTCACTGTTTATACCATGTCATCGAAATTTCTCCTTCAGTTCCAACTACTAAAGTGGCATAGGTGAACTAATCTTTTAGAGCTGAATAGTCCGTTGTCTATATTGATATGATTCAGTAATAGAAGTCTGAACATGAAAATGGTAGAAAGAATACATGCCGGTCGGACATCTGTTGCTCTCAATGACGGCCTTGGATGCACGGAGTTGTAAACTACTAAGCACGTGCAAAAAATGCAATCGTTCCTTGAATTATGGAAAATACTATCAGCATCAGAAGGAAAAAGGAGTATAAAAACCAAACACGAAAAAATGCAAGATATCTCCTCAAAACAGTTTGAGAAATCTCGGTGAAACTATATTGTAATGTTGACCATAGTCATCATGATAACAGGACCACAGCACGTTATGAATAGTTCTCGTAACTGATTTGACCCCTCAATTTTCAGTCCACAAAAGCAAATTAAAAGTAAAAATAGCACCTATAAGACAGCTATAGAAATGAACTAATTAATGATCCTCATTTAGTGAACAAAACGCTCTTTCCTACATGTAAATATATATATATATATATATATATATATATATATATATATATACACATATGTTATATGTATATGACATCATATATCATAGGTGTACATCAATAAATTTATAGGTGAATTGATTGCTTGAGGAAAGAAAAAGAGCGAGAGAGAGTAGATATTACCTTACACAGTTCTCTTAAACCGTATTTTTTTATAACTAGAAGCAACATACATCGATAAAGAGAGAAACAGATAAAATCATTAATCGGTGAGTTTAGATTTATTGACCAATACATCATTATTACATCCGAATTAACAAGTAAGGCAAACCGATAATGATATATTCTCCCAGAAACACTATATTAAATTGAATGAGACGATTCAATTTTCTTCTCTAATTAATGTAAAGGTACGTGCCTAACTAATGTTAAGGAAAGTGAAAGGAAATGGAACTTTATGATGATACAATTTAACTACAAAACTCCATTCCGCCAAACTTTGCTATTATTTATAGCTATAATTGAGTAGCTGATTACAAAGTATTTTTGGATCACACTAAAATTGCAGACAACACTAATTCTGACTGCAGACAGGTGGGCAAGCCAAATTGAAACAGCAGCAGCTAATGTAACTAAAAGGGCGCTAAATGTACGGACATCGTTACACAATCAGCTAGAGATTAATAGATTCAAGGCTAGATCAGGCGCCATCTTTCTAGAATCTTGGCGCTAAATTATCTATTCATGTTGGGGCGGGAGGGTATCGCCCCGAGTGGCCCGGACGGATGCAGCCTCGCTGCCTGCAATCTCACTCCCTTCAGTATTTTTCTTCGCTATCACAAGACCCGTAAAAAGTATTTGATCGGCGAAGAGACGAAAGAGAGGATATGTGCACCCAAGTGGAAAATAAAACAAAATGAGGAGACTCCAGATACAGAAGAGAGCGACGGATCCCAAGACCAGGAGAAAAATAGAGAACCAAGCAACTTTGGATACGGTCACGTAGACGCCCGCCATGAATGCGAGAGGCATTGTGATGATAGTTATCAGCAACGGGAGATATGATAGGCGAATGGCAAGTGGCCTCCAATAAGGATCATTAACATTTGACCAGAAGAGGAGGACGAGTGCCATGACTGAGCTATACAGGGCGATGGCGTTGCAAGTCACAAAGACTTTGTACATGGCTTTGTGCAGCAATACGGCTCCGGCAAAACCATTATATTCTCCGGGAACGGATAAACCAGAAGTGAAAGTGACAGAGGCCACAAGCGCCATTATGACTGAGCAAGTATTCACTTGGTCCCTAAATCTTTCAAATTCCGGCGGTTCCAATCGTTTCGGTGGATTTCGACCGGTTGGCTTGCAGATAAATAATTCTTTACTAGCCGGTGTTCCGGCACGTGCCACAGTTATCCACGTGAACCTCTGCAAGTAGTGAGTCGAAGAATAAACAAAGAAACGAACATATTATGATTCTGGCAACTAAATTGCATATGTGGGTGAGAGCACACTAAATGACATGCCTCCCTAATTTATGTTCTAGTTCTGCCCCTGATTGGTATAACAAATGATTACCTGTGAGAAAAGTGTAAAAGGTCGTACCTTCCCAAATGGAGGCCAAAGTGTTTTAATATCCTGCTGTACCACATCACGAGCCGTCATGTTATTCTTATTGACCAACTTAAGATTAACTCTTCCATCTCGTGCAAGAAGCAAGACCGAAGGTTGGCAATGCAATGCAGCTAGATGCAGAGATGTATTCCCATCGAAATCTCTTGCATTTATGAGGTGACCGAATTTGGGATTTTCTAGTATGTATTTGACAGTTGTAGTGCATCCGTGCCTCGCTGACACGTGAAGAATATTTTGTCCCAGCCTAGTTAAGAACTCTGCAGGGTCTTGCCATTGACTAAGCAACGCCTCGACAATCTCAACTCTATTCATCATGCAGGCGACATGGACAGGGAGATAGCCCATGCTGTCTTGCTCCAAGGCGCTTGTTGGGCACTTCTCCATCAAGAACTTGACTCCATCGAGATAATTGTCATACGCTGCCAAGTGGAGTGGAGTACCGTGTCCCGCATCTCTCAATTGAAATAGCCATGGCTTCTTTTCCCACATCTCAATCAGCATATCTAAATATAACGTGAGAAGTTATCTATTGGGATGAATATGATGTCTGTAATTCTTAAACAGTAGTTTATCTTATTCAAGAAGATCCGAATTATCAAGAGTTGAATCACAATTTTGTCCCATAGGATAGCAAGCTATCATACCATATGTTTCACGTGCCCCATTAATCTAGACTTTGCTTGTGATACTTGATTTGTCCACCACCAATGGCCAGTGAAATCAAAATGAAGAACACAAGAGTGACCAAGAAGATCAAAGAATAAGCAAGAGCACAAAAGCAGGGCTTACCCATTTTCGAGTGTATAAGGGCGACATGAACGGGTGACATACCGAAGATCCTTTGACTCTCTGATTGACTCTCTAATCTCTTCCAGTCTTCACCATCATTTAGTGCATCCAACAAGAGCTGAAGAACCTTCAAGTCCCCTGTTTCGACTGCTACGCACAATGGAGACTTGCTTTCATTATTCCGACAATATAGCAGCCTGCTGTCTTTACTCACAAGATGATCGATCACCTCGCAATGGTGATTCCTCACAGCCTCATGCAGAGCAGAGTTGCCGCAGTGGTCAAGGCATGCTGGCGCCCCTTGGGGAAGGAGAAGCTCCACTGCACCAGCTTTCCCAGCTCTTGCTGCAATGTGAAGCGATGTCTCTCCTCTGGAGTTCTTACAGTAGATCAAGTGCTCAGGGACAAATTCAATGATTGCTTTGACATTATCATCAGTCTCTGTATTCCATTCATGTCAGGTTAATTTGAGCGTGAAAGATCGGTAATTTTAAAAAATGCACGGTCCCACCATTTTTAATATACCTGCCGCAGCGTGAAGCAGTGTATTCCCTAAGGGGCTGCGTTGCCCGAGAAGGACAAGCAAGGACACACTTTCCTTGACACAATGATCCTCCAGCGCTTCGATGAACTTGTCCACGGCCCCTTCCTTTGCGGCCGAGAATAGCTGGGGATCCAAAAAATTGTCGGGTTGTGGAGGATCGTGCTGTTGCTGGATCAGGTCCGCCCTGATTAATGCTTCCAGTCTCTGCCTCCTCTGCCTCCACATCTCTTGGTGCAGACGCTCAGCCATCTCTCCGCGGGTGACTATGCCCTCTGACTTCGAGTAAAATGCCCTGGTGTGTCCTTAGAATCAAATTCAGGAATAAAAATCAAATTGCGAAGCAACAATTAAGAAAAAAGTAAAAGACCAGTGTTCGTTCATCCAAACAACCGATTCCCTCATAAAACTCACAAAAAAGAAAAGGCTTAAAGGAGCGGTCTGTTCATTAGTGCTCGAAGAAAGATTGCTCAAGGCGATGCAATTCAATACAGGTCTCTGACTTCTGTATCATTGTACAAATTCTCTGCTCCAGCCAGGATTGGTGGTATAAATTCCTCAGTTAAAGTAGTCATGATGTGTTTGATACGAAGGAATTGGTCCATTATCCTTCAACTTGCCATTTGCATCATCACTGCGTTCCGCAAAAGCAACGCATCTCAGATTTCTGTTCATCCATCAAAGAATAATATGGACAATCATGGAGATAAGGGAAAATAGACATAGCGGAGAGAACGGAACTATTCGAAGGCCAAAAAAGGGCAATACAACTTCATAGTGTTTCCCAAATGCTATTTGCATTCCATCAAAACCTTTTAGCCTAAAAACGTTTTCACCCCAGACACAGAAAACTAATAAGTTGGACCGAAGCAAGTGCAAGTGAAATTCGTGTGAAATGAATATTTGATGACACTGAATGGGTTGGGTGCGACTCAAGACTAAATCGTCCCTTTTTATTTTATTTTTTATTTTGGTAGAACCAGAAGAACGTGGTCTCTTGCAGGCAATTACTTGGCTTCTGAATTTTTTTAAGGCCCCTAGCGATTATGAATTAAATAATCGCCTCGTGGATTCAATGAGCAGTGAAAATAATATGTTTCCGTTGCAAAAAAAGAAAAAAAAAAAAAGAAAAAGAAAAAACAAGCGACGGATGTATAAAATAAAAAGAACAAGAAATTCATGTAATATTATATTTTCATACTTCTGTCCACCATCGATGGGCAGGTGAGGTGATCTCTCCTGGGCAAGGGTCACTGTACGCCCACTATTGACAAAGTTGGTCCTCACTCAGGCCAAGGTGGCCTTGCCAAATCTAGCCTAAACAAGGCCGGCCCTCGCTAGGCATCACCTAGGCAAGGTGACACCTTGCAAAGCCGCCTTAGCTACTTGTGAGTGATGGCGACCCTCGACCAAGCGAGGCCAACCCACCTAGCCATCATCTGTGGCCAAGCACCGATAAAATGAAGAAGAATGAAGGGGAAAAAAATAGTAATAAAATTGTGAAAATAATATTAAAATATTATTGAAAATTATCCACGTCGAGTTGGTCTTGTCACGTACAACGAAAGGCGTCCGCATTAGTAATTCTTAATTAAAATTGACTGAATAGATTCAATTGACAAAATATTAAAATGTTCAAAACTTAGTTGGCAAAATTGAAAAGTCTAAATTAGCAAAAGTGTAATAAATTGAGAAATTTTTTAACAATTTTCCCCATTATAATGATTTAAGAATAATGGGATAAACCTCGAGAATTATAATCTAACAATTATTAAGCAAAATAATATATTTTTTTGACTCACAAGATGATTGGCTATAATCTAGTAATTTTTTTTTTATTTTCGTTTAATTGTGCCTAATATTGGGTAAATAATCCTTAAACCGTTATTTTAAAGAACGCCACTTCAGTGGAAATCGGATGAAAAAGTCATCCCATTCCCAGGAAATGCTTTTGTGGTCGAGAGTCAGACCGTCGATCTCCATAAAATGACAGCACCGTTAGTTAATCATTTTCCAGATAAAAATGAAAGAAAACAAAATAAGAAAGTGACGGTTGGGAAAGAGACAAGGTAGAAGGCGGCCGAGTGGCGAGGGTGCCGGTCTCGAGTGCGAAGCCGAGCTTGCATTGGCCTTCTTCCTTTCTCTTGATTATCCTGATGGGCTGAGAAATTAGGTTTAACAGGCTGGATTAGGCCGAAAGGTCCAATTGGATATCACCGTGAAAAGCCCATTGGACCGTTGGCGGCAATTGGCTCTATCTAGTAAAAAAGGTGATGAAGGTGTTATTCACCTTTGTTGTCGTCATGAGTCAGGTCAATTATAATTAGATATGAGTTAATGATAGTCAGATTGGGTTTCCTTAATGTGATCTCTGTCATTTAAGCAACACAGTCGGAGCAAGAATCTATTATCGCACTAGGAAACCGAGTGTTACATTCCCATCTTGGGCAGAAGTTCAGAACTTATATTATTATCCGAGTGATAGACTCGCATTTCCCCAATTACCCAACCCATGGGCAGGTGCGGGTGTGGATTGCCTCAGGTAATAATGAAAAGGCACGCTCGAAAGTAACATGGATGATGATTCAACACATCTCTTGACCAGGGCATGTTGTAATGCTGTGATATCATTTACATATTTTTTTTATTGTGCTTACGTTCGGGCTATAAAGCTAGGAGACATCAAGCGTCGACGTCATTCGGTACGCCCTTAAGCTCATAGAGAAAAGTATTTGTTTTCTAATGTAATAGGAATTAATAAAGCAGCTAATTTTTATGTCAATAGTCGAGTTTCAGTAACTGAATAAATAGTGGACTCGTTTAGACGGGATGCTGCCAAGTCTAGCTGAATAATCACTTGAAACACATAGCTAGCTGAGCCATCTCTCATTTCATTGAATCCAATGACGTTTTCTCCGATATCGGTCTTGCCTATTCCCGTTTGAATGGTATTTCTTCGGTAGACTAGGCTTCCGACATTCCACATTTCGAAACCGGTGTACCGAAAACATTCGGCCACGGGGTTGATCCCCGATATAGGGAATATCAAGATTTGGTTTTCATGTGCTATTTGATAAATTTAGAAATTAATTATATAATGTAATCTTTCTTTGTGTTAACTTGATTTTAGGATTAAATTAGATTAAATCAAAATCATAGATAGTTTTGTTTGATTTTATTAGTTATCCAGTTTGACTTTAGACAATATGCTAAGAAATTTCTTTCTGTTTTCGAATTATTCTCTATATATAATTTATCAGGTTATTCTCTTTTGCAACAAGCTTTTTCGTTTCCGTGCGCTTTCCGTTTAATATAGCCCACTTGCCTAGTATTTTATTATGTTATCTTTAGAATTTTTGTGTTTCGTTTGTTTTTATGATGAATCAAGTAATTATGAGAATGCTAGATAGAATTCGTGCTGCCGACGGTACGTTTACTGCTGTCGATGATGGTCTCTGGTATGCGGAGTTGCAAACTACTAAGCACGTGCAAAAGGTGCAGATGTTCCTCGGATCATGCAAAACACTGGTAGCATCCAAATGAAATGGAGTATAAAAACCAAATACATATAAATGGAAGATATCTCCTCAAAACAGTTTGAGGAATCGCACTGTAACTATTTAGCAATGTAGACTAATAGTCATCATGACCACAACACGTGATGAGTAGTTCTCATAACTCATTTGACCTCTCAATTCTTAGTCCAGCAAAGCAAATTAAACATAAAAATTGCACCCATAAGGCAGCTATAGAAATTAACCAATTAACGAACCTCTATAGTGAACAAAACCCTCTTTCCTATATATAAATATATATGTTATAAGTATACGAGATCATGTATCATAAGTGTACATCAATAAATTTATAGGAAAATAGATACCTTGAGAAGAGAGAGAGAGAGTAGATATTATCCTGCATAATTCTCTTAGATCTTATTTTCTTATAACTAGTAGCATTATACATAAATAATATAAAAGAGAAAAACAGATAAAATCATTAATTGGTGAGTTTAGATTTATATCATTATTACATCCGAATTAAAAAGTAAGACACACCGATGCTAATATATTCTCCTGGAAACATTATATTAAATTGAATGAGACGATTCAATTTTCCTTTCTAATTAATGTAGAGGTATGCGTCTAAGTAATGTTAAGGAAAGTGAAAGGGAATGGAACTTTGTGATGATGCGATACAATTACAAAACTCCATTCTGCCAAACTTTTCTATTATTTATAGATATAATCGAGTAGAGCTAATCACAAAGCATTTTGGATACACTAAAATTGCAGACATCGCTGGTTCTCACCGTTGACAGGCAGGCTAGTTAAATCGAAACAGCGGCAGCTAATGTAAACTAGGAGGAGCTAATGGTACGGACATCGGTACATAATTAGCTAGAAGATAAGATAGATTCGAGGCTGGATCAGACGCCATCTTTCTGAAACATGTAAGCCCAAATCATCTGTTCAAGTGGGGCGGAGGCGTCGCGAGTGCCTCGGACGGATGTAGCTGCAGGTCCTGCAGTCTCATTCTCTTCAAGGTCTCCCCTAAATCTTCGAAGGATGAAAATAAGCAGTTGGTCGATGAAGTGACCAATGAGAGGAGGCTTGCACTTAAAAAACAAAACTATAGAACTCAACATGAAGAAATTCAAGAAAATGAAGAGGGGGACGGATCCCATGACAATGACAAAAATAGAAAGCCAAGTAAATTTGGTTACGGTCACGTAGACGCCCGCCATGAATGCCAGAGGCATTGTGCCAAGAGTTACCAAGAATGGGAGATTTTATAGGGCAACGGCATATAGCCCCACGTAATCATCATCATTAAAGGACCAGAGGAGGATCATGAGTGACGTGATCGAGCTATACATGGCCATGGAGTTGCTAATCACAAAGACATTGTACATGACTTTGTGGAGCAATACGGGGATTCCAGCATCTCCTTCACAACCATTATATCCTCCCGAAAAGGAAAAATCAGAAGTGAAAGTGACAGAGGCCACAAGCGCCAACACGACCGCGCGAAAATTCGCCATGTCCAACACAGTACATCTCGTTTCCGTGGGCTCCGAACAGTTGGCTTGAAAATAGCTAACTCTCCACTTCTCGGTGCTCTGGCAATTTCTAGAGTTATCGCCGTATACAACTGCAAGCAGTGAGTTCAAGAATAAAAAAAGAGACCAAACACATTATGATTCTAAGTCATTCATCTTTGTTGTCCTCATGAACAAAGATGTACACGTGCCTCATTAAATTAGACTTTGCTTGTGACACTTGATTTTTCCACCACCAATGGAAACCAAAATGAAGAACACAAGAGAGTGACCAAGAAGATCAAAGAAAAAGTAGGGTTTACCCTTTTTCTTGTGTATAATGGCGACATGAACGGGTGACATGCGGAAGGTACCTTCACTCCCTGATCTCCTCCAGTCTTCGCCATTGATTGGTGCTTCCAACAAGAGCTCGAGAACCTTCAAGTCCCCTGTTTCTACGGCTACGCACAATGGAGACTTGCTTTCGTTATTCTGACAATACAGCAGACTGGGGTCTTTACTCACCAGCCGATCGATCACCGTGCGATGGCAATTCCTCACAGCCTCATGCAGAGCAGAGTTGCCGCAGCAGTCAGTGTATGTTGGCATCCCTTGGTGAAGGAGAAGCTCCACCGCACCACCTATCCCGGCTCTAGCTGCAATGTGCAGCGGCGTCTCTCCTTTGGAGTTCTTACAGGAGATCAAGTGCATAGGGACGAAATCGATGACCGCCTTGAAATTATCATCACTCTCTATATTCCAATGGTGTCAGGTTAGTTTGAGCGCTAAAGACACGAGAGTTTTGAAATGCATGATTGTACCCTTGTTAACCTACCTGCCGCAGCGTGAAGCAGTGTACTGTTGGAGGGGCTGCGTCGCTCGAGAAGGACAGGCAAAGACACTCTTTCCTTGGCGCAACGATCCTCCAGGGCTTTGATGAACTCGTCAACGTCCCCTTTCTTTGCGACCGATAATAGGTGAGGATCCATAATCTTGTCAAGTTGTGCGAGATCGTGCTGTCGTGAGCTCGGGTCGGCCCCAGTTAACGCTTCCAGTTTCCGCATTCTCTCCTTCCAAACCCGGTCATCTATAGACAGCTCCACATCCATCTGTGTGTGTGTGACTATGTGACTCTTGAGTGAATTGCCCTGGCGTCCTAGGAATCAGATATAGCATATTTATAGCCACAAGTCGAGCTCAACCTGATTGGCCTTAATGAACCTCCCATCAACCTGCATTTTACCATCGGGTTAAATTGGGTCTCTAAACACTTATTCATCTCTGTTTTTCTTCTTTTTCGGATGGATACACGGTAACTGATGGTCCTGCCATGTCCTTCAACGGCGACGGATCCACTTTCTGCCACAAATATTTCCTAGGACGATCAGTAATAAGAAACCACCAAAAAAAAATTACAGAAATATTTTTCCCCTAGAAGTGATCGAATATAGTAAAAGAGACTTGGAATAAAAATGCGATTGACATGATGAATTATTACATCCGTGTTGGTCACCATCCAATTCATAATAAGGTTACTCATCAGAGTTTTCGATATATTTTAAAAAATTGAAAAAAAAAAAAAGTTAAGAGTCATTGATGATTAGATGTAAGTTGATGATAGTTGGATGGGGTTTGCTTAATGGATATTTAGAGCGAGAATGCTGTGTCCTTTGGATTTTTTTTACTGTGCTTACATCCGAACTATAAAGCTAAGAGACATCGAGAGTCAACGTCATCTTTGTACGTCCTTCATGAAGTAATGTATTTGATTTCTAATGCAATAGAATTAATAAAACAGCTAATTTTTGTGCTAATTGTCGACTCTCAGATGCTAAATAAATGGCAATTGCAAGCCTGCATCTGTTTTGTGCACTCCGAATGCTTCCCAATTGCATCAACATCCCTTGAATTCGATGGTTTAGATGTTTTTGGACGTCCTGTCTCTGCCGGTAGCCGAACATTCCCGTCTTAATCCCCCTTTATATAAACTGAGAGAGGCTGTACAAAGTACACAAATTCCTTGCACACGCAAAGTTCAAGCCACACCACAGGCACCATGAATCTCTTGAAACGCACAGCTAGCGAAAGTAGGGAAAAGTACCAAAAAGTTATAAACCTATTATATTGATATTAATTTAGTTCTAAACTTTTTAATTGAACTAATTTAATCTTAAACTTTTTATATTGGTAAAAATTCAATCCATCCTAAGAATTTTTGTCGGTCAGCCTTGACATAGACATCGACCGGTGGCCAAGTGTTGACATGGACACCGATTGATGGCTAAATGCCGATGTGACAATTTTTTAATATATATATTTTTTATTTTTTTCAAAGTCGGCCACCGAAAGTCCAAGGAGGAAGAAGGGAGAAAAGAAAAAGAAAAAAAACAAAATTAATAAAAACATTAAAAATTACCACGTCAACATCTAGTCACTAGTTGGTGTTCACATCAACATCAGCTAGTCAAAATTGGCCGGATGGATTAAATCAATACCAATATAAAAATGTTTAAGACTAAATTGATCCATTTGAAAAATTTAGGACTGAATTAGTATCAATATAATAGATTCATGACCTTTTTGGTACTTTTCCTGGCGGAAGTAGCTCTTTTTTATTGAATTCAATGCAAGTAGCAATCCATGATTAGGGCTAATGAAGGGTTTCTTAGTGTCACTGTTTATACTATGTCATCTATATTCTCCTTACTTTCCAACTACTAAATTGGCATTAGGCGAACTAATCTCTTAGAGCTAAATAGTATGTTGTCTGTTGTCTGTATCAATAAAAATTCAGTAATAAAAGTCGTTATGGTATGGTATGTTGTAATGAATTCCCTATTTGTTTCATTGGTTTTTATGATGTAATGCAACTTGAAACCAAAATCAAGAGAACATGAAAATGATAGAATTCGTGCCGATCTTACATTTGCTGCTCTCAATGTTGGTCTTTTGATACATGGTAAACACATGCGAAAATGCAATTGTTCCTCAAATTATGGAAAATGCCATCGGCATCAGAATGAAAAGGAGTACATAAACCAAATACAGAAAATGCAAAGATCAAAATAGGTTGAGAAATCTCACTGAAACTATTTAGCAATGCAGACTAATAGTCATCATGATAACTGGACCCAACACGTAATGAATAGTTCTCATAAGTCATTTGACCTCTCGATTTTCAGTCGACAAAAATTAAAATGAAAATAGCACCTATAAGACAGCTATAGAAATTAATTAATTAATGATCCTCATTTAGTGATGAAAAAAAAACCCCTCTTTCCTACATCCAAATGTATATAAATATATATGTTATCTGTAAATGACATCATATATCATAGGTGTGTATCAATGAATATATATGTAAATTGATAGCTTGAAAAAAAGAGACTAGATATTACCCTCCACAATTTTCTTAACCCTTATTCTATTATAACTAGAAGCATTATACGTCAATAATATAGAAGAGAAAAACTGATAAAATCATTTATTGGTGAGCTTAGATTTATGGACCAATACATTATTATTACATCCGCATTAATAAGTAAGGTACATCGACGCTGATATAATCTCCTGGAAACATATTAAATTGAATGATTTGATTGATTTTCTAATGTGAGTATCTAACTAATGTTAAGGAAAGTGGAAAGGAATGGAACTTTGTGATGATGCGATGCAATTACAAAACTCCATTCCGCCAAACTCTACTATTATTTATAGATATCATTGAGTAGCTGATCACAAAGGAGTTTGGATAACTAAAATCGCAGACATCACTAATTCTGACCGTAGGTATGTAGGCGAGCCAAATCGAAACAGCAGCAGCTAATGAAACTAAGAGGGGTGCTAAAGGTACAGACTGTTGAGAATCATCCCGCACAACAGCCTGCACAAGCACAGCCTGTTGCTGTTTCAACAAGGAAGAAAAGAAATACAGATGCTGCGGTTATAACAAAGACAAGAAGAAATAAAGTAAGCGAATCATCCGCTATGTCAGCTGCGTGTATACATGATGTTGCTACTTCGACTAGGAAGGAAAGAGATGAAGTCGGTGGTGAATCTTCCAGCTCCAGTCCAACTATAAGTGGAGCCCTGCTGCAGAACCGTTACTCTGTTTTGTGCTCTTAACCGAATGAGCAGCAGAATTGAACGTCATGATCCTTTTACATTCATTTTCTTCTGTTTTCTGTTAGTTTCTCTGTTAGATGAACTGTAAAACTACCTTTGGCTGTTCTTTAGATCTGAGCGTGTAATATAAATAAAGAATAGAGCAAGCAAGTATGTTGGCTCTCAGATGAATGTTTCCTTCAGAATACAGAGAGAAAAAATGAAAGTCCAAATTCTTCGTCTATACTCTTCACTCTTCCTCTCATTCTTCCTCTCGTTCTATTCGTAAATCTTCACACAGACATGGGTACGTAATTAGCAAAAGATTAAAAGATTCGAGGCTAGATCAGACGCCATCTTTCTGGAACCTGTACGCTAAATCATCTATTCAAGTTGGGGGAAGGACGTCATCGTCACGAGTGCCCCGGACGGATGTAGCTGCACTTCCCGCGGTCTCACCCCTTGCAGTCTCCCTCCTCGCTCGTACAAGACACAAAGAAGCAAGTAGGTCCGTCTTGCCACGACTGAGAGGATTTCTGCGCCCACGCGGTATATACAACAAAATGAAGATACTCAAGATAATGAGGAGGGCGAAGGATCCAGAGACCAAGACAAAAATCGAAAGCCCAGAAAGTTCGGTAACGGTCACGTAGACGCCTGCTATGAATGCCAGAGGCATTGCGGCAAGAGTTACAAACAACGCGAGATTTGATAGGCTATATGCGTAGAACATCATGTAAGGATCATTAACATGAGTCCAAAGGAGGGTGACGAGTGCCATGATCGAGCTATACATGGCAATGGAGTTGCTAATCACAAAGACATTGTACACGGCTTTGTGGAGCAATATTGGGATTCCAGCATCTGGGTCAGAACTATTATATCCTCCAGGAATGGAAAAACCAGAAGTGAAAGTGACAGAGGCTATAAGCCCTGCCACGACCAAGCGAGTGTTCACTCGATCCTTCATTTCATTCGATTCCGGTGGTTCCCGTCGTATCGGTGGTCTCCGACCAGTTGGCTTGCAGATAACTAATTCACTCCTCGGTATTCCAACAGATTCCACAATTTTCTCCGTTATCGTCTGCAAGTGGTGAGTCAAAGAATAAACAATCAAAACATTATGATTTTAGCAACTAAATTACTGATCTGGGTGAGAGCGCACTATTTGACCTAACTCACTAATTTATGTTCTAGTTCTGTCCTAATTGGCATAACAATTTGCAATGTATAATTGCCCATGAGAATAAGTGAAAAAGGTCATAGTGAAAAAGGTCATGCCTTTCGAAGTGGAGCAACCATCTTTACTTTAATGTCCTGCCGTGCCACGTCGAGAGCCGTCATGTTATTCCTATTTACCAGGTTAGGATAAACTCTTCCGCCTTTTGCAAGCAGCAGGACCGTAGGTTGGCAGTGGAACGTAGCCAGATGAAAAGGTGTATTCCCGTCGAAATCTCTTGCATTTATGAGGTGACTGAGTTTGGGACTTTTCAATATGTATTCGACAGTTGCAGAGTTTCCGTAACTCGCTGACACGTGAAGAATGTTTTGTCCCAGCCTAGTTAGAAACTCTGCAGGGTCTGGCCATTGCCGAAGTAGCTCCTTGACGATCTTGATGTGATCCATCATGGAGGCAACATGGATAGGAAGATAGCCGTCCGTGCTGTCCTGCTCAAGGGCACTCGTTGGGCACTTCTCCATCGAGAACATAACTCCATCAAGATAATTCGTGTATGCTGCCAAGTGGAGTGGAGTGCCGTTTCCCGCATCTCTCAATTGAAATAGCCACGGCTTTTTTTCCCACATCTTGCTCAGCATATCTAAATATAACACAAGGAGTTGGTCATTAGGATGATCACAATGTCTGTAATTCTTTGTTAGGGATTGATCCGGTTCAAGACGATTTAATGTATCTCTGGAGTTGGCTCACAATCTTGCACTTAGGATAGTGAGCTATCATAGGGGTGTCAACGGTTCGGTTCGGTTCAGTTTTTCAACCAAACCGAACCAAACCATCAGGAAAAACTTCTGAACCAAACCGAATGAAATCCGAACCGAATACGAATCGAACCGAAATTTTGATTTGATTCGGTTCAATTTTTCGGTTTTTGGTTTTCAACTTTCAGTTTTCGATTTTTGCATTTTTTTTTTCGTTTGTTTATATTTTTTTGTTTCCAAGAAATAAGCTCTTATCGGTTTGTTGGCTGAATTCGATTCGGTTAACCAATAAAAACCAAACCAATAAAAAAAAATTGGTTTTTAATGAGAACCGAACCGAAAAAACCAAATTTTTTTGTTCGGTTCGGTTTTCGGTTTGGTTTTTGACACCCCTAAGCTATCATACCATACGCACATGTGCCTCATTAAACTAGACTTTGCTTGTGACACTTGATTTTTCCACAAATAGTGGAAACCACAATGAAGAACACGAGAGTGACCAAGAAGATCAAGAATAAGCGAGAGAGCACAAAAGTAGGGTTTACCCATTTTCTCGTACAAGATGGCAAGATGAACGGGTGACATGCGGAAGATCCTTTCACTCTCTGATCTCCTTTGGTCCTCGCCATTGTTTGGCCCATCCAACAAGAGCGTGAGAACCTCCAAGTCCCCTATTTCGACTGCTAAGCACAATGGAGACTTGCTTTCGTTATTCTGACAATATAGCAGACTGGGTTCTTTACTCATCAGATGACCGATCACCTTGCGATGGCCATTCCTCACGGCCTCATGCAGAGCAGAGTTGCCGTAGCGGTCAAGGTATCTTGGCGCCCCTTGGGGAAGGAGAATCTCCACCGCATGGGCTTTCCCGGCTCTAGATGCAATGTGCAGCGGCGTCTCTCCTCTGGAGTTCTCACAGTAGATCAAGTGCTGAGGGACAAAATCGATGACCGCCTTGACATTATCATCACTCTCTGTATTCCATTCATGCCAGGTTAGTTTGAGCGCGAAAGATACGAGGATTTTGAAATGCATGGTCGCGCCCTTGTTAATATACCTGCCGCAGCGTGAAGCAACGTGTTCTTGGAGGGGCTGCGTCACTCCGGAAGGACAGACAAAGACACTCTTTCCTTGGCACAATGATCCTCCAGGGCTTTGATGAACTTGTCGACGGTCCCTTCCTTTGCGACCGAGAATAGTAGGGGATCCATAAACTTGTCAAGTTGTGCAAGATCGTGCTGTCGCGAGCTTGGGTCGGCCCCGGTTAACGCTTCCACTTTCTGCCTTCTCTCCTTCCAAACCTGGTCATCTATAGACAGCTCCACATCCATCTGTGTGTGTGTGTGTGACTATGCTGCGACTCTTGAGTGAATTGCCCTGGCTTCCTAGGAGTCAAATTTAGCATATTTATAGCCACAAGTGAAGCTCAACCTGATTGGCCTTAGTGAACCTTCCCTCAACCGCAGGGTTAAGTTGGGCCTCCAATTCACGGATTCATCTCTGTTTTTCTTCCTTTTTGATGGATACACAACTGATGGTCCTGTCCTTCAATGGCGACGAGTCCATATTCTGCTACGAATATTTCCCAGGACGATCAGTAATAAGAAACTCAAAAAAAAATATATATATATATATTAAAAAAATATTTTTCCCCTAAAAGTGATCAAATATAGTAAAAGAGATTTGGAACAAAAATATGATTGACATGATGAATTATTACATCCGTATTGGTCACCATCCAATTCAGAATAAGGTTACTCATCAGAGTTTTCGATATATTTTCAAAAATTGAAAAGAAAAAAAAAAAGTTGTCTTTGTATGCCTTGATGCTTATTCGTGTATTTTGAAAGGTTTTAGATATTTCACATTGAACAGAAATCAAATTGCAAAGCAATAAGAAAAAAGTAAAAAGACCGGAGTTTTTTCACCCCAGACAATCGATTCCCTCATTAAACTCTTAAAAAGAAAAAGCTTAAAGCTGCGGTCCATTCATTATTGCTTCTTTGTCTTTTTTACAACGCGAAACGTCCCTTAAGGCTTAAGCCCCTGTGTGGGGAAAAACGTCACAACCGTATGGACTTGTTTGTTAGAATTACGTTCTTGTTAAAAATAAATTGTTACTTTTCTGTTCAATTTTAAAACAGTAGAAAAAGTACCAAGAATACATACGAACTTACGTCTCAACCTTTTTGCATATTGTGAAAGTTTCTAGTGTTTAGAATTTTAAAAACATATCAAACCGCAATTTTCAAATTAAGCAAAAAGCAAAAGTTCATTTAGACATAGACACATCCTAAATCTAAACCACTAAAAGTAGATTCCTTATAATTTGCATCGAATCTTATGGTTCAGATTTATCTTGACGGGTGTATTAGGTTGACAGGACAATTTCTAAAGGGTCACACCTTAATATCTACCCCTAAAGATGGTTTTTAATATAGTTATAGAAAGGGAGCGTCATAGCATTTAAGAGAAGTTGAAACAAGTTCTTATGGGCATGTTTCATACTTCATATCATATCATTCAGTAGTATCATATTTTTGTCTTTTTATGTGGCCCCCGCATGCCAATAGGCATGCGACCCTACCAGTAAAGGGATTGAAGGGATGTTACTCGGAGAGTACTAGTTCCCGGTTTCAATTCCCATAGGCACCGACCACATACACATGTAGATAAAAGAATGAAGTGAGATTAAAAAAGAAGAAAAAAGAAAAGGTGGTCTCATCTCTCTTTCTTTTTTTTTTTCTTAAGATTGTCTAGGGTGATGCAGCTTGATGTAAGTCTCAACTTATGAATCACTTTATAAATCTTCTGTGCTTCGTTGCGGGACTTGAGGTGTTATAGGATTCCTCATTCAAAATAGTTACAACATGTTTGTTAAGAAGGATAAATTTCCTACTTAGAGTAGTAATGGCATGTTTGGTCCAAAAAAATCAATCCATTATCCTTTTGTCTCACATCTCTCTCTCTTTTTGAAAAAAAAAAAAAAGATTGTCCCGGGTGATGCAACTCGTTGTAGGTCTCAACTTATGAATCACTTAACAAATCTTCTCTACTCCAATGTGAGACTTTAGGCTTTATAAGATTCCTCATTTAAAGTGGTTATGACATGTTTGGCATGAAGAATAGATCCCTCACTTGGAGTAGTAAAAGCATGTTTGGTATGAAAAAAACAGTCCATTATGCTTTTGTGCTGCCACTCGCATCATCATTGCCTTCCGCAAAGCAAGGCGATTCTGGAGGTAATGGAAAAGAGACAGGGAGTGCGGGAGGATGAGCAAAGATTCGCAAGTTATAAGCAACAGCTGTAAAACAAAAAACAAAAAAAAATCAAAGGCCAAAAAAGGGCAAAACAGATCCCAGCTGCTCTCTAGATATCTACTGGAAACCATTGAGAGAGAGAGAGAGAGAGAGAGAGAGAGAGAGAGAGAATCTGTAAGCTGAAACATTGAGTCAAAATGTTAATTCCCCCGCGGAAGCTTAGAGAAGCGAAAAAGCAGATGGGTCAGTCCTCCTCAAACCACAACCGGAGCTTTAGTTCAAACGTTATTGTCTTGTAAAGAACTTATGTTGAATGAAAAGCTACCATGAGCAGGTCCCAGCGCAGGTCCTTCCTCGCTTTGGCTTTGCAACATTTCCGGAAAGCCATTTTCAAAGATTAATGAATTTTTGCAGTTGCCTTTCTTGCCCTTAGAACTTATAAAATTTCACTTTTACCCCTGAATGCCCTTTGGCTGCATTTAGTAATCTGGATTTGAGTCCGAATAGAATATTAAATTATGTTATCTGGTGTTAGGTGATGTTCTCCAAACCAAGTAAATTCATATGCATCCAAATAAAATGCCAGGTAAGAAATCCAGCCCAGAGATGAGATAAAGCCAAATTGGATATAAAATTCTAAAAATTAACTTAACATTTCTCATGAACCAAAAAAACCCCACCTCATACAAGACTCACCATGCTTAGCGTTTCTCACCGGCAGCAACCCACCACCACTCTGATGGGTGTCCACCATGACAGTTCCTTACTCCAGCATCCTTGAGTATCCTCGCCGATGTCCTTACTCACGGCTTACTTGGGTGGCTAGGGCTCACCACCGTGGCTCCCTCTCTTTGTCGATTGATTTTCCAGCTTTTCCATCATCACCGAATCATCTCTCAATTCCTCTCTCTATTTTACCTCTACTTACTCATTCTCGGCCTCCATTGTTCACGATCTCTCTCTTGGTTGACTTCAAAATAGCGCTCATCAAGTATTTGATGAAACGCCAGAGAGAGATCCTCCTCACCTTCGGTTCACAATTTTGCTTAATGGAAGAGGTCATGTTTGTAGAAAGTCGTCAAGCTCCCGAAGTTGATTTCCCAAAAATTGCTTGTTGAAGACAGCGGTCGAGAGGATTTGTGTCTTCACGTACATGAAGAGCCCGTCTAAGATGGGATATTCAAAGATTTTCAAATATTTTCAACAAGAAGGATTTTCAATTTTATCTTACATTGCTGATTTTCAAACATCTCAAATCCTATTTTAGATTGCACCAAACATTTGATCGGATCGGATATTTCTACAATCCGGAGGATATTAAAAGGATTTAAAATCACTTTTTATCCTATCATATCTCAATTCGAATCCGAACAATCAAATGTAGCATACAGCAAACTCAAACAGTTGCGACCTCAGACCCAATGGCCAACGTCAGTGGCCGTCAACTTAGCTGAGGAAGTTGCCGAGGGTTGCACAAGATCTGGTAGGTTGAGATCTGGTGTGAGGAGGGTCAATCGGCGGAGATATTGAGAGAGAGAGAGAGAGAGAGAGAGAGAGAGAGAGAGAGAGGCTCTCTCAATCTCCTCGTCGGTGACATTGCCGTACCAGGAGATCATACTGTTGGTAAATTACTGCTTCGAATAGGGTAGAACAATGAAGACAGATTTTTAGAGTACTCGAGTCAGACTTTGAGGCGTGATATCACTTTCTTTAAGGATTTATTTGCCCCACAAAGTTGCTAATGGTCACCGGCAAATATCCTCCGGGATACAACAAAGTCTCAAAAGCAAAGCCGTGAGGGAGGAAGGGGAGGGAGGGGAATATTTATTGACGAGGAGAGGGCCCACGGGCTTGCCGTGCTCGTTCTTCACGTGGAAGATGACAAAGAAGTGACTAGTGAGTGAGAGAGAGAGAGAGAGAGAGAGAGAGAGGACTAATTAGTAGGAGAGAAGTAGATATAAATGAAATGCGAGTGAAATTCGCGTGAAATTAAGGTGGGTTTGTTGGATTTTAATTTTCGAACACTTTCTTTGCCAAACCCAGTTCGTTCTCGTCCGTAAACTCAAAAAATTAATGCATTCGACATAACCTCGAAATGTCACGAAATATGTCCAGGCGTGTAGTTTTGATCAGCACCCAATCCCCAGTGCTTAGACATAATTATTAGTTACATTTTAGATCACTCATGAATTTCTTCATCAATGGATACATCGTGATTCATGCATCACCATGTCGGAGCAATTTGCCTTGCTCTCGGTCCTAAAGACAGAATAGGATTGCCTGTTGTCACAAAAATGGCACTACTAGATACTTGTTTCTTGATCATCAGTACCATTGAATTGGTACTATCGTAATGCCCTAAATTCTGAAATTGTATCCGTAACATTGTTTCCAGATTTTTCACATAGCTCTTTCAAACCCCATACTCTTAGGGCGTGCATAACAATCATTCTATTTATGTTTCGAACAAATTTTCTAATCCAAACTTGTTTTTAGAATATAAATCCTTTGGGTAAAGCAATTTCATTTTTCTATTTTTGAAACAAATTTTTAGTCCAGAAATAAATTTGAAATAGAAATGAGAAGTAAAAATTTTTTTAATTCTTTATTTCTGGAACAAAAATGAGAAATAAAAATTCTTATCATCATTCGCCATCGCTGGTCGCAATCGTCCGCCATCCATCGATGTCCGCCGATTGCCGGTTGTTGTCATCCATTGCCGTCTACCACCGTCCTCCGCCACCCCTTAGGAAGGAGAAATTTTGTATTGTTATAAAAAAAAAATTCTATTCCAAGAACAAAAATTTTGCGTTGTTATCAAATATGAATTTTTGCTAAGAAACTCATTCAGAAATAAAAATAGAACAATATATTTCTCTTCCGAGATCAATTTATAGTTAGAATGGTTATCATTCGCGCCCTTATTAGCATTGAAGGTTTGGCCGCAGATTATTAGTGCTCTTTAAACTCCAAATTTTACAATGTTGATAATACATCTCGAATATGAGCGGAAATCTTACCTATGTGAATTTCCTAATATAAGTAGGTTTCTTAAAAGGGTATATGAGGGAGTTTATTCGATTATTACAAATTAGAACAAACATGAGGAGATTTACAATTTAATTTTTGTGAGTTCTCTGTGAGAGATATATATTTATGGGTTTCCTTTGTGTAATATGGGGTTGGGATATTGTTAAGCGATTGAGCGATTGTAAACTCCGTATTCTCTAGATTCGTAAAGTGTTTTTTGGCGGTTGGCTGACCCCATGACACCGATGCTTTGACCAAAACCCAAATCTCTAGTGTCCTTAGTCGATTCCTCTAGTGATTTATTTTTCTCATTTTAGCTTTAAATTACGAAATCTATTAACTTTAGCGTTTTTTCACAACAATTGATTTGGAGTTTTGCTAGTGTAATCACTCTTTGGAAACCTTGTGCTTGCAATTTTGTATGAAACAAGGGTTGAAATTGAGAATTTCGAGAGAAGTGACAACTTTGGGCTGTAGATCATTAAGATACGTTGCTATCAACAACTTAGGATTTGACAAAGATTGCGGGATGGCAAAGATAAACTGCCTTAAAGCAGCGGTTCGTTCATTAATGCTCGAAGAAAGATTGTCCAAGGTAATGCACTTCAATGTAGGTCTCGACTAATCAATTACAGTTCAAATTCTCTGCTCCAACTGGGACTTGTGGTTGTATAAATTCCTTAATTAAAGTGTCATGGCGTGTTTGGTACTAAGGAATCGATCCATTATCCTTTAAAGACGCGTGTCAAGGCGTGTTTGGTACTAAGGAATCCGATCCATTATCCTTTAAAGACGCGTGTCAAGGCGTGTTTGGTACTAAGGAATCGATCCATTATCCTTTAAACTTTCCATGTGCGTCATCGCGTTCCGCAAAAGCAACGCATCTCAGTTTTCTGGTCATCTATCAAAGAATAATATGGGCAATTATGGAGGTAACTGAAATTTAGACAGAGAGAGGGGGGCTCGAAGGATCGCGGATTATGAGCAGCAGGGGGAGAAAACAGAATTATTCAAAGGCCCAGAAAGGGCAACACAGTTTCATAGTGTTTTCCAAATGCTATATGCATTTAGTCGAAACCTTTTAGCCTAAAAGCCTTTACTTAAAATGTAACGGCAATTCTCAAAGCCTCTCTGAAGCGTACCCAGACAGAGAAAACAAATAAGTAGGAAAGAAGCAAATGCCAGTGAATTCGTGTGAAATGAATAATTGATGATACTGACTGGGTTGGACGTGGTCTCTTGCCGGCAATTACTTGGCTTTTGAATTTTTTTAAAAGCCCCCTGGCGACTATGAGTATGTGCGGCTCTAGATGACCGGGTCCAGTTCTCGCATTTGAAATTAAAATAAAAAAATCATCAGAGACCTTGTTGTCGGAGACCACAATATAATTGAATTAAATAATCGCCCTCGTGGGTTCAATGAGCGGTGATAATAATATGTTTCCGTTGACAAATTAACAAGCGATTGAATGATTGATGCATAAAATAAAAAGAACAAGAAATTCATGTAACGTTATATTTTCGTGTCTCGATCGGTGTGATCTATTTTACAAGGAAAGTAACACGTGATTGTATAGTTTTAAATAATATTTTAAAATTATTATTATTATTTTTTTGCTTTCCTTCATTTTTTTGCCGATAACGACGATAGGCAATGGACGTCCACCAGCCATGGCCGAGCGAGGCTGGCCCTCACCTAGGATAAGGCGCCTCGCCAAATCTAGCTTGGGTGAGGTCGACCCTTGCTTGGCATTATCTAGGAGAAGGCGACAACTGGTGAGGGCTAGCTTTGCCAATGGCAATGGCGACTCTTGCTCAGGCATGGCTAGCCCACCCGACCATTTCCTGTGGCTAATCCCAACAAGAGGAATAAGAATGAAGGAAAAAAATAAAAAAATAAAAAAGCAATAATTTTTTTTTTGAAAACTATTAAAATATTATTGAAAATTATCCATATCAACGTCGGTTATGCCACGTACGATGACCGGCGTCCATATTAGCGATTTCCGCAATTGGTAAAAAGTAAAAAAAATTAGAACTTAGTTGACAAAATTGAAAGATTTTAGATTGAATTGAAAAAAATGCAATAAATTCAGAACTTTTTGGATAATTTTCCCCATTATTATGATCTAAGAACAATGAGATGAATCTTGAGAATTCTAGTCTGGCAATTATTAAGCAAAAATCATGTATGTTTGACTCGTAGGAGGATTGGCAATAATATAGTGTGTTTTTTTCTTCTTTTTTTTTAATTATGCCTAATCTTGGGTAAATAATTCTCAAAATGTTATTTTAAAGGAACGCCACATCAATGGAAACTGGATGAACAAGTCATCCTACTCCCAGGAAATGCTTTTGTGGTCGAGAGTTAGACCATCAATCTCCATAAAGTGACGTTACCGTTAGTTACTCATTTTCCAGATAAAAATAAAAGAAAACAAAATAAGAAAGTGACTAAATCGGTTGGGTAAGAGACAAAAAGAAAGCTCTAGGAGGTGGCCATGGGGGGAGGGTGCCGGCCTTGCGTGTAAGGCCGAGCTTGCAGGCCGAGCCGGCTTCTTCGTTCCCGAGCTTGCATTGGTTTTCTTCTTTTGCTCTTGATGGGCCGAGAAAAATTAGGTTTAACAGGCTCGAATTGGGCCAAAAGGTCCAATTGGATTTTACCTTGAAAAGCCCATTGGACCGTTGGCATCAATTGGTTCTATCTATTAAAAAAGGTAACGAAGGTGTCATTCATCTTTGTTGTCGTCATGGGTCATTTATAATTAGATATGAGTTAATAATAGTCAGATTGGGCTTCCTTAATGTGATCTCTGTCGTTTAAGCAACACAGTCGGTAAGCAAAAGTTCAAAGCTTACAATATCCGAGTGAGAGACTCGCCTTTCCCAATTACACAACCGACGGGCATAATGCGGGTGCGGATTGTCTCGGGTAATAATGAAAAGGCATGCTCGAAAGTAACATGGATGATGATTCAATACATCTCTTGACCATGGCATGTTGTAATGCTGTGATATCCTTTTCATATTTTTTTTTTTACTATGTTTATGTACAAGCTATAAAGCTAGGAGACATCAAGTGTCGACGTCATTTTGCACGCCCTTAAGCTCATAGAGAAACGTATTTGTTTTCTAATGTAATAGGAATTAATAAAGCAGCTAATTTTTATGTCAATAGTCGAGTTTCAGTAACTGAATAAATAGTGGACTCATTTAGACAGGATGCTGCCAAGTCTAGCAAAAGTTTAACTTTTGGATGGAAGCTTTACCGCTCGAGGATTGCAGGCCTGCATCTGTTTTCTCTCTCTCTCCACGCTCGCTCTCTCTAGCTTGAAAGCCAGGCCAAGAAGGAAGAGGCTTCTTTTTCTTCTTGCGACGTTGACGAAGAAGTGAGAGAGAGAGAGAGAGAGAGAGAGAGAGAGAGAAGGAATAATAAGTAGTAGACAAGGAGGTAGAAATTAAAGGAGTGAAATTAATTGATGACAATGACTGGCTTAGGGGTTTAGAATAATGATGGGGTGCTCCCCCAACGACAGGATTTTCAAGGAAACCTTAAGAAAACCGTGGATCCCACTCAATGGGATTCTCTAGATTAAAAAAATAAATTAAATAAAATAGAAAATAGAAAAATTTTAAGGAATTGAAAAGAGTTTTATTGAAAGCATTATCAACATGAAATATCTTACATTCCATGTAGAAAGATCAATTCAAACATTTTTAATATAAGACAAATGAATTTTTGATTTCTATTGACAACATTATTATGTGAAACATTTTTCACACTTGCAGTCATGAAAAAAAAACTATCATTTAGAAAAATGAATACAATTACCAAAATTAACATCCAAGTTTTTATTTATACAACTTAAAATATCGATAAATTCAACTTGAGTCAAAGCAATCCAAGTTAATTCAAAACCAAAATCTTGATCATTTTGTAACTATCCAGATTGAAATATATTTAAAAATCTATAATATATTGAATTTGTTTGATTAAGTTTTTTGCCTCACTTCCCTTTTTTTTTTTTTATATTTTGTATAGCCCAACTTTTTACCATGCTAGTGAAATTTTTATTTAATATATCTTAACTAGATAAGTATATATCGTGTCTAACTTTACAAATACCACAACAAGACTCATTATAGTGTACAAAATTTTTCACTTGTTCGATAATATTTAGGAATCTCATTCAATTAGTGAAACATACGTGTGGATTACTAATGTGACTTTCTTTATATCAATAATATGAAAATATTGTTGCAAGTACACTATTAAAAAATTGCGTTTTATATTTAGATAATTATTCAAAGTTGTTTAAAAAGTTCACAACAATCGAATATATTTCATTTTTGTTAAAAATATTGTCTATTTGAAAAAGAATATTGTCCAAAATCTGAGAAACTTTTGTCAAGATTCTTTCTAAAATTTGCTACATCTCCATTTTATGCTTCTGGTTGCCAATATCACTTCAATGGTTATTTTGTGGTTGAAAAGGCACTGTTATTCATGGAGAATAACTGTGCCATCAGCCTAGCAATGTCCTAGGGGTTACGGTGAGTGGAACACCTGTGCGGGAATCTCTGGCGTGAGCTTTTCCTAGAGAGAGGCAGAGTGAGTTGTGAGAGAGGGCTTTCCTGGAGCAATTTGAAAAAATGAGTGTATATTTGAGGGAAAACTCTTTCAGGGCTTTAAGAGTTTTTTGTGTCTAATCTCCACTATTAAATGTCTAATTGATCCTATGGTTAATATCTTGGATTGGGAATCAAGGTGCACCCCCATTAGATCCACCAATGAGAGAAGAGAGGGAATGTTATATTATAATCTACATTGGTTAGGCAATGATTGAAGAGAATTAGGGAGTATTTGTTAGATTGACGACATGAATTGGTTAGTTTGTACCGTCAGTTATCTCGATAAAATGACAGCACCGTGAGTTAATCATATTCCCAAATAAGAAAGTGACAAAATTGGTCGGGGAAGAGACAAATTAGGAAGTTCTAGGAGGCGGCCATGTGGAGAGGGTGCTGGTTTTGCGTGAGGCCGAGCTTCCATTGGTTCTTCTTCTTTCTCTCTTGATTATCTTGATGGGCCGAGAAATTAGGTTTAACAGGCTCGTTTTGGGCCGAAAGGTCCGATTGGATTTACATGGTATTTCTTCAGTAGACTGGACTTCCGGTATTCCACATTGCCGAAACCGGTGTGCAGAAGGTTTGGCCATGGGATCAATTCCTGATATAGAGAATTTCAAGATTTGGTTTTCATACTCTATTTTCATAAACCTAGGAATTAATTATATGATGTAATACTTCTTTCTGTTAACTTGATTTTAGGATTAAATTGTTGGACTTTAGACAATATCTTAAGAAATTTCTTTGCGTTTCCAAATAATTCTCTATTTATATTTATTAGGTTATCTTTAGAAATTTGGATTATTTATATTTGTATTATTCTCTTTTGCAACAAGCTTTTTCGCCTCCGTACGCTTTCCGTGTTTACTTTTGCACGTGCTTAGTATTTTTTAGGTTATATTTAGAATTTTTGTGTTTCATTTGTTTTTATGATGAAATGACTTAAAAACCAAATCAAGTAATTATGGGAATGCTATATGACAATTGGAGCCAACTGTACATTTGCTGCTCTCGATGATGGTCTTTGGAGCACAGAATTGTAAACTACTAAGTACATGCAAAAGATGCAAATGTTCGTCAAATTACGGAAAATACTATCAGCATCAAAATGAAATGGAGTATAAAAACCAAATACATATATGCAAGATATCTCCTCAAAACAGTTTGAGAAATCTTAGTGAAACAATATAGCAGTGTAGACTAATAGTCAGCATGATAACTGGACCACAACGCCTTATGAATAGTTCGCATAACTCATTTGACCTCTAAATTGTCAGTCCACAAAAGCAAATTGAAAATAAAAATAGCACCCATAAGACAGCTATAGAAATTAATTAATATATACTTAGTGAACAAAACCCTCTTTCGTATATATAAATTTACATATGTTATATGTATATGAGATCATATATCATAGGTGTACATCGATAAATTTATAGGTAAATTGATAGCTTGAGAGAGAGAGAGAGAGTAGATATTACCCTGCACAATTCTTTTGACCCTTATTTTATTATAACTAGTAGCATTATATATCAATAATATAAAAGAGAAAGACAGATGAAATCATTAATTGCTGAGTTTAGATTTATATCATTATTACATCCGAATTAATAAGTAGGGCACACCGATGCTGATATATTCTCCCGGAAACATTATAATAAATTGAAAGAGACGATTCAATTTTCCTTTTTAATTAATGCAAAGGTATGCGTCTAAGTAATGTTAAGGAAAGCGAAAGGGTATGGAACTTTGTGATGATGAGATACAATTACAAAACTCCATTCTGCCAAACTGTGCTATTATTTATAGATATAATCGAGGAGAGCTAATCACAAAGCATTTTGGATACACAAAATTGGAGACCACTGATTCTCACAGCTGACAGACAGGCTAGTTAAATCGAAATAGCGGCGGGCAATGTGACTTAGAACAAGCTAACGGTAGGGATATCGGTACATAATTAGTGAGAAGATAATATAGATTCAAGACTAGAAAAGACGCCATCTTTCTGTAACATGTAGGCTTAAATCATCTGTTCAAGTGGGGGCGGTGGCGTCACGAGCGCCCGGGACTGATGTAGCTGCAGGCCCCGTAGTCCCACTCCCTGCAGTGCGTCCCCCAACTGCTCGAAGAAAGCAAATAAGCAGTTGGTCGGCGAAGCGACCAATGAGAGGAAGTTTGTACCCAAGCAGCACAACCGTATTAAACATGAAGACACCCCAGAGGATGAGGAGGGGGACGAGTCCCAAGAGCAAGACAAAAATAGAAAGCCAGACGAGTTTGGATACGGTCACATAGACGCCCGCCATAAATGCCAGAGGCATCGTGGCACAAGTCACGAGGAGTGGGACATTTGATAGGAGAAAGACAAATGGCGCCACGTAAGGATCCTTAACATAGGACCAGAGGAGGATCCCGAGTGACGTGATGGAGCTGTACATGGCGAGGGAGTTGTTAATCACAAAGACATTGTACATGGCTTTGTGGAGTAATATGGGGATGCCAGCATCTCTTTCGGCGCTATTATATCCTCCTGGAACGGAAAAACCAGATGTGTAAGTGACAGAAGCCACAAGCGCCAACACGACTGCGTGAGAATCTGCTAGGCTCCTATGTCCCTCCCAGTCGCCCCAGTCGCTCATTTCACGTCGTTTTTGTGGGCTCCGACCGGTTGACTTGCAGATAGCTAAATCTCCACTTCTCGGTGCTCCAGCACATTTCATAGTTATCCACGTATATAACTGCAAGCGGCGAGTCAGAGTACATAAAAAAAAAAAAACAGAGAGATAAAAAAATATTATGATTTTGGCAACTAAATTACAGATCTCACCAAATGACATGCCTCACTAATTTATAATCTAGTTATGTCCCTAATTGGCATTACAAATAATTAGCCGTGAGAAAAGTGTAAAAGGTCGCACCTGCCCAAAAGAAAACCCTTTAATGTCCCACTCTACTACGTCGAGAGCCGCCATGTTATTTTTATTGACCAGCTTAAGATCAACTCTTTGGTCTCGCGCAAGAAGCACGACCGAAGGTTGGTAGTGCAACGCAGCTAGATGTAGTGGGGTATTCCCGTTGAAATCTCTTGCATTCATGAGGTGACCAAATTCGGGATTTTTCAGTATGTCTTTGACAATTTTAATGCTTCCGTACCTCGCTGACACGTGAAGAATATTTTGTCCTAGCCTAGTTAAGAACTCTGCAGGGTCTTGCCATTGACTAAGCAACGCCTCGACAATCTTGACTCTATTAATCATGCAGGCGACATGGATAGGGAGATAGCCCATGATGTCTTGCTCCAAGGCGCTTGTTGGGCACTTCTCCATCAAAAACTTGACTCCAGGAAGAAAATTCTTGTACGCTGCCAAGTGGAGTGGAGTACCGTGTCCCGCATCTCTCAATTGAAATAGCCATGGCTTCTTTTCCACATCTCGGTCAGCATATCTAAATATAACGTGAGAAGTTATCTATTGGGATGAATATGATGTCTATAATTCTTAAATAGGAGTTTATCTTATTCAAGAAGATCTGAATTATCGAGAGTTGACTCACAATTTTGTCCCATAGGATAGCAAGCTGTTATACCATATGTTACACATGCCTCATTAATCTATACTTTGCTTGTGACACTTGATTTTTCCACCACCAGTGGAAATCAAAATGAAGAACACGATAGTGACCAAGAAGATCAAAGAATAAGCAAGAGCACAAAAGCAGGGTTTACCCATTTTCGAGTGTATAAGGGCGACATGAACGGGTGACATGCCAAAGATACTTTGACTCTCTGATTGACTCTCTAATCTCCTCCAGTCTTCACCATCGTTTAGCGCATCCAACAAGAGCTTGACAACCTCAAGTTCCCTGTTTCGACTGCTACGCACAATGGAGACTTGCTTTCATTATTCTGACAATATAGCAAGCCGGGGTCTTCACTCACCAGATGACCTATCACCTCGCAATGGCAATTCCTCACAGCCTCATGTAGAGCAGAGTTGCCGCAGTGGTCAGGGCATGCTGGCGCCCCTTGGGGAAGGAGAAGCTCCACTGCACCAGCTTTCCCAGCTCTAGCTGCAATGTGAAGCGGTGTCTCTCCTCTGGAATTCCCACAGTAGATCAAGTGCTTAGGGACGAATTCGATGATTGCTCTGACATTATCATCAGTCTCTGTATTCCATTCATGTCAGGTTAATTTGAGCGCGAAAGATCGGTAATTTTAAAAAATGCACGGTCCCACCATTTTTAATATACCTGCCGCAGCGTGAAGCAGGGTATTCCCTACAGGGCTGCGTCGCTCGAGAAGGACAGGCAAGGACACTTTTTCCTCGGCACAATGATCCTTCAGGGCTTCGATGAACTTGTCGACGTCCTCTTTCTTTGCGACCGAGAATAGCTGGGGAGCCAAAATATTGTCGCGTTGTGGAGGATCGTGCCGTTGCTGGCTCGGGTCGGCCCCGATTAATGCTTCTAGTTTCTGCCTTCTCCGCTCCCAAATCTCCTTCTGGTCACCTATAGACAGTAGCACATCCATGTCTCTGTGTGTGACTTTGTGTCTCCGACTTTTGAGTGAATTTGCCCTGGTGTCCTGCTACGACTCAAATTTAGCATATTTATAGCCACAAGTCGAGTTCAACCTGATTGGCCAACGGACCCCTGCAACCCGCATTTTACCGACATGTCCACTTCGTGCCACAAATATTCTCACTTAAGCCCCTATGTGGGGAAAATTCGTTATGTCACTGTAGTATATGGACTTGTTTGTTAGAATTACGTTTTTTGCTAAAAAAAATCAAATTTAAAAATTTCATCTGCATTTCAAAAGAAAAAATTATACGAAATATATTTAATATAGATATGAATCTACACCTTAATATTTATACGACATGAAATTTGGAGCATTTATAATTGGAAACTATCATAAAGTGTGCATTTCGAGATTTAGCTTTTCTTTTTTTTTCTTTTTATAAGAATCATATTTTTTTCTCTCTTTCTCGCAGAGGTGACGTACTTTGATTGGGCACGCCTTGCACCAGGTTTAGCTTGGGTCTTTCTATGAATAAAAGGAAATATTAAATATCTTTTGAATTGGGTTGGTGTAAGCTCGAGACTAATTGGGTCTGGTCGAGCCTGCCACCATCCGCTTGGCTGGCAGTCACGCGACAAGCTCTAAGAAAGATTTGTCCAAGGTGATTTATAATTTTTCTTTGCTCCAACGTGGGACTTGAGGTGCTATTAAATTCCTTACTTAAAGTAGTTATAGCACTTTGGTTGGTACGGAGGATAGATCCCTTACTTAAGATAGTCATGGCATGTTTGGTACGGGGGATTGTCCTTTTTATCTTTTGCCACTTGCATCATCGTCGCCTCCTGCAAAAGCAAGGCGTCTCAGCTTTTTGTTCATCTATCTATTAAAGAATAATAATGGCAATCATGGAGGTAACGGAAAAGAGAGAGAGAGCGGGAGGTTGAGCAAGGCAAGCTCAAAGAGTGGCGGATTATAAGCAAAAGCGGAAGAAATTAAAAAAATTGAGATTAAATTATTATCCTCATACATCACACCGGCGATTAATTTAATCATAAATTTTCGATTTAGTAAATTCAATCTTAAACCTTTTAACAATTTGTGCAAATTATCAAAAAGTTTAGTACTAAATTGACCAAATAAAAAATATCTATAAGAAAGCAAATTATGAAAAAGTTTAGGACTAAATTAACCAAATTTTTCCTAGGACGACCCATAATAATAAAGCAAAAAAGGAGAAAAATTAAATAAATAGATTGAATCTAGTAAAAGAGATTTGGAAAAAAAAAATGCAATCGACACAATGAATTATTTCATCCGTGTTGATCATCATCCAATTCAGATTAAGGTTACTTGTCCCCCTTTCGTCAAAGTTTCCAATATATTTTCAAAATTGAAAAAGTTTAGGAAATTGTCAACGTACATGTCAATTTTTATATGTTTGAAAGGTTTAAGATATTCCACATTGAATAAAAAACAAATTGAGAACCAATAAACTCAAAAGTAAAATTCCCAGAGCTTTTTCACTAGAATAATCGATTCCCTCAAGAAACTCTTAAAAGAAAAAGCTTAAAGCAGTGGTCTGTTTATTGTTGCTTCTTTCGTCTTTTTTACGTTTATGTGTAACGTCCCTCAACCCCTATGCAGAAAAAAATCGTTACCAAGTGCATTATATGGACATGTTTGTTAGAATTATGTTTTTGCGAAAAATTAAATTTTTACTTTTCTGTACAAATTTAAACAGTAGTAAAAAATACCAAAAATACATACAAACTTACCTTTCAACCTTTGTATATTGTGAAAAATTTTAGTTTTTAGGAATTGAAAAACATGTCGATGTGCGTGTACCACAACATTCAAATTAAGAAGAAAGCGAAAGTTTATTGAGACTCATCACAAATTGGAACCATTAAAAGTAGTAGATTCTCTATAGGTCCCATAAGCTCTTACGGGTCAGATTTATTTTAATGGATGTAGTAGGTTGACTAGAAAATTTCTACAAAAAACCTATCGAAAATGTCGTAAACCCATTATATTAATATCAATTCAGTTATAACATTTTAATTGGATCAATTTAGTCATAAAATTTTTTATCTTAGTATTAATTTAGTCTACCCAACTAATTTAAGACGAAAATCACTGACGTTAAGGTCATCTATCTTACATGACGGGGTTTGCTAAGATGAACATTTTTTATAATTTTTTTTATTTTCCTTTCTTTTTGCAAATGGCCAATCGCTAGCCACTAACCACAGGCTATGGCCGATGAGGGTGGGCCTTGCATGGGCAATGGTCGCCCACGTGGGGCACAGATGAGGGTCAGCCTCAGACCACACCTAGGCGGGGGGAGCGTCAATGAGGCCCCCCTCACCAGATATAGCGAAGGGGCCTAAGCGAGGGTTGGTGCTAGCCCTTGCTCAGGCAAGGCTAGCCCTCATTGGCCATGCCCTATAGCTTATGACTAGCCATCGGCAATAAGCAAAGAGAAAGGGAAAAAAAAATCAAAAAATCAAAAGAATATTATTATAAATGTCCACATTAGCACTGGCCACACTATATAGAACGTTTGAAGTTGCTGACTTGAACGTCAGTGATTTCTGACCTAAATTGACTGGATAGACTGAATTAATGTCAATATAAAAAAAGTTTAGGACTGAAGTAATACAATTGAAAGATTTAAAACTGAATTGATATCAATTCAATAAGTTTATAACTATTTTTTTTTTTTTTTTTATAATTTTTCCTAATTTCTAAGGTCTAAGGAGTCACAGCTAAATATCTACTCCCAAAGATGGTTTTTGATGTAGTTGCAAAAAGAGAGTGTTATAGCATTTAAGAGAAGTTGAAACAAGTTCTTGTAGGCATGGTTCATGCTTCATATCATATCTTTCTTTTCTTTTTTTGGTCTATATTATTTTAACTTTCAACTCACTTTCAAACTTTTACCCATGCCTCTTTGCACACCTAAAACTAAATGTCCCCACCCTAGCCCCCTTGATAAAATGGGGATTCAAATTCCCCACCCTCCATATCCATATGGGAAGGGTGGTTACTGGAACAACTCCCAATGGTTATATCTCTTAGCAGTATTATATTTCTGTCTTTTTAAGTGGACTCCGCATCTCTTTTCTTTTTAAGATTGTCTGAGGTTAGTTCAATGTAGGTCTCGACTTATGAATCACTTTACAAATTTTCTCTACTTCAACGAGGGCTTATGGGATTCCTTGCTTAAAGTCGTTATTGCATGTTTGGTATGAAGGAATCAGTCCATTATCCTTTTGTCTTGCCACTTGCATCATCATCGCCTTCCGCAAAGCAAGGCAATTAGGGAGGTAATGGAAAAGAGACAGAGTGGGGGAGGATGAGCAAAGGTTCAGAAATTATAAGCTTCTAGCTGGGAAAAACAGAACCATCCAAAGGCCAAAAAAGGCAAATACAGGTCCCAGCTGCCCTCTTTATTTGTATTGGAGACCATTGCGAGAGAGAGAGGGAGGGAGGGAGGGAGGGGGTCCCTGTGAGCTGAACACACAACATTTAACCAAAACATTAATTCCTCTATAGAGACTCAGAGAGGGTAAAAAGCAGATGGGTCAGTCCTTAAACCACAATCTTAGCTTTTGCTCCATAGTTAATGTCTCATATAAAACTTACGTTGGATGAAAGCCAGCATAAGCAAAGCCCAAGGCAAGTCCTTCCTTGCCCTGGCTTTGCAACATTTTCCGAAAGCCTTTCTTGCCGGTACAACTTACTAAAATTTCCCTTTTACCACAAAATGCCCCTTGAGAAACTCAAATAGTCACGCGAAACCTCAAACGGGAAAATTATTCAAAAATGTTCTAAATCTATTACACTTTTACCAAATCAATCCTTAATCTTTTAATTTTGTTAATTTTTTTTATTAGTAATTTTATCAATCAAGTCCTACGTATTAACATATTAAAATATTATTAGAAATTGTCTACGTTTGCATCAAGCGTGTCATGTGATTTGCAATCAAAATTGATTAGACATACTCAACTAATGAAATGTAAAATTATTTAAAACTCAATTGGTAAAATTAAAAAGTTTATAACTAAATAGGTTTAGGGCTTTCTGGACAATTTCTCCACCTTAGGTTTGGTGGGTGACTTCGCCGTGACCACCGAAGTGGCCTTCGACTTAGCTGCCGAAGTTGCCAAGATCGCACAAGATTTGGCTGAGGAGGTTGAGATTTGATTGGAAGAGTGTCAACCAGCGGGGAGGGAGAGAGAGACAATATGAGGCTCTCTCATTCTCCTCGTCGGGAATGCCATCGTCCTTGGAGGCTCCTTCGGATACGCTAGAGAAGGTTACTTTTTTTGTTTTTGGTTACATAAGAGGAGGTTACTTTGTTAGCTGTGCGAGAGTGACCGAGTATTTAGAGCATGCTCATGATTCTTTGTAAATTCAATTTCAATTTTTTTCTTGGCGAAACTTCCATTTCATATTATCGACCCTTCTTTTGTATATACACTTAGGTACGATATTCACAAATTGCAGTTTCATGTTGGACATGTGCATTATAATAATGTAGCGATTATAATGTCCAGCTCACATGTTCATTCATTTGATGAATGATATCGTTTTTAGTAGAATTTTTGTAGCCGAATTTTTCGCGTGTCAATAAACCAACAGAAAGTCCGCGGTGAAACTAATAATATTCTGTTAATAATTATTTATCAGGATACAGGTTCACGTTCTTGTTCTTCGAGTCTGACATGGTGCACGTGAGTCTATTTAATTTGGCCACGCCCGAAAGAAGGGAGTCGAATTCAGCAAGTTCTATTTCAAGCATTAATTTTTCATGACTCCCCCTTGTTGTGTCATATTTATTGTCATAAGTCATGGCACCCGATAAAGATCTTACTTATTAAGGAAGCTTACTAAGGTGTCATTCACCTTTATTGTCCTTATGCATCAAGTCACTGGCATAATTTTTTAAAAACTTTTAAACCTATTATACGATAGCTAATATAATCATTCATAATCAAATATGAGTTAATAATGGTCGTATTGGGTTTGATTAATGTGACTTTTCTCATTTACGCAATACAATCATAGCCGAAATCTGTTATTACACTATGAAAATCGAAATTAACATGGATTATGGTTTAATACATCTCTTTATCTTGTGGCATGTCATGACTCTGGTGTCCTTTAGAAATAACTCTTTTTTATCTGTGCTTACAAGCCATAAAGCCGAGAGATATCAAGTATCAACGTCATATTCTCACTCCCTTAAAGTTACATGAAGAAATTCATTTGATTTTTAATGCAATAGGGTCTTGGCCCCTCTCGAAGGGCAAGGGGTGCATGCTTTAGGCGTGTGTCACCTCGCGGCGAGTGACGATTTCCAAGTGAATGCGGACAATCCCCTTACAAGGTGGCACTAGCACTTGGCTTGTGCTCTCCCAAACCCTTCCTTCGGAACATTGATGGACTCCGTTAGTTATGAATATTTTCTTTTCTTTTCTTTTCTTTAAGAGTCTCCACTAACTTATTGGAAGCCGATTAGAAGTCATGTAAAATGTGGAAAACCGTTTCATTTATGAGAACGAATATCCAATAAGGGGAATTGATAAATTTGCTCATTGTTTTGAAAAAGTTTGATCATGCGATCATTTCTTAATTCTTAGGCACATCCATCTAGGTGACCATGTGTGGCGAATTTGCAGAATTATATCTACCAACCAAGTAATTTCATAACAACATAACTATCCAACATCAAACAAAAAATGCAGATAAAATGGGTACAATATCGACTCGAGACGTGTTGGGCAAAATTAGACAAGGCCTTATTATTATTATGTCTCGGGATAAGACCGCCATGAATGATACTCGTAACTAAACCTGGAAATACTTAAACTAAATAATGCGAATTTCCTAACTAAATGATAACTATGATACATTAATCAAGCATGGACTAAACCTAGCCTAATATACAATTCTAAGCTAAAAGCAATTCCACTATTCATTTATCACTTTTTATCTTCATCTTTTAATTGAAACAAAATTCTATTCTACCTAAATACTACTAAAATGTCATTAGATCGCTAAAATGTCACTTGATTATTAAGATACTAATTTTTTTTTTTTACTTTTTAATTTTATTAATTTTTTAAAATTTTTTTTTTCCATGTCTATTTTAAAGAAAATGTGATTACACATCAAACGACAATAAACATGCTAAGACAATTGTGACCAAAAGTAAATCACAATTACACAAATATGACCATAACGATGCCTGAAAATACAATTTCGACTCCGTTGCCTATACTAAGGCAAAAGGGCAACCTAGGGCCACCCCCAGCCACTTCAAGAATCCCCCTCTACACACCTGACCAGCCATGGTCCAATATGGATGGGACAAAACCGAGAATTCCAAGGATCAACCAAGTTGCGAAATTGCATACATATGTTAATTTGATGTCAGCACTAGCACTTCTACCATACATTCCTCTTGTTTATTTTTTTTAATGTTCACGATAAGATGATTAAAATCTAATCTATGCTAAGAATGTGCCAGTAAATGAAAAATCAACAACCAAAATGTTCGATAACAATATGATATAAACATACAAAAAAAATGCCGGGAATGATGTGATTGTTGTCATTATGGTTAATGGATCAACGAAAGCCAATAATTGTGATACATCCTTTCTATTCACGTATCTCTTTTGGATTCATGTATTTCCTCAACTTTTATGTTTTTTTTTTTTGATACCCAGGGAACCCCGTACAGCCGGTAGCCGGCAAGTAAACCCTGGGGCGACGCTAGCGGAGGACCCACCACCCCGACGTCGCGCTTAAAATCCCGTGCGGCCAGCGAGATTCGACCCCCTCCACTTTCGTTAGTTTCATTGGAGAGCCTTATCCAACTGGGCCACCGCAGGTGGTGGTCTCAACTTTTATGTTCACGTATCTATTGATTTCATGAATTTCCTAAATTCATGTATCTTTCAGTTCATGTATTTATTGAGTTCATGAATCTCTTGAATTCATGTATCTTTGGATACATGAATCTCTTGGATTCACGTATCTCTTTATTCATGAATCTCATGGATACACGCGTTTATTTAATTCATGTATCTCTTTAGTACATGAACTAAAAAGCTCTATAAATAGATATGAGAATAGAGCTTCATTACGGGTTTTGGTTTTGGTTTTTTCCAACTCGATTCCAAAAGCTTTGATATACTTTCCTACTCTTCTGTTTTTCTGAGTGTACTTGGTTCAATTGAACGGTTCGATTGAGTCATGTTTGCATAGTGCTAATCCAAACAGATTCGAGGTGTTGTATCTTGGGAGGCATAGTTCGTGAATTTGCGGAGCACCTTTGGCAGGAACTAATCGCCTTAAGGAGATTCGGATATCCGTACCTCACCTCCAATTTTATATTCTGATTATAACAAACAGTGTGTATTTTCTGGATTATTTTCCAACAATCTTAAGGCGATTAGTTTTACTCACTGTGTTTGTTGTTCTTGTCAGATTATTGAGATGGCTGAAAACAATCAAGTGCCCTTCAATGTCCCGAATGTTTCTGGAGACGTTCCTTTGGTCAATTCGACCGTTGCTATGGAAGATGTTCAACCCTCAAGGTCTGAATTTGTAGCAGCTTATGCTACGGGCCCTTGGGCTAACACCAATTTTGGTGGTGCGGGTACAAGTCATACGACGGTATGCCCGGACTTTTTTCAAACGATGCAGGCCAAATGGCTTTTGGCTCCGTTTCTGGAGGGGTAGTTCAACGAACTTTGCCGACTATGTTGGCAATACCTTCAGTTACAGCTAATGAGAAACCGGAGAAATTCACCGGAGTGGGCTTTAAACAGTGGCAGCAGAAGATGTTCTTCTATCTGACCATGCTCAATCTGACGAAATATTTATCGGAGGTGTGCCCGATAATTAGTCCAGATGAGCAAGATGTCACGACGCTCGGTGCGTTGGAGGCTTGGAAGCATGGGGACTTCTTATGCCGAAATTATATCCTTAACTGTTTAGTGAATTCTCTTTATAATGTTTATTGTAATATTGAATTTGCTAAACAGTTATGGGAGTCCTTAGAGAAGAAATACAAGACTGAGGACACTAGCACCAAGAAATTTGTGGTTGCCAAATTCTTGGAATACAAGATGGTGAATTCTAAATCTGTCATGAGTCGGGTTCAAGAATTGCAATTAATTCTAAGTGACATCTCGCGAGGGAATGATTCTTAGTGAATCATTCCAAGTGGCGGCTATGATTGAGAAAATGCCTCCGGGCTGGTCAGACTTCAAAAATTATTTGAAACACAAACGGAAGGAGATGAGCCTTGAAGATCTTATTTTGCGCCTCAGAATCGAGGAGGACAATAGAAGGAGTGCGAACCATTTGTCTGAGCCAAAGGCCAACGTTGTGGAATCTTCCAAATCCCAGCAAGATAGAAAAAGGAAGATGCCTTTTCAAGGAAAAGGCAAGCAGAATGAACTGTTCCAAAAATTTCAAGGGACGTGTTTTATATGCAACAAGCCTGGCCATCGTGCTAAGGATTGCAAGAAGCGCCCGAAAAAAGGCAAGAACGATGGTGCAGCCCAGCAACTGAATTTGACAGAACATGACAATATTGGAAGACTGTCTGCTGTGGTAATGTTTGAAGCATCTCTGGTGTCCAACACTAATGGCTGGTGGCTAGACACAGGTGCCACAAATCACATTTGTGCAAACAAACACATGTTCTCATCTTATGAGAAGACTGAAGAAGATGAGAAACTTTATATGGCTAACTCTGCATCTGCAAAGCCACTCACCAGCACATCGAGCCACGGAACGCTCTGGCCTCTCCTAGGAACCAACACAAATCCTCTCTCTCTCTCTTTCAAGCCAGGCCAAGAAGGAAGAGGCTTCTTTTTCTTCTTGCGACGTTGACAAAGAAGTGAGAGCGAGAGAGCGAGAGAGAGAGAGAGAGAGAGAGAGAGAGGACTACTAAGTAGGAGACAAATAGGTAGAAATTAAAGGAGTGAAATTAATTGATGACATTGACTGGTATAGGGGTGGGTTTAGAATAATGATGGGGTGCTCCCCCAACGACAAGATTTTCGAGGAAACCTTAAAAAAACCGTGAATCCCACTCAATGGGATTCTTTGGATTAAAAAATAAATTAAATAAAATAGAAAATAGAAAAATTTTAAGGAATTGAAAAGAGTTTTATTGAAAGCATTATCAACCTGAAATATCTTACATTCCATGTAGAAAGATCAATTCAAACATTTTTAATATAAGACAAATGAATTTTTATTTCTATTGACAACATTATTATGTGAAACATTTTTCACACTTACAGTCATGAAAAAAAAAAAGTATTTATCATTTAGCAAAATGAATACGATTACCAAAATTAACATCCGAATCTTTATTTATACAACTTAAAATATCGATAAATTCAACTTGAGTCAAAGCAATCCAAGTTAACTCAAAAACCAAAATTATGATCATTTTGTAACTATCCAAATTGAAATATATATATATATATATATATATATATATATATTTATATCTATAGTATATTGAATTTGTTTGATTAAATTTTTTGCCTCGCTTCCCTTTTTTATATTTTGTATAGCCCAATTTTTTCACCATGCTAGTGAAATTTTAATTTAATACATCTTAACTAGATACGTATATATCATGTCTAACTTCTACAAATACCACAACAAGACTCATTGTAGTGTACAAAATTTTTCACTTGTTCGATAATGTTTAGAAATCTCATTCAATTAGTGAAACATACGTATGGGTTACTAATATGATTTTCTTTATGTCAATAATATGAAAATATTGCCGCAAGTACAATATGAAAAAATTGCATTTTACATTTAGATAATTATTCAAAGTTGTTTAAAAAGTAACAAAATTGGTCGGGGAAGAGACAAATTAGGAAGTTCTAGGAGGCGGCCATGTGGAGAGGGTGCCGGTTTTGCGTGAGGCCGAGCTTCCATCGGTCTTCTTCTTTCTCTCTTGATTATCTTGATGGGCCGAGAAATTAGGTTTAACAGGCTCGAGTTGGACCGAAAGGTCCGATTGGATTTACATGTTGCAATGCTGAAATATCCTCTACATATCCTTTTGCTGTGCTTACGCACGGGCTATGAAGCTAAGACACAAGTGTCAACGTCATCTGTGTAGGCCTCTAAAGCTCATGGAGAAACGTATTTGATTTCTAATGCAAAAAGGAATTAATGAAACAACTAATTTTTTTTTTGCTTATGGTCGAGTCTCAGAAGCCGAATAAATGGCTGACTCGTTTAGATAGTCTGAGGAGTTACTGCCAAATCTAGTAAAAATTTTAACTTTTGGATGGAAGCTTACCACTCGACGATTGGAAGCATGCATCTGTTTTGTGCACTCAGTATGCTACCAATTGCATCAAGATCCCTTGAATTCCATGGCTTAGATAGATGTTTCTGGACGTCATGCCTCGGCCACTAGCCGAACATTCCCGTCCCGATCCCCCTTTCTATAACAGAGAGAGGCTGTAGCTGCACACCTTGCACAAACAGAGTTTGAGCCACTGACACTTAGAATCACTTGAAACACATAGCTAGCTAGTTGGACCAATTCTCATTTCAATGAATTCGATGATATATATATATATATATATATATATATATATATATATATATATATATATTTTATATATAAATCTTGCCTATTCCCGTTTGAATGGTATTTCTTCAGTAGACTGGACTTCCGGTATTCCACATGGTCAAAACCGGTGTGCAGAAGGTTTGGCCATGGGATCAATTCCTGAAATAGAAAATTTCAAGATTTGGTTTTCATACTCTATTTTGATAAACCTAGGAATTAATTATATGATGTAATACTTCTTTGTGTTAACTTGATTTTAGGATTAAATTGTTGGACTTTAGACAATATCCTAAGAAATTTCTTTGTGTTTCTAATAATTCTCTATTTATATTTATTAGGTTATCTTTAGAAATTTTGGGTTATTTATATTTGTATTATTCTCTTTTGCAACAAGCTTTTTCGCCTCCATACGCTTTCCGTGTTTACTGCACGGGCTTAGTATTTTTTTAGGTTATATTTAGAATTTTTGTGTTTCATTTGTTTTTATGATGAAATGACTTAAAAACCAAATCAAGTAATTATGGGAATGCTATATGACAATTGGAGCCAACTGTACATTTGCTGCTCTCGATGATGGTCTTCGGCGCACAGAATTGTAAACTACTAAGCACATGCAAAAGATGCAAATGTTCGTCAAATTACGGAAAATACTATCAGCATCAAAATGAAATGAAGTATAAAAACCAAATACATATATGCAAGATATCTCCTCAAAACAGTTTGAGAAATCTTAGTGAAACAATATAGCAGTGTAGACTAATAGTCAGCATGATAACCGGACCACAACGCCTTATGAATAGTTCGCATAACTCATTTGACCTCTAAATTGTCAGTCCACAAAAGCAAATTGAAAATAAAAATAGCACCCATAAGACAGCTATAGAAATTAATTAATATATACTTAGTGAACAAAACCCTCTTTTCGTATATATAAATTTACATATGTTATATGTATATGAGATCATATATCATAGGTGTACATCGATAAATTTATAGGTAAATTGATAGCTTGAGAGAGAGAGAGTAGATATTACCCCCGCACAATTCTTTTTACCCTTATTTTATTATAACTAGTAGCATTATATATCAATAATATAAAAGAGAAAGACAAATGAAATCATTAATTGCTGAGTTTAGATTTATATCATTATTACATCCGAATTAATAAGTACGGCACACCGATGCTGATATATTCTCCCGGAAACATTATAATAAATTGAAAGAGACAATTCAATTTTCCTTTTTAATTAATGCAAAGGTATGCGTCTAAGTAATGTTAAGGAAAGCGAAAGGGTATGGAACTTTGTGATGATGAGATACAATTACAAAACTCCATTCTGCCAAACTGTGCTATTATTTATAGATATAATCAAGGAGAGCTAATCACAAAGCATTTTGGATACACAAAATTGGAGACCACTGATTCTCACAGCTGACAGACAGGCTAGTTAAATCGAAACAACGGCGGGCAATGTGACTTAGAACAAGCTAACGGTAGGGATATCGGTACATAATTAGTGAGAAGATAATATAGATTCAAGACTGGAACAGACGCCATCTTTCTGTAACATGTAGGCTTAAATCATCTGTTCAAGTGGGGGCGGTGGCGTCACGAGCGCCCCGGACTGATGTAGCTGCAGGCCCCGTAGTCCCACTCCCTGCGGTGCGCCCCCCAACTGCTCGAAGAAAGCAAATAAGCAGTTGGTCGGCGAAGCGACCAATGAGAGGAAGTTTGTACCCAAGCAGCACAACCGTATTAAACATGAAGACACCCCAGAGGATGAGGAGGGGGACGAGTCCCAAGAGCAAGACAAAAATAGAAAGCCAGACGAGTTTGGATACGGTCACATAGACGCCCGCCATAAATGCCAGAGGCATCGTGGCACAAGTCACGAGGAGTGGGACATTTGATAGGAGAAAGACAAATGGCGCCACGTAAGGATCCTTAACATAGGACCAGAGGAGGATCCCGAGTGACGTGATGGAGCTGTACATGGCGAGGGAGTTGTTAATCACAAAGACATTGTACATGGCTTTGTGGAGTAATATGGGGATGCCAGCATCTCTTTCGGCGCCATTATATCCTCCTGGAACGGAAAAACCAGATGTGTAAGTGACAGAAGCCACAAGCGCCAACACGACTGCGTGAGAATCTGCTAGGCTCCTATGTCCCTCCCAGTCGCCCCAGTCGCTCATTTCACGTCGTTTTTGTGGGCTCCGACCGGTTGACTTGCAGATAGCTAAATCTCCACTTCTAGGTGCTCCAGCACATTTCATAGTTATCCACGTATATGACTGCAAGCGGCGAGTCAAAGTAAAAAAAAAAAAAACAGAGAGATAAAAAAATATTATGATCTTGGCAACTAAATTACAGATCTCACCAAATGACATGCCTCACTAATTTATAATCTAGTTATGTCCCTAATTGGCATTACAAATAATTAGCCGTGAGAAAAGTGTAAAAGGTCGCACCTGCCCAAAAGAAAACCCTTTAATGTCCCACTCTACTACGTCGAGAGCCGCCATGTTATTTTTATTGACCAGCTTAAGATCAACTCTTTGGTCTCGCGCAAGAAGCACGACCGAAGGTTGGTAGTGCAACGCAGCTAGATGTAGTGGGGTATTCCCGTTGAAATCTCTTGCATTCATGAGGTGACCAAATTTGGGATTTTTCAGTATGTCTTTGACAATTTTAATGCTTCCGTACCTCGCTGACACGTGAAGAATATTTTGTCCTAGCTCAGTTGGAAACTCTGCAGGGTCTGGCCACTGCTGAAGTAGCTCCTTGACGATCCTGACGTTATCTTTTATGCAGGCGACATGGATAGGGAGATAGCCCATGTTGTCTTGCTCCAAGACACTTGTTGGCAACTTCTCGATCAAGAACTTGACTCCATCGAGATAATTTATGTATACTGCGAGGTGGAGTGGAGTGCCGTATCCCGCATCTCTCAATTGAAATATCCATGGCCTCTTTTCCCACATCTTGGTCAGCATATCTAAATATAATGCAAGAAGATAATCATTTGGATGAATATGATGTCTGTAATTCTTCAATAGGAGTTGATCCCATCTTAGACGATCCGAAATGTTGGGAGTTCACTCACGATTTTGCCCCATTGGATAGCAAGCTATCATACCATATGTTACATGTGCCTCATTAATCTAAACTTTGCTTGCGATGCTAGATTTTTCCACCACCAGAGGAAACCAAAATTTAGAACACAAGAGAATGGTGACCAAGAAGATCAAAGAATAAGCGAGAGCACAAAAGTAGGATTTACCCTTTTCCTTATGTATAATGGCGACATGAACGGGAGACATGCTGAAGATCTTTTGACACTTTGATCTCCTCCAGTCTTCGCCATCGTCTAGCGCTTCCAACAAGAGCTCGAGAACCTCCAAGTCCCCTGTTTCGACTGCGACGCACAATGGTGACTTGCTTTCGTTATTTTGACAATACAGCCGGCTGGGGTCTTTACTCACCAGATGACCGATCACTTTGTGATGGCGATTCCTCACGGCCTCATGTAGAGCAGAGTTGCCGCAGCGGTCAGAGTCTATCGGCACCCCTTGGCGAAGGAGAAGCTCCACCGCAACAGCTTTCCCGGCTCTAGCTGCAATGTGAAGCGGCGTCTCTCCTCTGGAGTTCTCACAGTAGATCAAGTGCTCAGGGACGAATTCGATGAGCGCTCTGACATTATCATCACTCTCTGTATTCCATTCATGTCGGGTTAATTTGAGCGCAAGAGTTCGGTAATTTTAAAAAACGCATCGTCCCACCGTTTTTAATATACCTGCCGCAGCGTGAAGCAGCGTATTTCCTAAGGGGCTGCGTCGCCCGAGAAGGACAGGCAAGGACACTCTTTCCTTGACACAATGATCCTCCAGCGCTTCGATGAACTTGTCCACGGCCCCTTCCTTTGCGGCCGAGAATAGCTGGGGATCCAAAAAATTGTCGGGTTGTGGAGGATCGTGCTGTTGCTGGATCAGGTCCGCCCTGATTAATGCTTCCAGTCTCTGCCTCCTCTGCCTCCACATCTCCTGGTGCAGACGCTCAGCCATCTCTCCGCGGGTGACTATGCCCTCTGACTTCGAGTAAAATGCCCTGGTGTGTCCTTAGAATCAAATTCAGGAATAAAAATCAAATTGCGAAGCAACAATTAAGAAAAAAGTAAAAAGACCAGTGTTCGTTCATCCAAACAACCGATTCCCTCATAAAACTCACAAAAAGAAAAGGCTTAAAGGAGCGGTCTGTTCATTAGTGCTCGAAGAAAGATTGCTCAAGGCGATGCAATTCAATACAGGTCTCTGACTTCTGTATCATTGTACAAATTCTCTGCTCCAGCCAGGATTGGTGGTATAAATTCCTCAGTTAAAGTAGTCATGATGTGTTTGATACGAAGGAATCGGTCCATTATCCTTCAACTTGCCATTTGCATCATCACTGCGTTCCGCAAAAGCAACGCATCTCAGATTTCTGTTCATCCATCAAAGAATAATATGGACAATCATGGAGATAAGGGAAAATAGACATAGCGGAGAGAACGGAACTATTCGAAGGCCAAAAAAATGGCAATACAACTTCATAGTGTTTCCCAAATGCTATTTGCATTCCATCAAAACCTTTTAGCCTAAAAACGTTTTCACCCCAGACACAGAAAACTAATAAGTTGGACCGAAGCAAGTGCAAGTGAAATTCGTGTGAAATGAATATTTGATGACACTGAATGGGTTGGGTGCGACTCAAGACTAAATCGTCCCTTTTTATTTTATTTTTTATTTTGGTAGAACCAGAAGAACGTGGTCTCTTGCAGGCAATTACTTGGCTTCTGAATTTTTTTAAGGCCCCCTAGCGATTATGAATTAAATAATCGCCTCGTGGATTCAATGAGCAGTGAAAATAATATGTTTCCGTTGCAAAAAAAAAAAAAAAAAAAAAAAAAAAAAAAAAAAAAGAAAAAAACAAGCGACGGATGTATAAAATAAAAAGAACAAGAAATTCATGTAATATTATATTTTCATACTTCTGTCCACCATCGATGGGCAGGTGAGGTGATCTCTCCTGGGCAAGGGTCACTGTACGCCCACTATTGACAAAGTTGGTCCTCACTCAGGCCAAGGTGGCCTTGCCAAATCTAGCCTAAACAAGGCCGGCCCTCGCTAGGCATCACCTAGGCAAGGTGACACCTGGCAAAGCCACCTTAGCTACTTGTGAGTGATGGCGACCCTTGACCAAGCGAGGCCAACCCACCTAGCCATCATCTGTGACCAAGCACCGATAAAATGAAGAAGAATGAAGGGGAAAAAAAATAGTAATAAAATTGTGAAAATAATATTAAAATATTATTGAAAATTATCCACGTCGAGTTGGTCTTGTCACGTACAACGAAAGGCGTCCGCATTAGTAATTCTTAATTAAAATTGACTGAATAGATTCAATTGACAAAATATTAAAATGTTCAAAACTTAGTTGGCAAAATTGAAAAGTCTAAATTAGCAAAAGTGTAATAAATTGAGAAATTTTTTAACAATTTTCCCCATTATAATGATTTAAGAATAATGGGATAAACCTCGAGAATTATAATCTAACAATTATTAAGCAAAATAATATATATTTTTTACTCACAAGATGATTGGCTATAATCTAGTAATTTTTTTTTTTATTTTCGTTTAATTGTGCCTAATATTGGGTAAATAATCCTTAAACCGTTATTTTAAAGAACGCCACTTCAGTGGAAATCGGATGAAAAAGTCATCCTATTCCCAGGAAATGCTTTTGTGGTCGAGAGTCAGACCGTCGATCTCCATAAAATGACAGCACAGTTAGTTAATCATTTTCCAGATAAAAATGAAAGAAAACAAAATAAGAAAGTGACGGTTGGGAAAGAGACAAGGTAGAAGGCGGCCGGGTGGCGAGGGTGCCGGTCTCGAGTGCGAAGCCGAGCTTGCATTGACCTTCTTCTTTTCTCTTGATTATCCTGATGGGCCGAGAAATTAGGTTTAACAGGCTGGATTAGGCCAAAAGGTCCAATTGGATATCACCGTGAAAGCCCATTGGACCGTTGGCAGCAATTGATAAATTTATTCACCTTTGTTGTCGTCATGAGACAAGTCAATTATAATTAGATATGAGTTAATGATAGTCGGATTGGGTTTCCTTAATGTGATCTCTGTCATTTAAGCAACACAGTCGGAGCAAGAATCTATTATCGCACTAGGAAGCCAAGTGTTACATTCCCATCTTGGGCAGAAGTTCAGAACTGATATTATCCGAGTGATAAGACTTGCATTTCCCCAATTACCCAACCCATGGGCAGGTGCGGGCGTGGATTGCCTCAGGTAATAATGAAAAGGCACGCTCGAAAGTAACATGGATGATGATTCAACACATCTTTTGACCAGGGCATGTTGTAATGCTGCGATATCATTTACGTATTTTTTTATTGTGCTTACGTTCGGCCTATAAAGCTAGGAGACATCAAGTGTCGACGTCATTTTGTACGCCCTTAAGCTCATAGAGAAAAGTATTTGTTTTCTAATGTAATAGGAATTAATAAAGCAGCTAATTTTTATGTCAATAGTCGAGTTTCAGTAACTGAATAAATAGTGGACTCGTTTAGACGGGATGCTGCCAAGTCTAGCTGAATAATCACTTGAAACACATAGCTAGCTGAGCCAGCTCTCATTTCATTGAATCCAATGACGTTTTCTCCGATATCGGTCTTGCCTATTCCCGTTTGAATGGTATTTCTTCGGTAGACTAGGCTTCCGACATTCCACATTTCTGAAACCGGTGTACCGAAAAACATTCGGCCACGGGGTTGATCCCTGATATAGGGAATATCAAGATTTGGTTTTCATGTGCTATATGATAAATTTAGAAATTAATTATATAATGTAATCTTTCTTTGTGTTAACTTGATATTAGGATTAACTTAGATTAAATCAGAATCTTAGATAGTTTTGTTTGATTTTATTAGTCATCCAGTTAGACTTTAGACAATATGCTAAGAAATTTCTTTCTGTTTTCAAATTATTCTCTATATATAATTTATCAGGTTATTCTCTTTTGCAACAAGCTTTTTCACTTCCGTGCACTTTCCATTTATAGCTCACGTGCCTAGTATTTTATTATGTTATCTTTAGAATTTTTGTGTTTCGTTTGTTTTTATGATGAATCAAGTAATTATGAGAATGCTAGATAGAATTCGTGCCGACGGTACGTTTACTGCTGTCGATGATGGTCTCTGGTATGCGGAGTTGCAAACTACTAAGCACGTGCAAAAGGTGCAGATGTTCCTCGGATCATGCAAAACACTGGTAGCATCCAAATGAAATGGAGTATAAAAACCAAATACATATAAATGGAAGATATCTCCTCAAAACAGTTTGAGGAATCGCACTGTAACTATTTAGCAATGTAGACTAATAGTCATCATGACCACAACACGTGATGAGTAGTTCTCATAACTCATTTGACCTCTCAATTCTTAGTCCAGCAAAGCAAATTAAACATAAAAATTGCACCCATAAGGCAGCTATAGAAATTAACCAATTAACGAACCTCATTTAGTGAACAAAACCCTCTTTCCTATATATAAATATATATGTTATAAGTATACGGGATCATATATCATAAGTGTACATCAATAAATTTATAGGAAAATAGATACCTTTTTTTTTTATTTTGGTCGGTAGGAAAACAGATACCTTGAGAAGAGAGAGAGAGAGTAGATATTACCCTGCACAATTCCCTTAAATCTTATTTTCTTATAACTAGTAGCATTATACATCAATAATATAAAAGAGAAAAACAGATAAAATCATTAATTGGTGAGTTTAGATTCATATCATTATTACATCCGAATTAATAAGTAAGACACACGGATGCTAATATATTCTCCTGGAAACATTATATTAAATTGAATGAGACGATTCAATTTTCCTTTTTAATTAATGTAAAGGTATGCATCTAAGTAATGTTAAGGAAAGTGAAAGGGAATGGAACTTTGTGATGACGCGATACAATTACAAAACTACATTCTGCCAAACTGTGCTGTTATTTATAGATATAATCGAGTAGAGCTAATCACAAAGCATTTTGGATACACTAAAATTGCAGACATCACTGGTTCTCACCGCTAACGGGCAGGCTAGTTAAATCGAAACAGCGGCAGCTAATGTAAACTAGGAGGAGCTAACGGTACGGACATCGGTACATAATTAGCTAGAAGATAAGATAGATTCGAGGCTGGATCAGACGCCATCTTTCTGAAACATGTAAGCTCAAATAATCTGTTCAAGTGGGGGCGGAGGCGTCGCGAGTGCCTCGGACTGATGTAGCTGCAGGTCCTGCAGTCTCATTCTCTGCAAGGTCTCCCCCAAATTTTTGAAGGATGAAAATAAGCAGTTGGTCGAAGAAGCGACCAACGAGAGGAGGCTTGCACCTAAACAGCACAACTATATTCAACAACACGAAGAAATTCAAGAAAATGAAGAGGGGGACGGACCCCATGACAATGACAATAATAGAAAGCCAAGTAAATTTGGTTACGGTCACGTAGACGCCCGCCATGAATGCCAGAGGCATTGTGCCAAGAGTTGCCAAGAATGGGAAATTTGATAGGTAAATGGCATATAGCCCCATGTAAGGATCATCAGTAAAGGACCAGAAAAGGATCATGAGTGACGTGATCGAGCTATACATGGCCATGGAGTTGCTAATCACAAAGACATTGTACATGACTTTGTGGAGCAATACGGGGATTCCAGCATCTCCTTCAGAACCATTATATCCTCCCGAAACGGAAAAACCAGAAGTGAAAGTGACAGAGGTCACAAGCGCCAACACGACCGCACGAAAATTCGCCATGTCCATACGTCCCTCCCAACGCAGTACAAGTCGTTTAGGTGGGCTCCGATCGGTTGGCTTGCAAATAGCTAACTCTCCACTTGTCGGTGCTCTGGCAATTTCTAGAGCTATCGCTGTATACAACTGCAAGCAGCGAGCTAAAGAATAAAAAAAGAGACCAAACACATTATGATTTTGGCAACTAAATTAAAGATGTGGGCGAGAGCACACCAAATGACATGCCTCACTAATTTATGTTCTAGTTCTGTCCCTGATTAATACACTAAATGATTAACCGTGAGAAAAGTGTAAAGGGTTGTACCTCCCCTGGTGAAGGAGATCTCACTTTCATGCCCTGAACTAGGTTCTCCAATGCGACGTCATGAACCGTCATGTTATTGTTATCGACCAGCTTCATATCAACTCTCCTGTCTCGGGCAAGAAGCACAACCGAAGGTTGGCAGTGCGACGCAGCCAGATACAGAGGTGTACGCCCGTCAAAATCTCTTGCATTTATGAGGTGATTAAATTTAGGACTTTTCAGTATGTATTCGACAGTTACAATACTTCCATACATCGCCGACAAGTGAAGAATGTTTTGTCCCGGCTCAGCTGGAATCTCTGCAGGGTCTGACCACTTCTGAAGTAGCTCCTCAATGATCTTGACGTTATCCTTCATGCAGGCAACATGGATAGGGAGATGGCCCGCGCTGTCTTTCTCCAAGGCACTTGCTGGGAACTTGTCGATCAAGAACTTGACTCCATGGAGATAATTTTTGTATGCTGCGAAGTGGAGGGGAGCTCCGCCTCTCGCATCTCTCAATTGAAATAGCCACGGCTTTTTTTCCACATCTTGATCAGCATATCTAAATACAACATAGGAATCATTGGGATGAATAAAATGTCTGTAATTCTTTAATCAAAGTTGATCCCGTTTAAGATGATCCAAAGTATCGGGAGTTGATTCACAATTTTACCCGTAGGATAGCAAGCTATCATACCATAGTCTAGACTTTTGCTTGTGACGCTTGATTTTTCCACCACCAGTGGAAACCAAAATGAAGAACGCAAGAGAGTGACCAAGAAAATCAAAGAATAAGCGAGAGCACAAAAGTAGGGTTTACCCATATCCCCGTACATAATGGCCACATGAACAGGTGGCATGCGGAAGATCCTTTCACCCTTTGATCTCCTCCAGTCTTCGCCATTGTTTGGCGCTTCCAACAACAGCGTGAGAACCTCCAAGTCCCCTGTTTCGATTGCTATGCACAAAGGAGACTTGTTTTCCTTATTTTCACAATACAGCTGACTGGGGTCTTCTCTCACCAGCTGACTGATCACCTTGCGATGGCGATTCCTTACGGCCTCATGCATAGCAGAGTTGCCGCAGCGATCAGGGTTTATCGGCATCCCTTGGCGAAGGAGAAGCTCCACCGCAACAGCTTTTCCGGCTCTAGCTGCAATGTAAAGCGGCGTCTCTCCTCTGGAGTTCGCACAGTAGATCAAGTGCTCGGGGAAGAAATGGATGACCGCTTTAACATTATCATCAGTCTCTGTATTCCATTCATGTCAGGTTAATTTGGGCGCGAAGAATACAAGAATTTTGAAATGTATAGTCGCACCCTTTTTAATATACCTGCCGCAGCGTGAAGCAATGTGCTCTCGGAGAAGCTGCGTCGCTCGAGAAGGACGTGCAAAGACACACTTTCCTTAGCGCAATGATCCTCCAGGGCTTTGATGAACTTGTCGACGTCTGGTTCCTTCCCGGCCGAGAATAGCAGGGGATCTATAAACTTGTCAGGTTGTGCAGGATCGTCTTGTCGCTGGCTCGGATCGGCCCCCGTTAACGCTTCCAGTTTCTGCCTTCTCCGCTCCCAAATCTCGTCCTGGTCACCTACAGACAGCTTCACATCCATCTCTCTACTTTGCGTGAATTGCCCTGGTGTCCTAGGGACTCGAATTTACCATATTTATAGCCACGAGTGATTGGCTTTGCTGAACCTCCTGTCAAACCCCCACTTTACCGTCGGGTTAAGTTGGGTCTCCTGTTCACGTGTTCATCTCTGTTTTTCTTCGTTTTGGATGGATACACCACAACTGATGGTCCCGCCATGTCCTTCAACGGCGACGGGTCCACCTTCTGCCGTAATTATATTTCCTAGGACGATCACTAATAAGAAACCAAAATAATACTAATAATAATAATAAAGAAATATTTTTTCCCAAGAAGTGATCGAATATAGTAAAAGAGATTAGGAACAAGTACGCTATTGACATGGTGAATTATTACATCCGTGTTGGTCACCTTCCAATTGAGAATAAGGTTACTCGTCCACTTTCTTTCGTCAAAGTTTCCAATATATTTTCAAAAATGGAAAAAAATTAGATAAAAAAAGTTGTCATTGTATGCGTCGATATTCGTATATTTTGAAAGGTTTTAGATATTTCACAATGAATAAAAATCAAACTGCAAAGCAATAAAAAGAGTAAGAGAACCACAGTTTTTCACCCAAACGATCGATTCCCTCATTAAACTCTTGAAAAGAAAAAGCTTGAAGCAGCAGTCCGTTCATGCTTCTGTCTTTTTACAACGCGAAACGTCCCTTAAGGCTTAAGCCTGTATCTGGGGAAAAACTGTTACATAATTGTATGGACTTGTTTGTTAGAATTACGTTTTTGTAAAAAAAATGATAGTAATAAATTTTTACTTTTCTGTACAATTTTAAAACAGTAGAAAAAGGTACCAAAAATATATACAAACTTACATCTCAACCTTTGTATATTGTGAAAGTTTCTAATGTTTAAAATTTTGAAAACATGTCAAACTGCAACATTCAAATTAAGCAAAAAGCAAAAGTTTATTTAGACATAGACACATTCAAAATCTAAACCACTAAAAGTGGTAGACTCTATAGATACATCCAAAATCTAAACCACTAAAAGTCGTAGCCTCTATATTTCGCGTCGAATGTTATTGTTCAAATTTTTCTTAATGGATGCATTAGGTTGACAGGACAATTTCTAAGGCGTCAAACCTTAACATCTACCCCAAAAGATGGTTTTTAACATAGTTGTAGAAAGGGGGCGTTATAGCATTTAAAAGAAATTGAAACAAGTTCTTGTGGGCATGTTTCATACTTCATATCATATCTTTCACTAGTATCATATTTTTGTCTTTTTAAGTGGACCCCGCAAGCCAATAGGCATGCGACCCTACTGGTAAAGGGATTGAAGTGGTGGGGTCAGAGAGCACTAAGTCCGGGGTTCAATTCCAATAAGCACTGCACACACATGTAGATAAAAGAATGAGGTGAGGAAAAAAAAAAGTCTCTTCTTTTTTCTTTTTTGAGATTGTCCAAGGTGATGCAGCTTGACGTAGGTCTCAACTTATGAATCACTTTACAAATCTTTTGTGCTTCAATGTGAGACTTGAGGTGTTAAAGGATTCCTCATTTAAAGTAGTTATGGCATGTTTGGTATAAAGAATAGATCCCCTACTTAGAGTAGCAGTGGCATGTTTGGTGTGAAAAGAAAAAAAAGTCCATTATCCTTTTGTCTTGCATTTTTTTTTTTTTAAGATTCTCCGAGGTGATGCAATTTGATGTAGGTCTTATGGGCGTGTCACGTAAGGTAGCTAATATCAACGTCAGTGATTTGCAATCAAAATTGATTAGACATACTCAACTGACGAAATGTAAAAATATTTAGAACTCAATTGGTAAAATTAAAAAATTAATAACTAAATAGGTTTAGGACTTTCAGACAATTTCTCCACCTTAGGTTTGGTGGGTGACTTCGCCGTGACCACCGAAGTGGCCTTCGACTTAGCTGCCGAAGTTGCCAAGATCGCACAAGATTTGGCTGAGGAGGTTGAGATTTGATTCGAAGAGTGTCAACCAGCGGGGAGGGAGAGAGAGACAATATGAGGCTCTCTCATTCTCCTCGTCGGGAATGCCATCGTCTTTGGAGGCTCCTACGGATACGCTAGAGAAGGTTACTTTTTTGTTTTTGGTTACATAAGAGGAGGTTACTTTGTTAGCTGTGCGAGAGTGACCGAGTATTTAGAGAATGCTCATGATTCTTTGTAAAGTCAATTTCAATTTTTTTCTTGTCGAAACTTCCATTTCACATTATCGACCCTCCTTTTGCATATACACTTAGCTACGATATTCACGGATTGCAGTTTCATGTTGGACATGTGCATCATAATAATGTAGTGATTATAATGTCCAACTCACATGTTCATTCATTTGATGAATGATATCATTTTTAGTAGTATTTTTGTAACCGAATTTTTCACGTGTCAATAAACTAACAGAAAGTCCACGGTGAAACTAATAATATTCTATTAATGATTATTTATCAGGATACAGGTTCACGTTCTTGTTCTTCGAGTCTGACATGGTGCACGTGAGTCTATTTAATTTGGCCACGCCCGAAAGAAGGGAGTCGAATTCAGCAAGTTCTATTTCAAGCATTAATTTTTCATGACACCCCCCTTGTTGTGTCATATTTATTGTCATAAGTCAGGGCACCCGATAAAGATCTTACTTATTAAGGAAGCTTACTAAGGTGTCATTCACCTTTTTTGTCCTTATGCATCAAGTCACTGGCATAATTTTTTAAAAAATTTTAAACCTATTATACGATAGTTAATATAATCATTCATAATCAAATATGAGTTAATAATGGTCGTACTGGATTTGATTACTGTGACTTTTCTCATTTACGCAATACAATCATAGCCGAAATCTGTTATTACACTATGAAAATCGAAATTAACATGGATTATGGTTTAATACATCTCTTTACCGTGGCATGTCATGACTCTGGTGTCCTTTAGAAATAACTTTTTTTATCTGTGCTTACAAGCCATAAAGCCGAGAGATATCAAGTATCATGTCATATTCCTACTCCCTTAAAGTTACATGGAGAAATGCATTTGATTTTTAATGCAATAGGGTCTCGGCCCCTCTCGAAGGGCGAGGGGTGCATGCTTTAGGCGTGTGTTGCCTCGCGGCAAGCGACGATTTCCAAGTGAATGCGGACAATCCCCTTATAAGGTGGCACTAGCACTTGGCTTGTGTGCTCTCCCAAACCCTTCCTTCGGAACATTGATGGACTCGGTTAGTTACGAATATTTTCTTTTCTTTTCTTTTTTTAAAGAATCTCCACTAACTTATTGGAAGCCGATTAGAAATCATGTGAAATGTGAAAAACCGTTTCATTTATGAGAACGAATATCCAAGAAGGGGAATTGATACATTTGCTCATTGATTTGAAAAAGTTTGATCATGCGATCATTTCTTAATTCTTAGGCACATCCATCTAGGTGACCATGTATGGCGAATTTGCAGAATTATATCTACCAACCACGTAATTTCATAACAACATAACTATTCAACATCAAACAAAAAAAAATGTAGATAAAATGGGTACAATATCGACTTGAGACGTGTTGGGCAAAATTAGACAAGGCCTTATTATTATTATGTCTTGGGATAAGACCACTGTGAATGATACTCGTAACTGAACCTGGAAATACTTAAACTAAATAATGAGAATTTCCTAACTAAATGATAACAATGAGACATTAATCAAGCATGAACTAAACCTAGCCTAATATACAATTCTAAGCTAAAAGCAATTCCACTCTTCATTTATCACTTTTTTTATCTTCATCTTTTAATTGAAACATGAACTAACTTCTATTCTACTTAAATACTACTAAAATGTCATTCGATCACTAAAATGTCACTTGATTATTAAGATACTAACTTTTTTTTTTTTTTTTTTTTTTTTAATTTTATCAATTTTTTTCCATGTCTATTTTAAAGAAAATGTGATTACACATGAAACGACAATAAACATGCTATGGCAAATGTGACCAAAAGTAAATCACAATTACACAAATATGGTCATAACGACGCCTGAAAATACAATTTCGACTTCGATGCCTATACTAAGGCAAAAGGGCAACCTAGGGCCGCCCCCGGCCACTTCGAGAATCCCCCTCTACACACCCGACCAGCCATGGTCCAATATGGATGGGGCAAAACCGAGAATTCCAAGGATCAACCGAGTTGCGAAATTGCATACACATGTTAATTTGATGTTAGCACTAGCACTTCTACCATGCATTCCTCTTTTTTTTTTTTCCTTCTTTTTTTAATCATTTTTTTTTTATGTTCACGATAAGATGATTAAAATCTAATCTATGCTAAGAATGTGCCAATAAATGAAAAATCAACAACCAAAATGTCCGATAACAATATGATATAAACATACAAAAGAAATGCCCGGGAATGATGTGATAATGCAATAGGACCACCCCGGGACTCATTAGAGGACCAAGGCGAGGCCGAATTGGCACCACCATGAGCTGGATGGTGGCGGCCAGCAAGTCCGCAGCGGCTTGCACGGCATAAAACACGTTAAAATGACAAGAAATCGACGGAAATCAACACTCTATTGAGGTCAAGGTCTTCCTAGTTCAAGTTCAACAAGGCGTGACCAGTAAGGGATACAAAGTAAACCAGCGAGCCACGGATGACAAACGATACGTTTAGAGGCACAAAAACAAGCAAATAATCCCCTAGATGGGAAGAGATAAGACTGAAGATTTTTTTAATGCTTAAGAGGGATCAAACAAGGAAATAAGCACCAACAATAATGATAACAATAACAGCAATGACAAGATAAGATGGAACACGATAAAGATATGCCGAGATAATCCGAATGTCCGGCCTCAAACACAACCGGATCTGAACCGAAAGCGAGAGCCGTTTATTTTCCTGCCTCCAACAAAAATAAAATGAAAAGGAGACACCTTTTAAGAGGGAGATTGCCGAGAGCGATGATGTGCAGTAGAGACCGAGAGGAACCAAGAAACCGAGAGCTAAGACAGACGAGGGAAAGACGGATTTGGAGAGTGAGTGATCGAGAGAGTATGGTGAGAAGATGGAGAAGACGAAAGATGGAGATGATAAGACCAAGAGACTATAATTGCGTGAGGGTGAGCTAAAGAAAGTAAGCAGCGGTAGAGATGGTAGCGATGGAGCGAGCAGCTACGGTATGGTGTGAGGTGGAGATGGTGGAGTCGAGGGAGTGAGCTACGGTGAGGAGGGGGTGGCGAGAACAGCTACTTGAGCTAATGGCAAGGGGCCGAGATGGGGGTGGCGGTGACTAAGGTGAATGAGCGATAAGAGTGAGCAGGAGGCAAGGTGGTGAAGCTCGGCAGCCGAGAGGAAGAGCGAGATGGAAGCAACGGTGGAAGGGAATGAGGAGGCGTCGGTGATGAAGAGGGAACGCGACGGACAGAGGAGGAGGGGAGATGGTGGGCTGAAGGTGATTGAGATCGAGAGAGAGAGAGAGAGAGAGAGAGAGAGAGAGAGAGAGCTGATTTCAGAGGGCGTATGTGCTTATGTAGGGAAAAAGAGAGCCAGCCATGAGGGAGCTCCTGTATGTCTTTTGTATGTGAGTGGCAGTGAGTGAAAAATGGAAAATTAAGCTCAGAGGCTGGAATTGGACCATTGGCATCAATTGGTTCTATCCATTAAAGAAGGTCACGAAGATGTTTTTTATTTTTATTGTCCTCATGAGTCGAGTCATTCATCTTTATTGGCACGGGCAAGGGTCGGCTTCACTGGGGCTTAACTGGCTAGGCCTTGCCTATGGCCGGTGATGGCGATCCTCACCCAAGCAAGGTAGCCCCCTTGGCCATCGCCTGTGGCCGGTGGCTAGTCACTAGCAAAAGGATTAAAGGAAGGCAAAAATAAAGAAAATCATAAAAATAATAATAATAAGTTAATAATATTGAAATATTATTGAAAAATAGTTACGTTATTGCCAACCGTGCCATGAATGACAAGCAACATCACGTGGGCGATTTCCGATCAAAATTGATCGGAATGACTTAATTAGCAAAAGGTAAAAATGTTTAGAACTTAATCGACATAATTGAAAGATTTTGGACTAAATTTATAAAAGTGAAATAAGTTTAAAACTTTTTGGATCAATTTTCCCCATTAAAACGATTTAAGAACAATAAGATAAACTTAAGAATTTTAATCTGATAATGATTAAGCAGAATAATATATCTTTGACTTGCAGGAGGATTGGCTATAATCTAATAATTATTTTCTTTTGATTTAATTATGCCTAATATTTGGATAAATAAATCCTCCGAATGTCATGGATGTGAGGACGCACATCAATCCGTCCGTGGTTATCGATGCCCTTTGAAGAAAATCTTTAGTACTGCTATTCGACAACTTTTTGCAGCTAATGATACATAGGTTCTTGCTCATTTAGAAGGTTCTTGCAGGTATGAATGCATTGAAAAATTGATTTTCTGGCTCCTTTCCTGCTCGGCACCCTTACAAATCAAAGGGTATCAAGCAGGCTTTAAATGGAAGTGCTAATGGAGTCTGGTTAGGGCCTGCCTCTGGACTTTCCTTGAAGCTGGTAAGACTGATTGAGTTTTCTTTGCCGATTCCAATTTTATCTTTCCGCACACATTCATAGTGCTAAATAACAACTGACGCGACTATCTTAGAGCCTTTTTCATTGCTCACTTCAGAAAGAAACCATCCTTAGATTCCAAGGACTGTGTTTAGTTTAGCCTGAAAAGATCCGTGATCTGTCTTCGGCATTCTTGATCACAGTATCCTTCCGGACTTTTCGTCTTGCTTCCTCCAAAGGGCTTCCTTTTCCAGCAAAAAATCTGCATATCTTCCGTGTTGTCATCATCGAAAGCTTTTCATTGGAGGAACATGATTTATCTGGACCATGTGGATGCCCTTGTTGGTGAAGCTTTTCATTGGAGGAACAAGATATCGACCGCTTTATTCCAACGTGTTTTTTTTTTTTTTTTTTTTTTTTTGCCTCCTCTTCCGCCTTTTTGCCTTTCCCTTTTTTTTTTTCTTTTTTTCCGTCCTGATTGGGAGAAAATGAAGGGGGGTGGGTGGACTTTTGAACGGTCTAGCCCTATCCTCGCCCTCCACGTGTTTTTCTCACTCTGTTTCTCCCTGTTTCCCATTTCGAAAGAGGAGAAGAAACGACGATTTCATCTGTGATGGTGACGGAGGAGAACTGCGGGCGAGGATCAGCAGGATATGGACGGCGAGTTCGGTTCGGTGCGAGAGGTGTTGAGAGATCGTCTCCGACTCTCCTCCATCTCCATCGCCCATGCTCAAGGTTCCCTTTCCCTCTCCCTCTCCATCTCTCATCGCGCCTCCACCACCCTTCGATCTGCTGAATCTCTCGCCGACTCCGTATTCGATCTTTCTCCGTTGCCTACTGGCTGAGCAGCCCGGAGAAGTGGCTTGGAGACTTCGGAACCTGCTGTTGCCTGCCCTGCCGATTTGGCTTTTCTCCAATTCTCTTGCCTCCTCGACCTCCACTGCGTCCTCGCTTCGATCCGCAACCTGGCCGTCTTCTGCTTTGTCGAAAAATAGGCTCTTTCTTTGTCGGATCGACTAATTAGGGTTTTCTGGATAAAATTAACTAATATTTGGGTTTTCATTTTTGTAATAATAATTTTTTTTAAAGGCTATCGGTCGGGTCCGGTGAATGGTTCCTCACCTGGAACCGGGACCGGACCGATATTTACCGGTTCAGGTTCGGTCCGGTTCTTTTTGCTCATGGAACCGTCAAACGCCCCTCCTTCATCTCCGAAATACTCACTCAGTTCAACGTATCCAAAGCGATACGACACAGCATCCTCGGGAACTTCGGGGAGTGCGGTCTCGCTTCGTCTCTCGGATCCTTTCAAGGTACTCTTCCTTCTCTTTGGGATCCGTCCTATCCTGGAATCAGCAGGTGTTTGGAGGTTGAATTGTCTGTTATTTCGCTACCAAGTTCTGCGATTCGGTCATGGTCAACCCATGTGATTGTGATTGTTCGTGCAGTGAAGTATGTAAATCCCATCACGAAGCTTTGCATCATCAGAGCTTCTAGGGAGGAGCACCAGAAAGTCTGGGCTGCAATCACCTTGGTCACGAGCGTCGGAAATTGCCCCGTGCTGTTTAATTTACTCAACTTGAGCGGTGAGTTGAACGAGTGTTGAGCGGGATGTTGAATAGCACAAAAGTTCATCCCTTACTTATTGAATCGAATCATGAGATTTACGCTGTATGCTGCTACTAGTGATTGTAAGTAGTGATTGTAAATAGGTTAGCTTAGTGTGATTGGTTTTTGTTGTGGTTGAGCTTAGACAAATGTGTGAGGCACAAACCTTATTTTGTGATCATCTTTGTAATAATATATTGTCTCAATCCTTCTTGACAAGTGAACGATAGCACCTGGATTATTAAATAGTGTTTTTTTTTTTTTTTTTTTTTTACATGAGTCACATTAATTGAAGCTTAAACTTTGAAAGCATGATGGGTGCTGAATTTGCAGTGCTGTTATTTTGATACTGGCATAATTTTCTTGCAGATTGGGAAAAATTTCATGTGAGGTTATTAGCTCATGGAAGTGTATTAGAAAGACCAATCTGTCTCAATCTCTCCCATAACTGTAATCTCTCCCCATATATATTTGGGGCATACACACAAACTATCCGCATTTTAATCCGACTCTCATAATCAACACATATCAAATTAACCATTTCCTGAGAGCTAAATTCCACTTCTACATCCACTCCCTCATTCCACATCACCACCATCCCCCCCCGCAATTCCTCTCGGATTCTCCACAAAACTGTTTTTAAACTTCAGCTGCCGTCTAATTCAAGTAATGACATTTTCTTTGTTTTTTGTTTCCATTAACATAATTAAATTGGGCCTTTCCTGAGCCACGATGGCTCTCAAATTTTGGACTGTCAGTGGTGTGCCCAACCCCTGACAGTTCCAGCAAATAGTCCTCATTTGTAACCCGGTGGCTTATTAGGGCTAGCTACCAAAGCCCTTCCCATGGTTTCTTCTGAAAGACTAATGGGAGTGTCCTGCAAATTAGCTTCATCCAAACTCGCCACCTCTACAGCTGTAGGATAATAAGGAGTATACCTCTTTAATTTCTTTGCTGGTGAGCTTTTCAAAATTCTGCTTTCCTTCTTTAATCCTATTTTTTTTTTCCGGATGATAGGTTGACAGCCGACGGAAGCTGTGGCTCTGGTTCTTCTATATCCATGATGCCTTTTCCTTTCTCCATGTGTTGTTCTGCTTGTTGTTCAGGTAAAAGTACATCCACATGCTCTCTGTTTCGAAATTGAGTTGTTTCTGTGGATTTTGTTGCTGTTTGCTCGCCAAAGAAGATAACTATTTGAGTATCGTGAGGTGAAGGGTTGCTGTCTTCTTGTATTTCCTCCTCTTCAGCCACCTTGTCATCATAAAAGATGTGCCAAAACGGACTATTCTCCTTAGCCTCTGCTTTTAGCCATTGCCCAAACCTATTTGTCTTCCTCTCTTCAAATGTAGTCGCATCATAAGGGATTTCTTCGCAGCCTGTTGTAAAATGCCCAACTCTTCCACAGGAATAGCAGAATCTAGGTAGTCTCACACTTAAAATCCAACCAAACTTTCTCCTCTCCCAAATTATATAAGGTACCAGGCCTTAAAGGAATATCCAAGTCCAGTTCTACTCTTGCTCGTCCCACCTTTTGAAATGCCACACCTTTTTTCTCCACTTTTGCTTCCTTTGCACAACCTAATATTTGTGCAATATGTGACACAACCTCCTCGCTGCACCATTCAATTGGTAACCCATGAACTTGAACCCAGAAATCACAGCTTGTAAATTGGTAACATTGCGTCAGTTTGTTAGGCTCCCAGGTTTAAGGATCAATAGATTACTTGCAAAGGACCATGAGCTATTTGCTAACACTCGTTTTTTTATCCATTTCAGAATCAAAGATAAAGGACAAGATATCTGATTCGCGTTGCGCAAAGCTCACAGAGTCTACCTTCCAAGCTCGCTTCATAGTGGTAATAAATGCTTGATAATTGATATTTCCTCCCGAATACAGTTTACCAAAAACAGTACGTTGACACTCATCTAGCATCGCTTCTAAAATGACTCTCTCTCGAGGCGGGGCATCCACCTCTGTTCGCAGATTCCCTAGCCGCTTGCACAATAAGGCCAGACGGCAATCCATTGCCCCGGGTTCGTCCATTTTCCTCCCCAAGAAACTGTTATTGCTAGAACACAGGCAGATTCAGAACTCGACACCCATGAATTGCTACCGATCGAAGAAATCCATCCCGACTTAGATCAATGAAGAAAGCCCCATTCAATCAGAACCAGAACTCAACACCACGTACTTCTGCCAACCGAAAGATCCATCCCGACTTGGATCAAAGAAGAAAGCCCCATTCAATCAGCATCAGAACTCAACACCCACATACTGCTGCCAACCGAAGAAATCCATCCCAACTTGGATAAAAAAGGAAGCCTCATTCGAGCGACAACAACCCAGAAGAAAAGACAATAGCCGAACCTTATAGTCCGCAGAGAAAGGACAATAGCCGAACCTTTGGAGCTCGCGCTACTTGAAGCCGTCAAAAGAGGAAAACCCTGTCCCACAACATCAGCGAAGAAACCAAGGAGAGGGTAGGGTAGAGCATACAGAAACTAAAAAAGGTTTTGGGTTTTTGTGATTCGGACAAATACAGGAGGCTAGGATTTTGGGGGACAGCTACCAAAAAGGTAGGGGAAAGCTCTCATATTCGAGAGAGAATTTCGCTGGGGACAGGTGGAGATGAGTGCGGAGTTGCCTCAGCTAGAGAGACTTGGAGGTTTCCCGGGCCCTCACATGCGTTATGAGTTCACACGTGGGAGAGTTAACGGAGAAGAAAAATAGTTAAAAAAACGAAATGGATTTACTCCCCTTCTTTTACCATTGATTTTCTGCGAAATTCTTTTTTATGGAAAAAACCAAAGAAGATGAATATATTGGAGGTTAATTCTTTGTTATTTTTCTACCAAGTTCTGTGATTGAACCCATGTGATTGTGATCTTTCGTGCAGTCAAGTATGTAAATCCCATCACGAAGCTGTGAGAGCTTCTAGGGAGGAGCACCAGAAGCGTTGGGCTGCAATCGCCCTGGTCACGAGAGTCGAAAATTGCCCGGTGCTGTTTAATTTACTCGACTTGAGCAGTGAGTCAAACGAGTGTCGACTGGGATATTGAATAGCACAAAAATTCATCCTTTACTTGTTGAATTGAATCATGAAATTTACGCTGTATTCTGTTACGAGTGATTGTAAATACGTTAGCTTAGTGTGATCGGCTTTTGTAAAAATATCGTCTCAATCCTTCTTGACAAGAGAACAATAGCACCTGGATTATCAAACTGTGTTTTTTTAAACAAGTTGCATTAACTGAAGCTTAAACTTTGAAAGCATAATGGATGCTGAATTTGCAGTGCTGTTGTTCTGATACTAGCATGATATTCTTGCAGATTGGGAAAATTTTCATGTGAGGTTATTAGCTCGCGTTTCTTTTCGTCTGGCAATGGCATTGTGCATAATTATTTAATGGAAAGAGTGAGATCTTTTGATGGAAGCTAATTGGGTGAGATTTCTGTTGGTGCCAGGAAGCATCAAGGCCTGTAAAAAAGCTGCCTTGAAGTGTGATGAGTTGAAATTTGAGCAGTACGAGCTTGTCTGCGGGTCTTGTCTCTCACCTGAGGTGATTCAGCAGATGCACAACTGCCAAGAAAAGAATAAAATTTTAGAGCACTTGGAGCGCTGCACTTGTACAGTGTACCCACCTTTGGCTGGTATGATCTTGAGCTTTATTTGTTTTCTTTCTTCCTTTTATAAGAGCTTTCAAGTTTCAATGCGGTAGCATGTAATTTAGGCCCCTGAGCTGTATCTCTAAATGGTGTATATGTTGGTTGTTGGCAAGAATCTTGTCCTTGTTTCTTTGGAGTGCTTATAAATATTATGAATTATTACTGGACAGCATGTGCATTTGATATTCCAAATTAAACCGTGGTGACTGAGGTTTCAAAAGCAGTTGAATTTGGTATTTCCACTTCTTACAAAACCTGCTGATTGGCAACAGATATCTATCTGTGTTCATATGTGTTATGTCTCATAAATTTTTCATATATGACTCTTCTCAATGAATCTTTTGTTTGTTGACCTTAATATATCTTCTAGCCTTTATGTCTAATTTGATCTTGATGTCTCAGTCTTTGCAGGTCTACTGAAGCAGGGCAGATGAGAAACCTTTTTCAGCTTTCACCATAAGGATCATAACTTTCCTTTTCTTCCCCAAGCCCCCTAAGCCCTCTTCTCACTGGAGTTGATATCCCGTATATCAGACACATCAGGGCGAGCTTTACGGCTTCTACTGCCATGACTTGAAATACATGCCTACGCCCCATCTCGTCCATGGGTTAAATCTCCATTACTGAAAAGTAGCTGATCCCCTGGCCAGATGATAATATGGGTTCGGTGATTCATGTGATCAGATCTACACCAAGGTTCAAGATACAATGTGGAACATGAAGCTAAAAGAATATTGTTTGAGCGCAAGTGCAAAAGAATTGCTGGTCGTGGTTATGTTTTTTGCAGGCAGCATGCGCCGTTCTTGTTTTGAGTCTGATTCCCCTCTACTCCATGGGACAATTTTGGGGTATCTTCAAACAATCATCTTTTTCTTGTTTTTATTTATGTATTTATTTCCTCGTCTGTTATTTGTTTGGGTGCGTTCGTGTTTTGTCATCTCACTTCGACATGTTGTATGCGAGTCTATTGGTTTGGCACTCCAGAAAAATGGAATCAAATTCGGCAAGGTCCATTTCAAGTATTAATTTCGCATAAAATCACTGTGCTTTGGTGACAATTGTCATCATAATTCGTGACACCTGATGAAAATCCTCTATATAAAAGAAATGTTGTAAGGGTTTCATTCATCTTTATTGTCCTCATGAGTCTAAGTCATTCATAATCGGATGTAAGTTGATGAAAGTCGGATCGGATTTGCTTAACATGATCTAAAGAGCGAGAATGCTGGTGCCCTTTAGATATTTTTTTTACTGTGCTTACATGTGAACTATAAAGCTAAGACACCATGTGTCAACGTCATCTTTGTACGCCCTTAAAAGTTCAGAATGAAATATGTTTGATTTCTAATGCGATGGGAATTAATGAAACAGCTATTTTTTATGCTGATTGTCGAGTCTCATATGCTAAATAAATGATGATGGCAAGACTGCATCTATTTTGTGCACTCCGGTTGCTTCCTAATTGCATCGAGATCCCTGAATTCGATGGGATTAGATGTTTCTTGGCGTCATGTCTCTGCCGGTAGCCGAACATTCCCATCTCAATTCCCCTTAATATAAACGAAGAGAGGGAATGCAAACTTATGTCCAGCTTTAAGGAAAGTGAGAGGGAATGCAGCTTTGTGATGATGTGACTCAATTACTGAACTCTTTTGCTATTGTTTATAGATGTCATTGAGTAGCTAATGACAAAATATTTCGGATCACTAAATCGAAACAGCAGCAACTAATGAACTAAGAAGGAGCCAAAGGTACGGAAATCGATACATAATTAGCAAGAAGATAGTAAATTCAAGGCTGGATCAGACGCCATCTTTCCCGAACATATAGGTTTATATCATCCATTCAAGCGGGGGTGGAGGATGTAGCTGCGCGTCCCGCAGTCCCACTCGCTGCAGCCTCCCTCCTCGCTATCAAAAGGCCCACAAAAATTATTCTGTCAGTGAAACCACGGATGAGAGGATGTCTGCACCCAAGCGGCAGATACAGCAAAATAAAGAGACTCAAGGTGATGAAGAGGGCGACGGATCCCAAGACCAAGAAAATAATTGATAGCCAAGTGAGGTTGGATATGGTCACGTAGACGCCCGCCATGAATGCCAGAGGCATTGCAGCAAGAGTGACGAACAATGGGACATTTGATAGGAGAATGGCCAATAGCATCGTGTAAGGATCATTAACATGTGACCAGAGGAGGATCACAATCGCCATGATCGAGCTATACATGGCAATGGAGTTGCACGTCACGAAGACTTTGTACATGGCTTTGTGGAGCAATATGGGGATTCCTGCATCTAGATCAGAACCATTAAATCCTCCAGGAACAGAAAAACCAGAAGTGAAAGTGACAGAGGCCACAAGTGCCGCCACGACAGTGCGAGTATTAGCTTGGTCCTTGTATCTATCCAATTCCGGTGGTTCCAGTCGTTTCCTTGGGCTCCGACCGGTTGGCTTACAAATAGCCAATTCGCCGCTTCTTGGTATTCCGGCAGATACCAAAATTATCCGTGTTAACCTCTGCAAGTAGCAGCGAGTGGAGCAATAAACAACTAAACCAACACTACATGATTTTGGCAACTATGTTACAGATGTGGGTGAGAGCACACTAAATGACATGACTTCACTCATTTGTGTTTTAGTTCTGAACCTGATAGGTATAATAAATGATTACCCATGAGAAAAGTGTGAAAGGTCGTACCTCCCGAAGTGGAGCATCAACCACTTTAATCTCCTGCTCCACCACGTCAAGAGCCGTCATGTTATTCATGTTTACCAGCTTAAGATCAACTCTTTTATGTCGTGCAAGAAGCACAACCGAAGGTTGGCAGTGCAACGCAGCCAGATGCAGAGGCGTATTCCCGTTGAAATCTCTCGCATTTATGAGGTGACCAAATTTGGGACTTTTCAGTATGTACGTCACCGTTGCGATGCTTCCGTGCCTAGCTGACACATGGAGAATATTTTGTCCTAGCCTAGCTGGAAACTCTGCGGGGTCTAGCCATTGCCGAAGTAGCTCCTTAACGATCCTTACATGATTCATCATGCAAGCAACATGGATAGGAAGATAGCCGTCCTTGTTGTCTTGCTCTAGGGCGCTTGTTGGGAGCTTCTCGATCAAGAACTTGACTCCATCGAGATAATTCGTGTACGCTGCAAGGTGGAGTGGAGTGCCGTATCCTGCATCTTTTAATTGAAATAGCCACGGCTTCTTTTTCCACATCTCTCTCAGCATATCTATATCCAAGGCAAGAGTCTAATCATTTGGGATAAACACTATAGCTGGGATTGTCCAGTAAGGGTTGATGCAGGTGACTCACAATCTTGCGCCTTAGGATAGTAAGCTATCATCCCATATGCGCATGTGCCTCAGTAAATTAGACTTTACTTGTGAAACGTGATTTTTGCACCGCTAAGGGAAACCAATATGAAGAAAACAAAAGACTGGCCAAGAAGATAAAAAAATAAGCAGGAGCATGAAAGCAGGGAGTACCCGTTTTCTGGTACATAATGGCGAGATGAGCAGGCGACATGCCGAAAACCCTTCGACTCTCTGATCTCCTTTGGTCTTCGCCATCGTTTGGCGCTTCCAACAAGAGCTTGAGAACCTCCACGTCACCTGTTTCGACAGCTATGCACCATGGAGACTTGCTTTCCTTGTTCTGACGATACAGTGGATTGGGATCTTCACTCACCAGCATGTGGATCACCTCGTAATGACGATTCCTCACGGCCTCATGAAGAGCGGAGTTGCCGGTGCGGTCAATGCATCTTGGCTTCCCTTGGGGAAGGAGAAGCTCTACCGCACCGGATTTCCCAGCTCTAGCTGCAATGTGTAGCGGTGTCTCTCGTCTGGAGTTCTTACATGAGATCAAGTTCTTAGGGACGAAATCGATGACTGCTCTGACAATATCATCACTCTCTGTTTTCCATTCATGTCAGGTTAATTTGAGCACGCAAGTTTGTACATTTTTAAAAGGTGCAGAACAAAAAATAATATGTTACGGTCCCACCCTTTTCAATATACCTGCCGCAGCGTGAAGCAATGTATTCTTGGCGGGGCTGCGTAGCCCGAGAAGGATGGGCAACGACGCTTCTTCCATGACACAACGATCCTCTAGGGCTTTGATGAACTTGTCGACGCCCCCTTCCTTCGCGGCCTGGTATAGCAGAGGACTTATAAACTTGTCAGGTTGTGCAGGATCGTGCTGTCGCTGGCCCCGGTCGGCTCCGATTAACGCCTCCAATCGCTGCCTTCTCTGCTTCCAGATCTCCTGGTCATTTATAGACACCTTCACATCCATCTCTCCGTGGGTGAGTCTGCCTGTGACTTTTGAGTCAAATGCCCTCTGTCGTAGGAATCTAATTCAGCAGAGTTGTAGAGACCAAGTCGAGTTCAACCGGATTGGCCTTGATGAACCTCCCTAGCCCACATTTTACCGTTGCGTTAAGTTGGGTCCTCGATTCACATATTCGTCTCTTTTTCTCTTTAATAAATAAATGCACATCCAAATTTCTTTTTCCGCCTACAATTGATTGAATAGTAAAAGAGAATTGGAAGAAAGTAATGCGTTTGACACGATGAACTTTACCGGACCAAAGTGACATGATAGACAAATTTCAAGATGGGTGACTTCCTCAAAAAGTGCCTATCTATAAGTCAAATGACAAAACCATGAGGCTCAGTATAGGACAAGCCAAAGCAAACAATATTCCAAGTAAATTGATCCAAAAATATCACACTCGATGCTTCCACACCCAAACTCGGGTCTATAAAGGCCATGCTCAAGTCCCCTACCCTCAAGCTTTGGTCCTGAACCTCAAACCCGAGTCCACAAAAGCCATGCATAGGTTCTGATCCTCAACTTTAAAAAAAGTTTAAATTTTTAATTATTTTGAAAATTCAAATTTTTATTATTTTAAATTTTTCTTTTTTTCTTTTTCCTTTTTTGCTTCTTCCTCGATAGGTTGCTAGCCACAACAACGGCCGGCGAGCTCAGAACCTCTAGCATTGAGGCTCAAGCCTCACCGAGATCAAGCAAGCTCACGGCCTCGCCTTTGGTGGCAAGGCTCGAGCTTGCCTAAGGCTAGCAAGCTCATGGCCTTTAGCGACAAGCCTTGATCTTGCCGGAATCTAGCAAGCTCGAGCCTTGCCATACTTGGTCAAGGCTTGAGCTTGCCGTGGCCAACAATCGGCCAAGGAAAAAGCAAAAGGGAAAATATATATGAATAAAAATACTTCAAAATAAATATTTAAAAAAATACGAATTTTTTTGATAATTTTCCATATTAGATTTTCCTTACAAAATGATAAAAAGTACTTTCAAGGTCTTTTTCAAGTTTCAGTCAAATACCAGAAAAATAAAGTCATTTTCCCGTAAAATGATTTCTTGGACTATTTTCCAGAAATGATACATTTTCGCAAAACATATGGACTCTTAAGTTGTTAGATGAATGTGTGACTCTTAATTTAAGGATAAAAGTCACCAAAAACTCTAAACTATGCTCATTATGACACATCTACCTCATACCCTAAATTTGTACCTATATGACATAGTTACCCCAAACTTGTAAAATGTGACACATTTGCCACAAACTTTTTTACGACACCAAAAACCCTAAAATTGTATATTTATGACACATTTACATAAAAAAATTTGGTGTCACAAGTATAGAATACAAGTTTCGAGTCTTTTGTATCACGAAAAATAGTTTAGGATGAATATGTCACAAATGGCAAATTTGGGGTTCATATGTGGTTTTTCTCATTATTTAAATATTTTATCACTCTTGCTTACATTTAGTTTAGTCTTTTTGCCTAATATTAAGCATTGACATATTTAGTTAGAGAGACAAGTGAAATATTATGTAATATTTTCTAAGATCATTACCAATTGTTTTAAAAACTTAAGCTATTAAATAAAATGTGATTTATTATTTAAATATTTTATACAATTGCGTGCGTGAGGGAGACCCTGCAAGCTGAACACATAACATGTGGCCACAATCACCGATGAAGACTCAGAGATGCTAAAAAGCAGATATGCCATGCCTCCTCAAATCACAATCGCAGCTTCAGTTTTCTTTTTCTTTGTTTTATAGGGTCGGAATTTCAGCTTCAGTTCAACAGTTATGAGACGGGGTCTGCAAAGACCGGGTCTCATAAAGCATTTGATCCTCGTCTCTCACCAGCACATAATCAGAGACGCTAGTCATTTCTCCGCTAGATCTTCACTATCAGGAGCATGCAACTGAAAGAACAGAATCATTCCATGGCAAATGATGCCCAACACGGACAAGATACATGACAAAAATAAAGACCTCTTTCACGCAAAACAAGACCAGTAGCAACAAATTCTACAGCTGAACTACATCACCACGACTAGGAAAATAAAAACATAAATTGCATGGAAAGCAGATTGATCAAACCAAAACAAAAGCCACTCACCAGCACGTCGAGCCACGGAACGCTCCGGCCTCTCCTAGGAACCAACACAAATCCTCTCTCTCTCTCCACGCTCGCTCTCTCTAGCTTGAAAGCCAGGCCAAGAAGGAAGAGGCTTCTTTTTCTTCTTGCGACGTTGACAAAGAAGTGAGAGCGAGAGAGAGAGAGACGCTCGCTCTCTCTAGCTTGAAAGCCCGGCCAAGAAGGAAGAGGCTTCTTTTTCTTCTTGCGACGTTGACAAAGAAGTGAGAGCGAGAGAGAGAGAGAGACGCTCGCTCTCTCTAGCTTGAAAGCCCGGCCAAGAAGGAAGAGGCTTCTTTTTCTTCTTGCGACGTTGACAAAGAAGTGAGAGAGAGAGAGAGAGAGAGAGGGAGACGGAGAGAGAGAGAGGACTAATAAGTAGGAGACAAGTAGCTAGAAATTAAAGGAGTGAAATTAATTGATGACATTGACTGGTTTAGCGGTTTAGAATAATGATGGGGTGCTCCCCAACGACAAGATTTTCAAGGAAACCTTAAGAAAACCGTGAATCCCACTCAATGGGATTCTCTAGATTAAAAAATAAATTAAATAAAAAAAGAAAATAGAAAAAAATTTAAGGAATTGAAAAGAGTTTTATTGAAAGCATTATCAACATGAAGTATCTTACATTCCATGTAGAAGGATCAATTCAAACATTTTTAATATAAGACAAATGAATTTTTTATTTCTATTGACAACAATATTATGTGAAACATTTTTCACACTTGCAGTCATGAAAAAAATTATCATTTAGAAAATGAATACAATTACCAAAATTAACATCCAAGTGTTTATTTATACAACTTAAAATATCGATAAATTTAACTTGAGTCAAAGCAATCCAAGTTAATTCAAAAACCAAAATCATGATCATTTTGTAACTATCCAAATTGAAATATATTTAAAAATCTATGGCATATTGAATTTGTTTGATTAAATTTTTTGCCTCACTTCCCTTTTTAATATTTTGTATAGCCCAACTTTTCACCATGCCAGTGAAATTTTAATTTAATATATCTTAACTAGATAAGTATATATCGTGTCTAACTTCTACAAATACCACAACAAGACTCATCATAGTGTACAAAATTTTTCACTTGTTCGATAATGTTTAGGAATCTCATTCAATTAGTGAAACATACATGTGGGTTACTAATATGACTTTCTTTATATCAATAATATGAAAATATTGTTGCAAGTACACTATGAAAAAATTGTGTTTTACATTTAGATAATTATTCAAAGTTGTTTAAAAAGTTTACAGCAATCAAGTATATTTCCTTTTTGTTAAAAATATTGTCTATTTGAAAAAGAATATTGTCCAAAATCTGAGAAACTTTTGTCAAGATTCTTTCTAAAATTTGCTACATCTCCATTTTATGCTTCTGGTTGCCAATATCACTTCAATGGTTATTTTGTGGTTGAAAAGGCACTGTTATTCATGGAGAATAACTCTGCCATCAGCCTAGCAATGTCCTAGGGGTTACGGTTAGTGGAACACCTGTGCGGGAAGCTCTACGTGAGCTTTTCCTAGAGAGAGGCAGAGTGAGTTGAGAGAGAGGGCTTTTTTGGAGCAATTTGAAAAAATTAGTGTATATTTGAGGGAAAACTCGTTCAAGGCTTTAAGATTTTTTTGTGTTTAATCTCCACTATTAAATGTCTAATTGATCCTATGGTTAATATCTTGGATTGGGAATCAAGGTGCACCCCCATTAGATCCACCAATGAGAGAAGAGAGGAATGTTATAATATAATCTCCATTGGTTAGGCAATGATTGAAGAGAATTAGGGAGCATTTGTTAGATTGACGACATGAATTGGTTAGTTTGTACCGTCAGTTATCTCAATAAAATGACAGCACCGTGAGTTAATCATATTCCCAAATAAGAAAGTGACAAAATTGGTCGGTGAAGAGACAAAATAGGAAGTTCTAGGAGGCGGCCATGTGGAGAGGGTGCCGGTTTTGCGTGAGGCCGAGCTTCCATCGGTCTTCCTCTTTCTCTCTTGATTATCTTGATGGGCCGAGAAATTAGGTTTAACAGGCTCGAATTGGGCCGAAAGGTCCGATTGGATTTACATGTTGCAATGCTGTGATATCCTCTACATATCTTTTTACTGTGCTTACGCACGGGCTATGAAGCTAAGACACAAGTGTCAACGTCATCTGTGTAGGCCTATAAAGCTCGTGGAGAAATGTATTTGATTTCTAATGCAAAAAGGAATTAGTAAAACAACTAATTTTTTTTTTTTTTGCTCATGGTCAAGTCTCAGAAGCCGAATAAATGGCTGACTCGTTTACATAGTCTGAGGAGATACTGCCAAGTCTAGTAAAAGTTTTAACTTTTGGATGGAAACTTACCACTCGAAAATTGCAAGCGTGCATCTGTTTTGTGCACTCAGTATGCTTCCAATTGCATCAAGATCCCTTGAATTCCATGGTTTAGATAGATGTTTCTGGACATCATGCCTCGGCCACTAGCCGAACATTCCCTTCCCAATCCCCCTTTCTATAAACAGAGAGAGGCTGTAGCTGCACACCTTGCATAAATAGAGTTTGAGCCACAGACACCTAGAATCACTTGAAACACATAGCTAGCTAGCTGAACCAGCTCTCATTTCATTGAATTCGCTGATACTTTTTTTTTTTTATATAAATCTTGCCTATTCCCATTTGAATGGTATTTCTTCAGTAGACTGGACTTTCGGTATTCCACATTGTCAAAAACCGGTGTGCAGAAGGTTTGGCCATGGGATCAATTCCTGATATAGAAAATTTCAAGATTTGGTTTTCATACTCTATTTTGATAAACCTAGGAATTAATTATATGATGTAATACTTCTTTGTGTTAACTTGATTTTAGGATTAAATTGTTGGACTTTAGACAATATCCTAAGAAATTTCTTTGTGTTTCCGAATAATTCTCTATTTATATTTATTAGGTTATCTTTAGAAATTTTGGGTTATTTATATTTGTATTATTCTCTTTTGCAACAAGCTTTTTCGCCTCCATACGCTTTCCGTGTATACTGCACGTGCTTAGTATTTTTTTAGGTTATATTTAGAATTTTTGTGTTTCATTTGTTTTTATGATGAAATGACTTAAAAACCAAATCAAGTAATTATGGGAATGCTATATGACAATTGGAGCCAACTGTACATTTGCTGCTCTCGATGATGGTCTTCGGCGCACAGAATTGTAAACTACTAGGCACATGCAAAAGATGCAAATGTTCGTCGAATTACGGAAAATACTATCAGCATCAAAATGAAATAAAGTATAAAAACCAAATACATATATGCAAGATATCTCCTCAAAACAGTTTGAGAAATCTCAGTGAAACAATATAGCAGTGTAGACTAATAGTCAACATGATAACTGGACCACAACGCCTTATGAATAGTTCGCATAACTCATTTGACCTCTAAATTGTCGGTCCACAAAAGCAAATTGAAAATAAAAATAGCACCCATAAGACAGCTATAGAAATTAATTAATATATACTTAGTGAACAAAACCCTCTTTCATATATATAAATTTACATATGTTATATGTATATGAGATCATATATCATAGGTGTACATCGATAAATTTATAGGTAAATTGATAGCTTGAGAGAGAGAGAGAGAGAGAGAGAGAGAGAGAGTAGATATTACCCTGCACAATTCTTTTGACCCTTATTTTTTATTATAACTAGTAGCATTATATATCAATAATATAAAAGAGAAAAACAGATAAAATCATTAATTGCTGAGTTTAGATTTATATCATTATTACATCCGAATTAATAAGTAAGGCACACCAATGCTGATATATTCTCCCGGAAACATTATAATAAATTGAATGAGACGATTCAATTAATTAATGCAAAGGTATGCGTCTAAGTAATGTTAAGGAAAGTGAAAGGGTATGGAACTTTGTGATGATGAAATACAATTACAAAACTCCATTCTGCCAAACTGTGCTATTATTTATAGATATAATCGAGGAGAGCTAATCACAAAGCATTTTGGATACACAAAATTGGAGACCATTGATTCTCACAGCTGACAGGCAGGTTAGTTAAATCGAAACAACGGTGGGTAATGTGACTTAGAACGAGCTAATGGTAGGAATATTGGTACATAATTGGCGAGAAGATAATATAGATTCAAGACTGGAATAGACGCCATCTTTCTGTAACATGTAGGCTTAAATCATCTGTTCAAGTGGGGGCGGTGGCGTCACGAGCGCCCCGGACTGATGTAGCTGCAGGCCCCGTAGTCCCACTCCCTGCAGTGCCTCCCCCTATTGCTCGAAGAACGCAAATAAGCAGTTGGTCGACGAAGAGACCAATGAGAGGAAGTTTGTACCCAAGCAGCACAACCATATTAAACATGAAGAAACTCAAGAGGATGAAGAGGGGGACGGATCCCAAGAGCAAGACAAAAATAGAAAGCCAAACGAGTTTGGATACGGTCACATAGACGCCCGCCATAAATGCCAGAGGCATCGTGGCACAAGTTACGAAGAGTGGGACATTTGATAGGTGTACGGCAAATGGCGCCACGTAAGGATCATTAACATAGGAGCAGAGGAGGATCCCGAGTGACGTGATGGAGCTGTACATGGCGAGGGAGTTGCTAATCACAAAGACATTGTACATGGCTTTGTGGAGTAATATGGGGATACCAGCATCTATTTCGGCGCCATTATAACCTCCTGGAACGGAAAAACCAGATGTGTAAGTGACAGAAGCCACAGGCGCCAACACGACTGCGTGAGAATCTGCTAGGCTCCTATGTCCCTCCCAGTCCCTCAGCACTTCAGGTCGTTTCTGTGGGCTCCGACCGGTTGACTTGCAGATAGCTAAATCTCCACTTCTCGGTGCTCCAGCACATCGCATAGTCACCAGCGTATGTAACTGCAAGCGGCGAGTCAAAGTATTAAAAAATAGAGAGAGAGAGAGATATAAAAAATATTATGATTTTGGCAACTAAATTACAGATCTCACCAAATGACATGCCTCACTAATTTATGATCTAGTTATGTCCCTAATTGGCATTACAAATAATTAGCCGTGAGAAAAGTGTAAAAGGTCGTACCTTCCCAAGAAAAAACCTTGCTTTAATGTCCTGCTCTACTATGTCGAAAGCCGCCATGTTATTTTTATTGACCGGCTTAAGATCAACTCTCCGGTCTCGTGCAAGAAGGACGACCGAAGGTTGGCAGTGCAACACAGCCAGATGTAGTGGGGTATTCCCGTTGAAATCTCTTGCATTTATGAGGTGACCAAATTCGGGACTTTTCAATATGTCTTTGACAATTTTAATGCTTCCGTACCTCGCTGACACGTGAAGAATATTTTGTCCTAGCTCAGTTGGAAACTCTGCGGGGTCTGGCCACTGCTGAAGTAGCTCCTTGACGATCCTGACGTTATCTTTTATGCAGGCGACATGTATAGGGAGATAGCCCATGTTGTCTTGCTCCAAGACACTTGTTGGGAACTTCTCGATCAAGAACTTGACTCCATCGAGATAATTTCTGTATACTGCGAGGTGGTGTGGAGTGCCGTCTCCCGCATCTCTCAATTGAAATAGCCATGGCCTCTTTTCCCACATCTTGGTCAGCATATCTAAATATAATGCAAGAAGATAATCATTTGGACGAATATGATGCCTGTAATTCTTCAATAGGAGTTGATCCCATCTTAGACGATCTGAAATGTTGGGAGTTCACTCACGATTTTGCCCCGTTGGATAGCAAGCTATCATACCATATGTTACATGTGCCTCATTAATCTAGACTTTGCTTGTGATGCTAGATTTTTCCACCACCAGGGGAAACCAAAATTTAGAACACAAGAGAATGGTGACCAAGAAGATCAAAGAATAAGCGAGAGCACAAAAGTAGGATTTACCCTTTTCCCTATGTATAATGGCGACATGAACGGGAGACATGCCGAAGATCTTTTGACTCTTTGATCTCCTCCAGTCTTCGCCATCGTCTAGCGCTTCCAACAAGAGCTCGAGAACCTCCAAGTCCCCTGTTTCGACTGCGACGCACAATGGAGACTTGCTTTCGTTATTTTGACAATACAGCCGGCTGGGGTCTTTACTCACCAGATGACCGATCACCTTGTGATGGCGATTCCTCACGGCCTCATGTAGAGCAGAGTTGCCGCAGCGGTCAGTGTCTATCGGCACCCCTTGGCGAAGGAGAAGCTCCACCGCAACAGCTTTTCCGGCTCTAGCTGCAATGAAAAGCGGTGTCTCTCCTCTGGAGTTCTCACAGTAGATCGAGTGCTCAGGGACGAATTCGATGAGCGCTCTGACATTATCATCACTCTCTGTATTCCATTCATGTCAGGTTAATTTGAGCGCAAGAGTTCGGTAATTTTAAAAAACGCATCGTCCCACCGTTTTTAATATACCTGCCGCAGTGTGAAGCAGTGTATTTCCTAAGGGGCTGCGTCGCCCGAGAAGGAAAGGCAAGGACACACTTTCCTTGACACAATGATACTCCAGCGCTTCGATGAACTTGTCCACGGCCCCTTCCTTTGCGGCCGAGAATAGCTGGGGGTCCAAAAAATTGTCGGGTTGTGGAGGATCGTGCTGTTGCTGGATCAGGTCCGCCCTGATTAAAAATGGTTCCAGTCTCTGCCTCCACCTCTCCTCCTGCAGACGCTCAGCCATCTCTCCGTGGGTGACTATGCCCTCTGACTTCGAGTAAAATGCCCTGGTGTGTCCTAGGAATCAAATTCAGCAATAAAAATCAAATTGCGAAGCAACAATTAAGAAAAAAGTAAAAAGACCAGTGTTCATTCATCCAAGCAACCGATTCCCTCATAAAACTCACAAAAGAAAAAGCTTAAAGGAGCGGTCTGTTCATTAGTGCTCGAAGAAAGATTGCTCAAGGCGATGCAATTCAATACAGGTCTCTGACTTCTGTATCATTGTACAAATTCTCTGCTCCAGCCAGGATTGGTGGTATAAATTCCTCAGTTAAAGTAGTCATGATGTGTTTGATACGAAGGAATCGGTCCATTATCCTTCAACTTGCCATTTGCATCATCACTGCGTTCCGCAAAAGCAACGCATCTCAGATTCCTGTTCATCCATCAAAGAATAATATGGACAATCATGGAGGTAACGGAAAATAGACATAGCGGCAGAGAACGGAACTATTCGAAGGCCAAAAAAGGGCAATACAACTTCATAGTATTTCCCAAATGCTATTTGCATTCCATCAAAACCTTTTAGCCTAAGAACGTTTTCACCCCAGACCGAAGCAAATGCAAGTGAAATTCGTGTGAAATGAATATTTGATGACACTGAATGGGTTGGGCGCGACTCAAGACTAAATCGTCCCTTTTTTTTTTTGGTAGAACCAGAAGAACGTGGTCTCTTGCAGGCAATTACTTGGCTTCTGAATTTTTTTAAGGCCCCCTAGCGACTATGAATTAAATAATCGCCTCGTGGGTTCAATGAGCAGTGAAAATAATATGTTTCCGTTGCTAAAAAAAAAAAAAAACAAGCGACCGATGTATAAAATAAAAAGAACAAGAAATTCATGTAATATTACATTTTCATACTTCTGTCCACCATCGATGGCTAGGTGAGGTGACCTCTCCTAGGCAAGGGTCACTGTACGCCCACTATTGGCAAAGTTGGTCCTCACTCGGGCCAAGATGGCCTTGCCAAATCTAGCCTAAACAAGGCCGGCCCTCGCTAGGCATCACCTAGGCAAGTTGACACCTGGCAAAGCCGCCTTAGCTACTTGTGAGTGACGGCGACCCTCGACCAAGCGAGGCCAACCCACCTAGCCATCATCTGTGGCCGAGCATCAATAAAACGAAGAAGAATGAAGGGGAAAAAAATAAAATTAAAAAAAATAGTAATAAAAATTGTGAAAATAATATTAAAATATTATTGAAAATTATCCATGTCAAAGTTGAACTTGCCACGTACAACGAAAGGCGTCCGCAAGTGATTCTTAATTAAAATTGACTGGATAGATTCAATTGACAAAATATTAAAATGTTCAAAACTTAGTTGGCAAAACTGAAAAGTCTAAATTAGCAAAAGTGTAATAAATTGAGAAAATTTTTGACAATTTTCCCCATTATAATGATTTAAGAATAATGAGATAAACCTCGAGAATTATAATCTAACAATAATTAAGCAAAATAATATATTTTTTGACTCACAAGATGATTGGCTATAATCTAGTAATTTTTTTTTTCTTTTCGTTTAATTATGCCTAATATTGGGTAAATAATCCTTAAAACGTTATTTTAAAGAACGCCACTTCAGTGGAAATCGGATGAAAAAGTCATCCTATTCCCAGGAAATGCTTTTGTGGTCGAGAGTCAGACCGTCGATCTCCATAAAATGACAGCACCGTTAGTTAATCATTTTCCAGATAAAAATGAAAGAAAACAAAATAAGAAAGTGACGGTTGGGGAAGAGACCAGATAGAAGGCTGCTGGGTGTAGGGGGTGTGCAACCGACCGGGTCAACCCGGTTCCCGGATCGCCCACCCGGAAAATAGGGTCGGGAACCGGTTCCGGTTGAAACCGGTCCAGGGAACCGGTTCCCAAAACTCAGACCTCGTTTGAACTGGGTCCGGAACCGGCTCCGAGGGATTACCCACCCGGGAACCAGTTCGACCGGACCGGTTTGGGAACCGGTTGGAGAACCGGTTAAGCCACCCTAAAAACAACATGCAAAACCCTAATCGCAGTTCAAGCACTTTCACCCACCCCTCTCTCACCCGCAGAGTCGCACGCCGTCTTCCCCACCCGAGCTCGTGACCTCCACCCGTCCGCCGATCTCGTCGCCGCCTCGCCGCTCTCGCCGCACCCTCGCGCCGCACCACCGCCGCGCCCCGCCGAGCCCCTTGCTGCGCCGCGCCCGCGCGCGCCTCTCCCCGCGAAGCCGCCGCCGCCCGCTGCCGGGTCCTCTGCTCGACGCCCGACAGATTTACTCCGAGCCTACTCCCGAGCGACGCCCCGGCCGCCGACAGCCCGCTCCGCCCCGCCGACAGCCCGGCCCGCCACTCGTCCTCGTCCTCACCGCGCGACGACCCTGACGCTACTTCTGGTCCGCTCGCTCTCTCATTCTTAAATATTTTACTTTTCCGGTTTCACCAATGGATTCCAGTTTTAAAATGGTTGCATTGCCTTTCACGTTTCACCGATTGATTTTGTATTGAATCTATTGATTATGAAACCGTTATGGTGTGTAAATCATTTACCTTTCGAGTTTCATCGATAGATTATACAGCAATTATTATGAAACTGTTATGGTTTTGATACAATACTTGTGCGGGTGGGTGTGTGTGTGAGAGAGGCGGAGGGGCAGCAGGCCGACAGGGGTTCTGGCAATGGGGAATATCACGAACGGATTTGTGTTGCAAATGCTTCTTTTAACAGGTACCTATCTTACTTGTCGAAGTTTATCGGAGACTTTTGATGTTGCTGGAGCATGGTGGCTCTAGCATGACAGGGTCGGGGTTGCCGCGACGTAGTTTGTTCACTAACAGGGATTCAATGAGATTGTCGTAGGTGATACGAGGGATGAGTTATTAATCATTGTGTGCGTATGCATAGGTATAGTGTTTGAGGACGATGGATGGTCCATCTGTTCGGTGTCGCTCGGTTGTTGTAGGCTGTCAAGACGGTATTGGAGGGATAAGAAAAGCAAAAGTCCTGAACGTTTCGTCCGTCGGTTGATTGAGTCACTAACATTTTACTTTGTCATGATGGCTTGATTCCTCATGGGTTTTCTTGTAATGCTTTTACTCGGCTATTCTAATGGAACTTCATTTTCATTTCGTGATCTCTCCAAAATGCTTTACTCGGTTGGAATCGATATCTCTGGTCGATTTGTCGGCTTTTCTTATCATGCAAACGATGGCTCAAAAGCAGGTAAAAGCTGTGCTACCGTTTCTCTTCATGTATTCATCTCCTAATCAATACTATCTTAGGAGAGGTTTTATATTGACGTTATTGTCATTTATCTATTGTAGAGTGCTTTCTATCCGAAACAGCACAAAAGGAAATGTTGTTTTTTAGTTTACTTTCTAATCATCCTTATCTTCTATTGGAAACGGGGATGCTACTTGCCTCACTGAATGTGTAGTGAACTTCACTTTCACTCTATGGTTTTCTTCTTCAATATACTCTTATAAACCCAAACTCGCCTCTTCCTTTTAATATTCAAGCAAAATTATATCTTCACTTGTCTCGACTATTAAATATACAGCGACTTCTTGGCGAGATTGTAAACGTTTTATCTTACATATGAGTGTTAAACGTTTTATCTTACATATGAGTGTTGTACAATAATTTTTATAAAAAACGGATTCCAATATAAACAGGTTAACCCTGTTCCCGACCGGAAAACAGGGGTGGGTCGGGAACAGGGTCCAATGCAAACAGGGTCGGGTACAGGGTCCAAAAAAAGAGAACCGGTTATAACAGGGTCGGGAACAGGGTCCACGTCTAGACCCTACCCACCCTGGACCCGATCACCCCTAGCCGGGTGGCGAAGGTGCCGGTCTCGAGTGCGAAGCCGAGCTTGCATTGGCCTTCTTCCTTTCTCTTGATTATCCTGATGGGCTGAGAAATTAGGTTTAACGGGCTTGGATTAGGCCAAAGGGTCCAATTGGATATCACCGTGAAAAGCCCATTGGACCGTTGGCAGCAATTAGAGCCGTTAAACGGGTGGGTTGGGTTGTTTGGGTCGGGTCATTAATGGTCCGACCCAAATTGACCCATTAACCTATTTATGACCCATTTATGCATAATGTAAATTTTCCGACCCATACCTGACCCAACCCATACCCAACCCATACCCGACCCAACCCATATTAATAAAATATTTTCATATTTAACCAAATTTAGAAAAACTTATTCCTATGTTTTTTTTTAAAGATTATATTACTAAAATACTTCCAAGCTTATTTCTTATATATATTATTTTTTTAAAATTGTATTGCTAAAATAGTTTTATACAACACAAATTTAATGGACAATTTTTATAATTTTTAAAATAATTATTTTAAAAATCGAATTTTAATTATTATTTTATTTTTTAAAAATTAAAATTAAAATTTTAATTATTTTTATTTTATTTTTAAATATACTTTTCTTTTTATTTTTTATTTTTCTTCTTCTTTGGCCGGCCGCTGGCCACGATGATGAGCTCGAGCTCGCCCGCCGAACCGGCGAAGCTCGAGCCTCGCCCGACGTCGGCGAGCTCGAGGCTCGAGCCTCGCCCGACGTCGGCGAGCTCGAGTCTCGCCAGGCGTTAGTGAGGCCTCCGCCTCGCCAGATCCGACGAGCTCGAGCTCGCCCGACGCCGGCAAGCTCGAGGCTCGCCGGCCGCCGCCGCCATCGTCGTGCGCCGACCGGAAGGAGGAAGGAGAAAGAAAAAAAAAAAAAGAAAAAAAAAGAGAAAAAAAAAAAAATATATATATATATAATTTCGATTTTTATAAAAAAATATTTTTATAAAGTTAAAGAGGGAAGAGAGAGATTATAAAGTTTTTGTTGAAAATGGGTTTTCAACCCAACCCATTTAAAACCCATTTATGACCCATCTATATTAAACCTTTAATTGTGAAACCCATTTAACTACCTTTTGTCAAAAACAAGTGACCCATTTATGACCCATTTATGATTTAAATGGGTCATATATGGGTCTATGACCCATTTTAACACCTCTAGCAGCAATTGGCTCTATCTAGTAAAAAAGGTGATGATGGTGTTATTCACCTTTATTCACCTTTGTTGTCGTCATGAGTCAAGTCAATTATAATTAGATATTAGTTAATGATAGTCAGATTGGGTTTCCTTAATGTGATCTCTGTCATTTAAGCAACACAGTCGGAGCAAGAATCTATTATCGCACTAGGAAACCAAGTGTTACATTCCCATCTTGGGCAGAAGTTCAGAGCTTATATTATCCGAGTGATAGACTCGCATTTCCCCAATTACCCAACCCATGGGCAGGTGCGGGTGTGGATTGCCTCGGGTAATAATGAAAAGGCACGCTCGAAAGTAACATGGATGATGATTCAACACATCTCTTGACCAGGGCATGTTGTAATGCTGTGATATCATTTACATATATATTTTTTTATTGTGCTTACGTTCGGACTATAAAGCTAGGAGACATCAAGTGTCGACGTCATTTCGTACACCCTTAAGCTCATAGAGAAAAGTATTTGTTTTCTAAGGTAATAGGAATTAATACAGCAGCTAATTTTTATGTCAATAGTCGAGTTTCAGTAACCGGATGCTTCCAATTGCATCAAGATTCCTTGAATTCCATGGTTTAGATGTTTTTGGACGTTATGTCTCGACCAATAGCCAAGCATTCCCGTCCTAATGCTCTTTCTATAAACAAAGAGACGCTGTAGCTGCGCAAAGTACACACCTAACTTGCACATACAGACTTTGAGCCACAGGCACCAAGAATCACTTGAAACACATAGCTAGCTGAACCAGCTCTCATTTCATTGAATCCAATGACATTTTCTCCGATATCGGTCTTGCCTATTCCCGTTTGAATGGTATTTCTTCGGTAGACTAGGCTTCCGACATTCCACATTACTGAAACCGGTGTACCGAAAAACATTCGGCCATGGGGTTGATCCCTGATATAGGGAATATCAAGATTTGGTTTTCACGTGCTATTTGATAAATTTAGAAATTAATTATATAATGTAATCTTTCTTTGTGTTAACTTGATTTTAGGATTAAATTAGATTAAATCATAATCTTAGATAGTTTTGTTTGATTTTATTAGTTATCCAGTTAGACTTTAGACAATATGCTAAGAAATTTCTTTCTATTTTCGAATTATTCTCTATATATAATTTATCAGGTTATTCTCTTTTGCAACAAGCTTTTTCGCTTCCGTGCGCTTTCCGTTTAATATAGCCCACTTGCCTAGTATTTTATTATGTTATCTTTAGAATTTTTGTGTTTCATTTGTTTTGATGACGTAACGACTTAAAACCAAATCAAGTAATTATGAGAATGCTAGATAGAATTCGTGCGGACGGTGCATTTACTGCTGTCGATGATGGTCTCTAGTATGCGGAGTTGCAAACTACTAAGCACGTGCAAAAGGTGCAGATGTTCCTCGGATCATGCAAAACACTGGTAGCATCCGAATGAAATGGAGTATAAAAACCAAATACAGATAAATGGAAGATATTTCCTCAAAACAGTTTGAGGAATCACACTGTAACTATTTAGCAATGTAGACTAATAGTCATCATGACCACAACACATGATGAGTAGTTCTCATAACTCATTTGACCTCTCAATTCTTAGTCTAGCAAAGCAAATTAAACATAAAAATTGCACCCATAAGACAGCTATAGAAATTAACTAATTAACGAACCTCATTTAGTGAACAAAACCCTCTTTCCTATATATATATGTTATAAGTATACAAGATCATATATCATAAGTGTACATTATAGATTTATAGGAAAATAGATACCTTGAGAAGAGAGAGAGAGAGTAGATATTACCCTGCACAATTCTCTTAGACATTATTTTCTTATAACTAGTAGCATTATACATCAATAATATAAAAGAGAAAAACAGATAAAATCATTAATTAGTGAGTTTAGATTTATATCATTATTACATCCAAATTAACAAGTAAGACACACCAATGCTAATATATTCTCCTGGAAACATTATATCAAATTGAATGAGACAATTCAATTTTCCTCTCTAATTAATGTAAAGGTATGCGTCAAAGTAATGTTAAGGAAAGTGAAAGGGAATGGAACTTTGTGATGATGTGATACAATTACAAAACTCCAGTCTGCCAAACTGTGCTGTTTTTTTTATAGATATAATCGAGTAGAGCTAATCACAAAGCATTTTGGATACACTAAAATTGCAGACATCACTGGTTCTCACCGCTAATAGGCATGCTAGTTAAATTGAAACAGCGGCAGCTAATGTAACCTAGAAGGAGCTAACGGTACGGACATCAGTACATAATTAGCTAGAAGATAAGATAAATTCTTTTTTTTTTTTTTTGGTCGGTAGAAGATAAGATAGATTCGAGGCTGGATTAGACGCCATCCTTCTGAAACATGTAAGCTCAAATATTTTGTTCAAGTGGGGGGGGAGGCGTCGCGAGTGCCCCGAACGGATGTAGGTGTAGGTCCTACAGTCCCACTCACTCTCTACAAGGTCTCCCCCAAAATTTCGAAGGACGAAAATAACCAGTTGGTCGATGAAGCGACCAATGAGAGGAGGCTTGCAACTAAACAACACAACTATATTCATCAACACAAAGAAATTCAAGAAAATGAAAAGGGGGACAGATCCCATGACAATGGCCCTGTTTGGTTGGGCATTTGGAAGGCACTTTGGGACTCTAAAGTCCCTTGGCCAAATGCAAACGCGTTTGGTTCGTTTTTTTTGGCGACTTTGGCAAAATGCAATTGTATCTCCAAGTGGTTCTAAGGGCCTTTAGCCCAATGCAGCTCTAGAGGTACTTTGGGAAGTTGCATCTTCAGAATGCAAATCCCCGGTACTGTTCATCTTTTTCAAAACCACTGCACACCACCGCACGAAAAAGTTGATTGGAGGCCGATGACCGCCGGCCAAGGGGTCGCGCGCGCCAGTGATCGCTGCCTGAGGGTCGCTCTACCCCAGCGACCGTCACCGAACCTCAGGCCACGCCTCGGTCGCATGACCCAGGCGATGGCCGCCTGCGGGGTGAGCTCCAGGAGGCTTCTCGAGAAGGTCTCGGTGCCCTAAACCTCGCCGGGGTGAGTCCAAGGCCTACATGCTCCGCAGCAGATTGAAAGGGAAGGCCAGAGGGAAGAAGAAGAAATAAAAGAAAAAAGAAGAGAGGGAAGAGAGAGAGGTGACATAAGTGAGAGGAGTGTGGGTCAGAGATTCTAACGCGGTGGGACCTGGGCGACACATGTTGCATTATGAATGGACTCGTAAGTTGACACGCTGGAATCCCAGCTGCAGCCACTATTTTCTCTCTCTTCTCTCTCCTCTCTCCCCTCTCTCTCGAGACTCCCCTGCACTCTCTTTCTCTCTCTCCTCTCTCCTCTCTCTCCCAAATGCCGAGTCCTCTGCACTCTCTTTCTCCTCTCTCCTCTCTCTCCCAAATGCCGACTCCCCTGCACACACACACACTCTCTCTCTCTCTCTCTCTCTCTCTCTCTCTCTCTCTCTCTCTCTCTCTCTCTCTCTCTCCCACCAATGGACGACCTCATCCAACCAACGAACTTTGCACTGGTGGAGGCAACCTTTCGAGGACATCACCGAATCGGCGCTATGACTTGTTGGTTGGACAAGGGTGCAGTGAATTGTCCGACAAACCACCATGCGACTCTGCCTCGAGGTTGCCTTCGTCGTCGCAAAGTTCGTCCGTTGGGCATGGCGACTCGTCAGATGAGCCACCGTGCGGCTTGGAGAGAGAGAGGGTGTAGGGGAGTCTAGGCAGGAGAGAGAGAGAAAGAGAGTGCATGGGAGTCGGCATTTGGGAGAGAGAGGAGAGAGGAGAGAGAAGAGAGCATGCAGGGAAGTCTGACGTATGGGCTCACTTCGGACATGTGTCATCATTTTAGGTCCTTCTTTTTCGTTGTGTTGGCTACATTAGAGGCACCTAATATTTTCTCGGATGGAGTGCTAGCGGGAGAAAAATGGAGAGAGTGGGGCTGACAGGTGGGCTCAGATTTGCCACGTGCCAATCAATATTTGGTTTATTGTATCATCTTAGATGGCATATTAAACACACATAATATTTTCTCCCACTTTACTTAAGTTGGGTCTCCTGTTCACGTATTCATCTCTGTTTTTCTTCTTTTTGGATGGATACACCACAAGTGATGATCCCGCCATGTCCTTCAACGGCGACGGGTCCGCCTTCTGCCATAATTATAATTCCTTGGACGATCAGTAATAAGAAACCAAAAAAAATTTTAAAAAAATAAAGAAATATCTTTTCCCACAGAAGTGATCGAATATAGTGAAAGAGATTTGGAACAAGTACGCTATTGACATGGTGAATTATTACATCCGTGTTGGTCACCTTCCAATTAAGAATAAGGTTACTCGTCCACTTTCTCGTCGAAGAACAGAATGTGATACGATGAGATAGAATGCAATAGAAACAAAGACATAGGGAACAAACCGTTTTCAATATTTATTGTCAAAAATGGAAAAAAATTAGATAAAAAAGTTGTCATTGTATGCGTCGATATTCGTATATTTTGAAAGGTTTTAGATATTTCACAATGAATAAAAATCAAATTGCAAAACAATAAAAGGAGTAAAAGAACCGGAGTTTTTCACCCAAACGATCGATTCCCTCATTAAACTCTTGAAAAGAAAAAGCTTGAAGTAGCTGTCCGTTCATGCTTCTTTGTCTTTTTTACAATGCGAAACGTCCCTTAAGGCTTAAGACTGTATCTAGGGAAAAACCGTTACATAACCGTATGGACTTGTTTGTTAGAATTACGTTTTTAAAAAAAAATAAAATAATAGTAATAAATTTTTACTTTTCTGTACAATTTTAAAACAGTAGAAAATGGTACCAAAAATATATACAAACTTACGTCTCAACCTTTGCATATTGTAAAAGTTTCTTATGTTTAAAATTCCGAAAACATGTCAAACTGCAACATTCAAATTAAGCAAAAAGCAAAAGTTTATTTAGACATAGACACATCAAAAATCTAAACCACTAAAAGCGGTAGACTCTATAGACACATCCAAAATCTAAACCACTAAAAGTCGTAGACTCTATATTTAGCATCGAATCTTATGGTTCAAATTTTTCTTAATGGATGTATTAGGTTGACAGGACAATTTCTAAGGGGTCAAACCTTAACATCTACCTCCAAAGATGGTTTTTAACATAGTTGTAGAAAGGGGGCCTTATAGCATTTAAAAGAAGTTGAAACAAGTTCTTGTGGGCATGTTTCATACTTCATATCATATCTTTCACTAGTATTATATTTTTGTCTTTTTAAGTGGACCCCGCATGCCAATAGGCATGCGACCCTACTGGTAAAGGGATTGAAGGGGTGGGGTCAGAGAGCACTAGGTCCAGGGTTCAATTCCCATAAGCATCACACACACATGTAGATGAAAGAATGAAGTGAGACGGAAAAAAAAAATTGAGATTGTCCAAGGTGATGCAACTTGACGTAGGTCTCAACTTATGAATCATTTTACAAATCTTTTGTAATTCAATGTGAGACTTGAGGTGTTATAGGATTCCTCATTTAAAGTAGTTATGACATGTTTGGTACAAAGGATAGATCCCCCACTTAGAGTAGCGGTGGCATGTTTGGTATGAAAAACAAAATCCATTATCCTTTTGTCTCGCATCTATCTTTTTTTTTTCTTTTTTTTTTTAAGATTCTCCGAGGTGATGCAACTTGATGTAGGTCTCAACTTATGAATCACTTCACAATTTTTTTCTACTCTAATGTGAGACTTTAGGTGTTATAGGATTCTTCATTTAAAGTAGTTATGACATGTTTAGTACAAAGGACAGATACCTTACTTAGAGCAGTAACCGCATGTTTGGTACAGATAAATCAGTCCATTCTCCTTTTGTGTTGCCACTTGCATCAACGTCGCCTTCCGCAAAGCAAGGCAATTAGGGAGGCGATGGAAAAGAGACAGAGAGGGTGGGAGGATGAGCAAAGCATCGCAAATCATAAGCAATAGTTGGAGAAAAAACAGAACTATTCAAAGGCCAAAAAAGGGCAAAGCAGGTCCTAGCTATTCTTTAGATGTCTACTAGAGACCAATGCGAGAGGCGATTTTTGGGGGTGTGGGGTGGGGGGTGAAGAGGAGAGAGAGGTGTTATTGGATTTCCACATTTAAAGTAGTTATGACTGGTACGAAGGATAGATCCCTTACTTAGAGAGGTAATGGCATGTTTGGTACGAAAAAAATCAGTTCATATCCTTTTGTCTTGCCACTTGCGTCATCATCGCCTTCCGCAAAGCAAGGCAATTAGGGAGGTAATGGAAAAGAGACAGGGTGGGAGGATGAGCAAAGGATCGCAAATTATAAGCAATAGCTGGAGAAAAAACAGAACTATTCAAAGGCCCAAAAAGTGCAAAGCGGGTCCTAGTTGTTCTCTAGATGTCTACTGGAGACCAATGCGAGAGGGGATTTTTTTGGGAGGGAGGGGGGAGAGAGAGAGAGAGAGAGAGTCTGTAACCTGAACGTGTAACATTTAGTCAACATGTTAATTCCTCCATGGAGACTTAGAGAAAGCAGATGGTTCAGTCCTACTCTAACCACAATCGCAGCTTTTCTTCAATGGTCATTGTCTCGTAAGGAACTTACATTGAATGAAAGCTAGCATAAGCAAAGCCCTGGGCAGGTCCTTCCTCGTTTTGGCTTTGCAACATTTCAGAAAGCCATGTTCAAAGATTAATGAATTTTTTTTTCAGTTGCCTTTCTTGCCCTTAGAACTTACTAAAATTTCACTTTTACGCTTGAATTACGTTAGGTGGTTCGGATTTGAGTCCAGATAGGATATTAAATAATGTTATATGCTATTTGATGGCATTCTTTGGATCGAATACATTTGGATAAAATGCCGGATAAAAAATCTAACCTAAAGGTGGGATAAACCTGGATTGGATATAGAATTCTAAAAATTGACTTAACAATTCCCACGCATTGCAAAACCTCGCCTCAGACAAGACTCACCATCCGTGGCATTTCTCATCGGCAGCACCCCACCACCACTCTGATAGCCGTCCACCATGACGGTTTCCTACTCCGACATCCTTGAGTATCCTCACCGATGTCCTTACTCATGGCTCACTTGGAAGGCAAGAACTCACCATCATGGCTCCCTCTCCTTCTCAATCGATTTTCCAGCTTTGCCATCATTACCTAATCATCTCTCAGTTCCTCTCTCTATTTGACCTTCGATTACTCATTCTCGGCCTCTATGGTTCTGGATCTCTCTCTTGGTCAACTTTGAAGTAGGCGTTCATCAAGTATTTGATGAAATGCCGGAGAGAGATCCTCCTCACCTTCGGTTCACAAGTTTGCTTAATGGAAGAGGTCATGTTTGTAAAAAGTGGTCAAGCTTCCAAGGTCGATTTCCCAGAAATTGCTTGTTGACGACAGTGGTCGAGAGGGTTTGTGACTTGGGATATTCAAAGATTTTGAAAGATTTTCAACAAGAAGGATTTTAAAAGATTTTCAATTTTATGTTACATTACATTTTCAAACATTTCAAAACATATCTTAAGCTACACCAAACATTTGAGAAGATATTTCTACAATCCAAAGGATATTTGAAGGATTTCAAACAACCTTTTATGTTATTCTATCCCAATCCGAATCTGAACGATCAAATGCAACTTTTGGGTACTACAAACTCAAATAGTCACACGCGACCTCATACCAATGGCCAACATCGCTATGACCACCCAAATGGCCGTCAACTTAGCTGCCAAAGTCGTTGAGGGTTGTACAAGATCTGTTTGCCAAGGTTGAGATATGATGTAAGGAGGGTCAATCGGAGATGTTTAGAGAGAGAGTAAATATAAACCGGAAAGTACTCCACTTGCAGGCCATTTCAAGTTGAGTAGTAATGAGTGTCCTTCAAGTGAGAAAGAAAATGAAAAGATAAAGAAAATTCCTTATGCATTGGCCGTAGGAAGTTTGATGTATGTCATGATTTGTACAAGACTCGATATTGCTCATGCAGTTGGTGTTGTGAGTAGACTTCTCTCAAATCGAGATAAGAAATATTGGATCGCTGTTAAATGGATTTTGAGATATCTTAGAGGCACTTCTACATATTATGTTATGAAAATGCAAAGCCTGAATTGAGTGGTTAATCGGATGCAAACTATACTGCTAATATTAATTCTCGAAAATCCACATTAGGTTACATAATGATTTTTGCAATGGGAGCTATTTCATGGCAATGAAGATAGCAAAATGTACAACGGAAGCAGAATATATTACTATTACCGAATGAGGAAAGGAACTCTTGTGGATGCAAAAATTCTTACAAGAGTTACACTTGAGCAAGAAAAATTTGTTCTATATTGCGATAGCATGAATGCTATCTATCTTAACAAGAATCCAGTGTTGCATTTAAGATCAAAGCATGTTAATGTGAAATACCATTGACTCTAAAAGAAGTTAGAAGAGAAGCTCTTCCTACTTGAGAAAGTCCACACCAACAACAATATATTCAACATGATGACAAAGGCATTGCTCGTGATGAAACTTGACTCTTGTAGAAGAAAAGCTAGTATGATAAATCTTCCCACATGAGGCGATGGGGGAGAAATGTTGGCTAGGTCCGCCTCATTTGTGGGGCCCAACCAACATGTGAATATGTAAATTAAAAAGAAAAAAGAAAAAAAGAAAATAAAGGTCAAAAGAAAATAAAAGAACAGAAAGAAAGTGGGGTGGCTTCGTGCAGTTGTGTGCTGAAAAGTGAGAGGAGAGAAAAGAGAAAAAGAAACCACCGAAACAAGGGAGAAGAGGGAAAAAGAAGAGGACTACAACTTTGTGGTCTTGATTCGAAGGCCAAACATTGACGGAATCGGCTCAAGTTTGAGTATGTTGTTCATGAGACTAAGGGTTACGAGTTGATGGGTTTCCTTTGTTGAGAACTATCTCCGAATTCTCCCATTACAATTAGGGTTTTCTTACTCCGAATTTATTTATCCACTATGTGATGATGAAATAATATAGTAATATTGATGTTGAGCATTTAGTGTGTGACTAGCTAAAAATACTTTGTGTATCCTGCTATTTTTGGTGATTAGTAAATGTTTATAGGCGGTCCGTGATTTTTCCCTCATTGAGTTTTCCACGTTAAATCTTTGGTATCGTAATTTGCTTTGTCTACTTATCATTTCGAAATTATATTTACATATTGTGAGAATATATATTGATGGTTGTTGCTGGGGATTAAGAAAATTTCCGTTAATTTGTTTCGGGGGAAAATTAATCCTGCATTGCATTTGGCTCATGGTGAATTATTTTCCCCGGTCCTCCCCAACACCTTCTTCATCTCCAAAGACTCTCTCTGCGTTGCTAGGGTTTTGAAGCGGTGGAGGTGGTGATCACGGTGGGGCCGAAAATCATGGTGGGATTCAAGAACCGGTACATGGTGATGGACGTTTTCTTGGATCCGAATCGAGTGCTCGGGGTGGATGACCCCATCATACTCACTCAGTTCAACGTATCCAAAGCGATACGAGACAGCATTTTCGTGAACTTTGGGGAGTGCGGCCTTGCCTTGTCTCTCGGGTCCTTTCGAGGCACTCGTCCTTCTTTATGGGATCCGTCCTATTCGTGGAATCAGTAGGTGTTCGGAGGTTAAATTTTTTGTTATTTTGCTACCAAGTTCTGCGATTCAGTCATGGTCAACCCATGTGATTGTGATTGTTCGTGCAGTGAAGTATGTAAATCCCATCACGGAGCTTTGCATCATCACAGCTGCTTAGGAGGAGCACCAGAAAGTCTGGGCTGCGATCACCTTGGTCAAGAGCGTCGGAAATTGCCCCGTGCTGTTTAATTTACTCGACTTGAGCAGTGAGTCGAACAAGTGTCGAGCGGGATGTTGATTAGCACAAAAATTCATCCTTTGCTTGTTGAATTGAATCATGAAATTCACGCTGCTACTGGTGATTGTAAATAGGTTAGCTTAGTGTGATCGACTTTTGTAAAAATATCTTGTCTCAATCCTTATTGACAAGACAACAATAACACCGGGATCATCAAACTGTTTTTTTTTTACACATCGCATTAACTGAAGCTTAAACTTTGAAAACATAATGGTGCTGAATTTGCAGTGCTGTTATTATGATAATGGCATGATTATCTAGCAGATTGGGAAAAACATCATGTGACGTTATTAGTTTGCTTTTCTTTTCGACTGGCAATGGCATCATGCATAATTATTTGGTGGAAAGATATCTTTTCCTGGAAGCTAATTGAGTGAGATTTCTATTGGTGCCAGGAAGCATCAAGGCCTGTAAAAAAGCTGCCTTGAAGTGTGATGAGTTGAAATTTGAGCAGTACAAGCTCGTCTCCGGTTCTCGTCTCTCACCTGAGGTGATTCAGCAGATGCGCAACTGCCAAGAAAAGATTAAAATTTTGGAGCACTAGGAGCGCTGTACTTGTGCAGTGTACACACCTTTGGCTGGTATTATCTTGAGCAATTTTTGTTTTCTTTTTCCCTTTTATATGATCTTTCAAGTTTCAGTGCAGTGGCATGTAATTGAAGCCCCTGAGCTGGATCTGTATGGTGTATATGTTGGCTGTTGGCAGGAATCTTGTCCTTGTTCTTTGGAGTGCTTATAATTGTCATGAATTATTACTGGACAGCACGTGCATTTGATATTCCAAATTAAACTATGGTGACTGAGGTTTCAAAAGCAGTTGAATTTGGTAATTCTACTTCTTACAGAATCTGCTGATTGGCAACGGAAATCTATCTGTATGCGTATGTACTATGCCTCATAAAGTTTTTATCTATGACTCTTCTCAGTCCATCATCTGTTTGTCGATCTTACTATATCTTCTAGGCTTTATGTCTAATTTGATCTTGACATCACTGTCTTTGCAGGTCTACTGAAGCAGGGCAAGTGAGAAACCCTTTCCAACTTTCACCTTAAGGATCATAACTTTCCTTTTATTCCCCAAGCTCCCTCCGCCCTCTTCTCACTGGAGTTGGTATCTTGTGTATCAGAGACGCCAGGCGAGCCTTACGGCTTCTACTGCTGTGACTTGATATACATGCCGAAACCTCATCTCGTCCATGGGTTAAATTTCCATTACTGAAAGTAGCTGATCCCGTGGTCAGATGATCATATGGGTTTGGTCGATTCATGTGATCAGATTTACACCAAGATTCAAGATGCAATGTGGAATATGAAGCCAAAAGAATATTGTTTGAGCGCAGGTACAAAAGAATTGCTGGTATAGGTTGCGTTTTTTGCAGGCAGTGTGCGCCTGTCTTGACTGGAGTCTGATTGCCCTCTACTCCATGGGACAATTTGGGCTATCTTCAAACAACCATCCTTTTCTTGTATTTATATATGCATTTATTGCCTCTTCTTTTCTATTTTTTTATTTGTTTGGGCGCATTCGTGTTCACTAACTTAGACATGTTGTATGCGAGTCTATTGATTTGGCACTCCAGAAAAACGGAATCAAATTCGGAAAGGTCTATTTCAAGTATTAATTTCGTATAATATCATCATGCTTGTGTATCACTATTATCATAATTCATGACACTCGATAAAGATACTATCTATAAAAGAAAAATTATATGGGTGTCATTCATTTAAGTTGTCCTCACGAGTCAAGTCATTCATAATCAGAAGTCAGTTGATGATAGGCGGATCGGGTTTGCCTAATGTGATATTTAGAGTGAGAATGCTGGTGTCCTCTGGATGTTTTCTGACTGTGCTTACATCCGAACTATAAAGCGAAGAGACACCGAGTGTCGAGGTCATCTTTGTATGCCATTAAAGTTCATGGGGAAATGTATTTCATTTTTAATGCAATAGGAATTAATAAAACAGCTAGATCTTATGCTAATTGTCGAGTCTCGGATGCTAATTAAATAACAGTTGCAAGCCTGCATCTGTTTTGTGCACTCCGGATGCTTCCAAATTGCACCGAGATCCCTTGAATTCGATGGTGTAGATGTTTTTGGAGGTCGTGTTGGTGTAGATGTTTTTGGAGGTCGTGTCTCTCCCGGCAGCCGATCATTCCGGTCTCAATCGTCCTTTATATAAACTTAGAGAGGCTGTGCAAGTGCACAATCTCCTTGCACACACAAAGTTTGAGCTACACCACAGGCACCAAGAAACTCCCGAAACACATAGGTAGCCGAAGCAGCTCTCTTTTCATTGAATTCAATGAAAGTAGCGATCCATGAGTGGGGCTTATGAAGGGTTTCTTAGGGTTACTGTCTCTACCATGTCATCTATATTCTCATTACGTTCCAACTACTAAAATGGCATAGGCAAACCAAACCTATTATAGCTGACTAGTCTGTTACGTGTATCAATATAATTCAGTGATAGAAGTCATTAGGGTACGTTGTAATGAATTCTCTATTGGTTTCATTGGTTTTTATGATGTGATGTGACTTAAAACCAAATCAGAAGAACATGAAAATGCTACTAAGAATTTGTGCCGATCGTACATTTGCTGCTCTCAATGATGGTCTTTGATACACGGAGTTGTAAACTACTAAGCACGTGCAAAAATACAGGTATTACTCGAATTATGGAGAATACTATGGGCATCAGAATGAAATGGAGTATAAAAACCAAATACAAAAAAAATGCATATTTCTTCGAAACAGGTTGGGAAATCCTACTGAAACTATTTAGTAATGTAGACTAATAGTCATCATGATAACTGGACCACAACACGTAATGATTGCTTCTCATGACGTTTGATCTCTCAATTTTCGGTCGACAAAAGCAAGTTAAAAGTGAAAATAGCACCCGTAAGTCAGCTATAGAAATAAATTAATTCATGATCCTCATTTAGTGAACAAAACCCTCTTTCCTATATATATATATATATATATATATATATATATATATGAGATCATATGTCGTAGGTGTGCATCTATATATTTATGGGTAAATTCATAGCTTGAAGAAAAAGAGAGCAGATATTACCTTGCAAAATTCTCTTAATCCTTAATTTATTATAAAAGCATTATACATCAATGATAAATAAGGAAAAAACAGATAAAATTATTAATTGGTGAGTTTAGATTTATTGACCAATACATTATTATTACATCCAAATTAACAAGTGAGGCAAATCGATGCTGATATATTCTTTTGGAAATATTCTATTAAATTGAATGATATGATTTATTTTATGTTCTAATTAATGTAAAATGTATGTGTCTAACTAATGTTAAGGAAAGTGGAAAGGAATGGAACTTTGTGATGATGCGATTCAACTACAAAACTCCATTCTGCCAAACTTTGTTATTATTTATAGATATTAGATATCACTGAGTACCTGATCACAAAGTCTTTTTGGATCACGAAAATTGCAGACAGCAATAATTCTGACTGCAGGCACGTGGGCAAGCCAAATCGAAACAGCAGCAGCTAATGTAATTAAAAAGGAGCTAAAGGTATGGACATTGGTACACAATTAGGGAGAGACTAGTAGATTCAAGGCTGGATCAGACGCCATTCTGGAACCGCTAAACGGTCTATTCAAGGTGGGGGTGGTAGGTTATCGTCACGAGGGCCCCGGATGGATGTGGCCTCACTCCCTGCATTCTCACGCCCTGCAGTCTCCCTCCTTGCCATTAGGAGACGCGCAAAAATCCATCTGTCCCCGAGGAAACGAATGAGAGGATTTCTAGCCCCAAGCGGTACACAATATAACCACGCGAGGTTCCACAAGATGATGCAGAGGGCGAAGGATCCGCAGACCAAGACAAAAATCGAAAGCCCAGCGAGTTTGGTTACGGTCACGTATACGCCTACCATGAATGCCAGAGGCATCGTGGCAAGAGTTACCAACAATGGAACATTTGATAGGTCAAGGGCAGCTCCCATCATGTAAGGATCATTAACATGCGTCCAGAAGAGGATCACGAGTGCAATGATCGAGCTATACAGGGCGATGGAGTTGCAAATCACAAAGACATTGTACATGGCTTTGTGGAGTAATATGGGGCTTCCAGCATCTGGGTTAGAGCCATTATATCCTCCGGGAACGGATAAACCACAAGTGAAAGTGACAGAGGCTATAAGGCCCGCCACGACCATGCGAATATTCGCTTTGTCCCTTATTCTATCCAATTCAAGCGGTTCCAATCGTTTCTGTGGTCTCCGACCGGTTGGCTTGCAGATAGCTAATTCTTCACTTCTTGGTGTTCCAGCAGATTTCAAAATTATATTCGTAAACCTCTGCAAGTAGCGAGTCAAACAATAAACAAAAAATCAAAACATTACGATTTTGGCAACTAAATTACAGATCTGGGTGAGAGCACACTATATGACTTGCCTCATTAATTTATGTTCTAGTTATGTCCTGACTGGTATACATTGCGATATATGATTACCCATTAGAAAAGTGTAAAAGGTCGTACCTTATCGGTTGGACCAAGTAATACTTTAATGTTCTGCTCTACTACGTCACGAGCCGTCATGTTATTCTTGTTGACCAACGTGAGATTAACTCTTCTGTCTCGTGCAAGAAGCAAGACTGGAGGTTGGGAGTGCAACGCAGCCAGATGCAGAGGTGTATTCCCGTCGAAATCTCTCGCATTAATGAGGTGACTGAAATTGGGATTTTTCAGTATGTCTCTAACAATTTTAGTGCGTCCGTACCTCACTGACACGTGAAGAATGTTTTGTCCCTGCTTAGTTGAAAACTCTACAGGGTCTGGCCATTGCTGAAGTAGCTCCTTGACAATCTTGTAGTGATTCATCATGCAAGCAACATGGATAGGAAGATAGCCGTCCGTGCCATCTTGCTCCAGGGCGCTTGTTGGGCACTTCTCCATCAAAAACTTGACTCCAGGGAGATAATTCTTGTACGCTGCCAAGTGGAGTGGAGTGCCGTCTCCCGCATCTCTCAATTGAAATAGCCATTCCTTTTTTTCCCACATCTTGATCAGCATTTCTATATATAATGCAAGAAGATAATCATTTGGATGAATATGATGTCTGTAATTCTTCAATAGGAGTTGATCCCATCTTAGACGATCCGAAGTGTCAGGAGTTCACTCACGATTTTGCCCCATTGGATTGCAAGCTATCATACCATATGTTACACGTACCTCATTAATCTAGACTTTGCTTGTGACGCTTGATTTTTCCACCACCAGTGGAAACCAAAATTTAGAACCCAAGAGAGTGGTGACCAAGAAGATCAAAGAATAAGCGAGGGCACAAAAGTAGGATTTACCCTTTTCCTTATGTATAATGGCGACATGAACGGGAGACATGCTGAAGATCTTTTGACTTTTTGATCTCCTCCAGTCCTCGCCATCGTCTAGCGCTTCCAACAAGAGCTCGAGAACCTCCAAGTCCCCAGTTTCGACTGCGACGCACAATGGAGACTTGCTTTCGTTATTTTGACAATACAGTCGGCTGGGGTCTTTACTCACTAGATGACCGATCACCTTGCGATGGCGATTCCTCACGGCCTCATGCAGAGCAGAGTTGCCGCAGCGGTCGGGGTCTATTGGCACCCCTTGAAGGAGGAGAAGCTCCACCGCAACAGCTTTTCCGGCTCTAGCTGCAATGTGAAGCGGCGTCTCTCCTCTGGAGTTCTCACAGTAGATCAAGTGCTCAGGGACGAATTCGATGAGCGCTCTGACATTATCATCACTCTCTGTATTCCATTCATGTCAGGTTAATTTGAGCGCAAGAGTTCGGTAATTTTAAAAACGCATCGTCCCACCGTTTTTAATATACCTGCCGCAGCGTGAAGCAGTGTATTTCCTAAGGGGCTGCGTCGCCCGAGAAGGACAGGCAAGGACACTCTTTCTTTGGCACAATGATCCTCCAGGGCTTCGATGAACTTGTCAATGTCCCCTTTCTTTGCGACCAAGAATAGCTGGGGATCCATAATCTTGTCGGGTTGTGGAGGATCGTGCTGTTGCTGGTTCAGGTCGCCCCTGGGTTTTAATGCTTCCAGTCTCTGCCTTCTCTGCCTCCACATCTCCTGGTGCAGACGCTGAGCCATCTCTCCGTGGGTGACTATGCCCTGTGACTTTGAGTGAAATGCAATGGTGTCCTGCTAGGAATCAAATTCAGCAGAGTTATAGTGACCTAGTCGAGTCCAACGAGATTCGCCTTAATGAACCTCCCCAACCCACATTTTACTGTTGTGTTAAATTGGTCTCCAATGCGCATATTCATCTCTTTTTTCTCTCTTTATGGATAAATACTTGACTGATGGTGAAGGACGGGTCCACTTTCTGCCACAAATGTTTCTTAGGACGACCAGAAATAAGAAGGAAAATATTTTTTTTAGGAATGGCAAAATACACTTTGCCCATGTGAAAATTGCATTGAATTAATTTTATCCCCTAACAGTGATTGGATAGTAAAGGAGATCTGGAACAAACTAACGCGTTGGACACACAGAATATTTTACATCTACATTGGTACTGGGGGTAAATCTGTTTTTTTTTTTTTTTTTAACAAAGTTACTTTTCCACTTTCTTGTGAAATTTTTAAAATTATTTCAAAATATAAAATTAGCAAAAAAAAATTATGACGTTATATGTGTCAATATTTGTATTTCAAAATTTTTAGATATTTTACACTGAATAAAATCAAATAGCAAAGGAAAAAAAATGAAAAAAGTAAGTTAAAATACTACTAACAAACCTAAACTATGCCTATCATGACAACCATATCCAAAAAAAAAAAAAAAAATTGTGTCGCAAAAACCTCTAAACTTACATCGGTATGACAAAAGTACCCCCAACATTTACTAAAAATTCTAAACTTCATCCTAAATCCACCAAAAACAAAAAAAATATTGGGGTATTGATACATTGGGTATAGTTTAAGAGTTTCGATGGCACAAAAATTGTTTTAGGGTATTTTGTTACAGGTGGTGGAGTTCAGAATTTTCTGTGATACAAAAAAAAAAAAATTAAGACATTTATAAGTTTAGGATTTAATTTCAAAAGTAAAAATGACACCCCAACAATCCGTTGCCCCATAAAACTATTGAAAGAAAATGCATAAAGCAGTGGTCCGTTCATTGTTGCTTCTTTGTTTTTTTTTATTTATGGGTGACGTCACTTAAGCCCCCCGTGAGAAAAAAATTGTTACATAGCTGTGGTAAAGGGCCTAAAGGCTCCTTTGTTCAGAATTACGTCTTCTTTAAAACTTTCTTTTTTTACCTTTTTACTGAATTTTAAATTTCAAAAAGTTATATAACAAGAATATGAATTTATATTTCAATATTTATATGATGTGCAAATTTTAAGTGCTAATTTAAAAAAAAAAAACTAAAATATGTCAGTTGCAAGATTTATGGTCCATTTATTTCATAGAAATTCTTTAGAAAATATATTTTTTTAAAATGATTGATTATATTGCTTACAAAAATGAATGAAGGAAAAATATTTTCATTTTTCACATAAATATCTAGGCATAAACTGTTGTTGATAATGAAAATATATTTTTTTGTTGGCTAGTTATTTCAAGCGATAATAATAATTAATTTTAGGAAATTATTTTTTAAATAATTTATTTTTTCCGAAACAAACAGAGCCTTAAATTAAATATACAACTAAAAGCACATAGTCATCCCACGGCAAATGATGCCCAAAAAGTATGGCACGGACAAGAATACACAACAAAAATGAAGACCTTCACGCCAACAAGACCAGAACTACCATCTACAGCTGAAATACTTAGCCATGACCAGAAAGAGAACTCATAAATCACAACAAAAAAGCTGATCGAACCAAAAGAAAGCCGCTCTCCACCCTCTTCGGAACGAACACAATGCCTTCTCTCCCCCTCTCTCTCGCTCTGTGATCTCTCTCTCTCTCTCTCTCTCTCTCTCTCTCTCTCTCTCTCTATTCTGAAAGCAAAGCTGTGAGGGAGGGGAGTGGAGGGAAGGGGAGTATTTATAGACGAGGAGAGGGCCCACGGGCTTGTTGTCCTCTTTCTTCGCGTGGGATTTGAATTAGCATAGACATATTGCCAACGAGGGAAAGGAGTATTTATAGACGAGGAGAGGGCCCACGGGCTTGTCGTCCTCTTTCTTCGCGTGGAAGATGACGAAGGAGTGAGAGAGAGAGAGAGGGACGACTAATTAGTAGGAGAGAAGTAGATATAAATGAAATGCGAGTGAAATTCGCGTGAGATTAAGGGTGGGTTTGTTGGATTTTAATTTTTAAACACTTTCTTTGCCCAACCCACTTCGTTCTCGTCCGTAAACTCAGGAAAGTAATCCATTCGACGTAACCTCAAAATGTCACGAAATATGTCCAGGCGTGTAGTTTTGAGCAGCACCTAATGCCCAGTACTCGGACATAACTATTTGTTATATTTTAGATCACTCACGAATTTCATCATCAATGGATCCACAAGCGATACACGCATCGCCATTTTGGAGAAATTTGCCTTGCCCTCGGTCCTCAAGACAGAACAGGATTGCCTGTTGTCACAAAGATGCACTACTGGATACTTGTTTTCTTGATCATCAGTACGCTTGAATTGGTACTATCGTTATGACTTAAATTCTGGAATTGTATCCGTAACATTATTTCCAGAATTTCATATAGCTCTTTTAGACCCCAAACTCTTATTGGCGTTGAAGGTCCAGCTGATTACTAGTGCTCTTTAAACTCCAAATTTTACAATGTTGATAATGATACATTGCGAATATGAGCCTGTAAAGATTCGAGATGAGCCTGTAAAGGAAATCTTATCCATGTGAATTTCCTAATACAGGTAGGTTTCTTAAAAGGGTATATGATGGAGTTTTATTCGGTCATTACAAATTAGGGCAAACATGAGGAGATTTTCAATTTAATTTTTGTGAGTTTTCTGCGAGAGATATACATTTATGGGCTTCCTTTGAGTAATAAGGGGTTGGGATACCGTTAAGTGATTGAGCGATTGTAAACTTCGTATTCTCTAGATTCATAGAGGCTGCGCTTGGCGATCAAGATGGAATTTTGGACAGAATATGACAAAATCTACATTTAGTGCTTACTTATGATAGGACAAAGTGAGATATAATGAAAGAGGATATAGACCGGATCAAATTATTCGATGGGGAAAGTGGGATAAGGTGGACAGGGATTTGTAATATCCGTAAAAGGAAAAATATTTTTCTCAAATAATAAACCTCTTAAATTAACAAATTTAAAATTATATTTCAACAGAAATCATATTTAAATTCTAATGTAAGAAATTCAAAATGACAAGAAATAAAATTTATTTTTTAAATATAATCTTATTTTTATTTATATATTCAAATTCAATTTTACCTTATAATATAAATTCAACATATAAATATATATATTTATCACATATTTTAGGTGTTTTGGTGTTTTAGGTATATTAGTAGAGTTTTCCAGTTAATAAAATTTTATTAGAGAATGATGGAAGGAGAAGAAGCAAATAAAAAAGACTGGAATATAAAATAAAAAAGCAAATAAAAAAAAAAAGTAAACAAGAGTGTCATAAGAGATTTCTACCATCTCCATTTATAAAATTTATGGTTTATTATATTGATAGACCACCCAACAATATATATGATGTGATGTGACGATATTTGACTTTATTATTGCAATCATCAAACAGTAGATAGGATATATCAAAATCCTCTGGATTTCATATTTGATCCTTTCATGTTCTATCTCAATTAAAAATCTAGACGATGAAACATACGCTGGGGTTTTTTTCATTGTTGACTGCCCGCATGACCCCGATGCTTGGACCAAAACCCAAATCTCTAGTGTCCTTAGTTGATTCCTCTAGTGATTTCTTTTTCTTGTTTTAGCTTTAAATTATGAAATCTATTAACTTTAGCATTATTTTCACAGCAATTGATATAAGAGTTAAAGTTATAGTTTCTATAGTTGATTTGGAGTTTTGTTAGTGTAATCGCTATTTGGAAACCTTACTGCTCGCAATTATGTATAAAGTAAGGGTTGAAATTGAGAATTTCAACAAAAGTGACTAGGGCTATAGATCATTCAGATGCATAGCTATCAACAACTTAGGATTTGGCAAAGATTGTGGGATGGTAAAGATAAATTGCCAAAAACGAAGAAAGAGGTTGATAAGGTAGTGTTGTTTAATAAGGCGAATATCATAATATTGTTAAATATGTTGGATAAGGTATTGATTGTGGCCGAAGAGAAGAGGCTACAACATTGTGGAAAAAACGTGAGGCACTTTATCTAATAAGGATTTGAATAATCGAGTGCATACATTGAAAATGATATTTTGACAAGATGGTTGAAAGCAAAGCTGTGAGGGAGGGGAGTGGAGGGAAGGGGAGTATTTATTGACGAGGAGAGGGCCCACGGGCTTGTCATCCTCTTTCTTCGCGTGGGATTTGAATTAGCGTAGACATATTGCCAACAAGGGAAAGGGCCCACGTTGAATTAGCGTAGACATATCGCTTGCATACGCTGAAAATGAAAGTTTGATTTAAGGTGGTTGAAAGCACATTTACAAGAGTTTAACAAACTCATGATTGACTTAAAGAATGTTAATGAGGTTTTGCCTAATGAAAAATAAGCATATGTAGTTGATTCTTTTGAGCAATTTACCGATTCACTGCTACTGAGGCGCACTACAATTATTTTGGAAGAGGTAAAGTCCTCCTTATTTTCTAAGGAATGGCAAAAAAAGTTATGAGAAGATAACTTAGCGCAAGATATATGTTTAGTTATCCGGTGTAGAGACGCATGACAAGAGTCCGGAAGTAACACATGAAATAATAGGTCTAAATCAAGGTCCAATGTTCGAACCTGTCAATGATAGGGCACTAAAAGAGAGATTGTTTGAAGTATGAGGGCAAAGGAGTTTAGGTGGAGTCCGCACGCAATTGGTAATATTGTTACTACAATAGATAATAGTTCCAATGATGCTGATGAAGTGTTAGCATTCACCATGAGTTCATCAAGTGATTATTGAGTGCTTGACTCTAGATGTTCTCATCATGTGACTTTCTCATAGGAACTAGTTTACTACCTATCATTGCACAGAGGGTGATAAGGTCTAATGGGAAACTATGCTGCTTGTGAAATAGTAGGTATTGGAATGGTTTACATTAAGGTGCAGAATGGAGTAGTGAGAACGTTGACTAACATGAGGCTTGTATAAGATCTAAGAAAGAACCTTATCTCATTAAGTGCTCTTACCTGGTTTGGATATTGGATCTCCGCTGAAGGTTTGAGATTTGAGTGTCCCTCGAGTTGTGCTTATTTTGATGTAGGGAGATAGACTGCTGGGTCTTATCTCCAATGGGGAAAGACAATGATTAGCTCATTTGTTAAATTCTCTGAGACTTCAAGTCAAGACCCGACATAATTGTGATGCAACTCAGACACATGAGGTCACCAAACTGAGAAGCTAAACTTTTGCGAACACTGCGACATGGATAGTCAAGAGAGAGTGAAGTTCAGTACAGCAATTCACGAAATCTCAGAGATTATAGGCTGCAGATTAGTTATGAGCGTGAATAATGTTGGAATTTCTTCCAAATGTTGTTCACTATTGTTACAACGTTCTTCAGTACCTGGAACAATACTTGTTGCCGTGGATGAAGGAAGAGTTATGGGTAAAAGAGATTCTATCCTAATTTCCTGGATGTCCATATTATGTCGTTCATACTCCCACTAACTTCACCACTTTATCTGAGTTTTGCATTATTAGTAATGATGGTAATTGAAGTTAGTTTGTCGTTTCGTATATTTCATATGTTCACATTGGAAATCTAGAGATGCCTTCTCGTGGTTCTCGACATATACTCCCTTAGTGACCTTAACAACCGCCCCGCTATTCCTATTGGCTCTCAAGAGTCAAGAGTTATCATTCCTTCAATGGATAAGTATGATGAAATAAAATAATTGATATAATTAGAAAAATAAACTAGTTCATTAACCTGGACTTACCAAAGTGCTTGGTTGTTGCCTTCTAGGCATTATCCGGTGAAGGATCATTTCATTAACTACTTCCCTGTCACTTCTAGATATTCTGCGTGCGTCGTCGTTGTCTTCTGGGCATCGTCTGGTGGGCGTTCTATCTTGATGCTGAATGGAGTCAACCCACATGAGCTGATAGTATTCTAATTCATGCACCGGCGGTTTAGTTCGCCTGTGCTTCACATGGAAGTATCTTTAACGTTCATATTGTTGTCTTTTTTGGCCACGACATTAGTATCGTACCTAAAAACAAGGAAAACGAAGGAAAGAAAACATGATAGACATGTGAAATAGATTACAAAGGATAATTGATTTAGAAGTATACCTGATCACCATGAGAATAAGAGATTTTCGTTATATTGAAAGTAATTGTTCTAAAAAAATTTTAGTCCAATTAAAGTGGAAAACAATATGGAATAAAGGAAAGGTAAATGTCTCCTTACCCATAACTGCTCCTTGATCCATGTCTCCAAGTGTTGTTCCAGAACTGAAGAACGTTGCAACTATACTGAACAACATTTGGAAGAAATTCCAACGCTATTCACCCATATAGCTTAGATTTGTTTTATTTGTGCTCTTCATCATTGATTGTGCTCGTCTCACGTATGCACGGCCACTGAATATGATCGGCGTTAAGGATCTGTTACTTGACTTTTGGATCAAACCATAATTGCCCGCATATTTCTTCATACAGCATGGTTAAAATTTCCATGACTCTTCCATTCACACATGTAGCTCTGGTCTGACCTCAATACAGCTCAAGATTTCCAGGGAGGACAGTGAATTTTAAAGTGATGCTATTTGAATGAAAACAAAACGCTAAATGCCAATTGCTAACTAACTATAGTTGGCCCTGGGATATGAAATATTAGAAAGAATTGAGTCACTCTCTCCACATATTTTTGGGAAAAAAAAATAGAGATTTCATGGAACTTATTAAATTATATGCCAATGGAACTATTTCGCTTTCTTTTCCCATTGTAATTTTTTTTTCCCTCTATTCCAGTACATACTCTCTTGTCGTCCACGACATAGCCGGTGGTCGGTTGTTTAAAATAATTTCTTCCGAGGAAACATCACTGTCTCTCGTCGTCTACAATTTTGTCTCGCTTACTTGATAATAACATCATACATAGAATTTATTAAAAAAAAAAAGAAAAAAAGAAAGGTCCTTTTCAAACTGTCCAAGAAAAGATTATTTTGACAGAAACATTTTAACCACTTCCTTAGCTGGGCCATGTAATTAACTATAAGGGAAAAAAATAAAGAGATTTCTCATCCATTGCCAACTGGAAGTAGTTTCCGGATTGGCTGCAGATTCTCGGGATTCACAGAACAAGTTTTGGGAAAACAAAAGATTTTCACACGTTTCTGTCCAAAAGAAGTTGCTCTAGGAAGGCATATGATTTTGGCACGGCTGCATGTCTAGTATCAATCTCCCAATTAGCGTATGGTATGATGTGTTTGGGTAGTCGTCCCTCTTGATCATCACATACATGACCCTTGGCATAACAGGGAAGAACCAAAAGTAGACATGACACGCGAACACACATCAACTCCCATGGAATTGGTCATCTTTCGTTACGTTTCCCGCACCTTTCTATTTCAAGCATTTTTTCTTTCCGTGTACTTTGTTATTTCTGTGTAGCGTATTTAGTAATTACCTTTTAATGTAATTTACTTTTCATCACATTTAGATCTCAATTTCGTCACTCCATCAAACCTCCATTCGGGTATTTGGCTCGAGTGTGTAATAGCAGAACGATTTTGATCTCCTCCAATGTTTCTAGTATCAATCTCCCGGTTGGGGGTAAGATTTTTTCTATATGTTGGTCCCCAATACAAGGTGGAGAACGCGTGATATTTTTCCTTGATCTATACATTTTTAATAGAGATTCTAGAAATACAGTTAATTGAGATTTAAGAGGAACAATAGAGCACTGTGAATAAGTAGTGTTGGCACACCAACTTCCATTATTGAGGACACTGATTACCAACAAGATCTCTCTTTTATAGTTATTACATGATTAATTTAATAAACTCAACTAACAAAGTAAAAGTGAAGGATTTTTCCTACTAACTGGACATGCGATGATCTTGTTATGGCCTTACGAGGACCATGCGAGTAATTGCAAAACAGGTCACTCGAAGGAGTCAACTGAGACAATTTCGAAGAGGCAGTTGAGAAAGGTACGGCAATAACTTTCTTCTTCTAGGAGCACTAATGACTGCTTTGTTGATTTTGATTGTATGTCCTATAAGCATAAGACGGAAAATTTATACTATAAATAAAATGATTAGTGGCATGATTATGAGAAAACACCATATATGTTAGTGATCAAGAAAATCACAAACGTGGGTCCTATAAACTTGCTAGTACCAAGTAATCTATACTTTCCAAGTTCATAGAGACATGTACTGTTTAGTTGTAGTTGGTAGATGGCTGACTCAAGCATAGAAGCGAAAATATACAATGGTTCGTATTCACATTAGAACCAAGATTCTGCCGGATCAATTGACATTTAGAAGCCAAAATGACGAGGAGAGTTGATTCAGTATCAACAGTCTAAGGTTCGACGTGTGAAATGCAAGTATAAAAGCCGTGACCACTGTTGAACTCCTAATTCAGACGACCCGAAGAAGACGAATAGAAAAACTGGAAGAATTGTAGGCTTGAAATATGCAGGGTACTGCTGATGTTATTGCGCTTTGCATACTGAAATGGCCAAGGTTAAGCGGGAGAGATATGAAGCTATATCCCTATATCACAAAGCAAACCAAAATCAACTTTCGACCTCAAGTTTTGACACAATAATTCTAGTAAAGCCCAGGTCTGCTTACTAAATGAACGAAATGATAACATAAAAGGGTAATATAAATCCCATCATATACCGTAATCTTAGTATATTCTGACTTAAAGTTTTTTTTTTGGTCGGTATTCTGACTTAAAGTTAAATCTCCATAACCCTGCGCCAAATTAATCTCGTTTTCTAATTACCTCCAATCATATATTCTCCTCTTTTGTCGATTCTTCTTCCAGAGTGTGCCATTTTCGCTATTTACCCTAAAATTTTCTAATGTTTTAGAGAGGAAAATTTAGATATAACTACTCGCTCGATTAATGGCGTTGCTGTCAGCCCTGTTCCTAAAGATCTGGCATGGAGGGACGCAACAGAAGTAGGACTGGGATCGATGCAGTCCTTCCTAGGGTTATAGAAAAATCCAAGGACCCTGAAGGGAAAACATCCGAGAGGGCTATATGCCGACACTGATTTGTTTCATCTGTCCGAAGAAGGGAGATAAAAATTTGGGACAGAGACTAGTCGTCGCCAATATCGGCAAAGACAGAATCAAACCAAGGAATCCGTACAGATTCAGCTGACAAGATGTGGAGGCCTGCAGTAACAAATTATTTGCTGGGAAAAACTGAATGATTCCATCCTAAAAGATTGAGAGTAGATAAGTGAAAAACAACTACGACATATCCTAAATATCGTCCGTAGTGAGACACTTTAGACATTACAGAATATACATCTAGGTTGTCTACAGTTACTATGACTAGTAACTTCTAATTGGAAAGCTCTTGATAGAAGATAAATATTGCTCGGAGTTGCAGACATGTATATCTGGAGAGACCCTAGCCAAAAAATCAATTTGCGACTGCTGGAAAAAAAAAAATTACCACAGGAAACCCATTGGCCTGTCACAGAAAAGGCACCACAAAAGAAAGCCAATAATAATGCCTGATTTTGCCATCAGTATTGCCTAACCAATTGTTTCTAGGCATACGGTTTTGCCACCAGTGTTAGGACCACGAAAACCTTAGAGTGCAAATGATAACCATTATATTTCTATGTCCTAATTCTGGCTAGAAATAGATGTTTTCATTTCTATTCCCTAGATGAGTTTCTGAGCAATAATATGTGTTTAATAACAATACAAAATTTTGGTTCTCAAAATACAAATTCATTTGATAGATCTTCTTAAATATCTCCCTCCCAAGTAGGCGGTGAGCGACGGCGGGTGGGCGGCCAGTTGGTAGCGAGGGCGAGCGATGAAAAAAGTTTTTATTTCTCATTTCGATTCCAAAAATTTAAAAGAAAAAGAAAAAGAAAAAATATACTTCTCATTTTTATTCCAAATCTATTTCTAGGCTAAAAATTTATCTTCGGAATAGAAAAATGAAATTGAGTTACCAAACAAATTTCAATTTCAAATGTTCCCAGAAACAAAAAAAAAAAAAAAATAGAAAAATAGAGAAACATAATGGTAATCATTCGTGCCGTTAGTCTCTCTGGAAATGAAAAAAAAAAAAATACTACAACTGGCTTAGTCCCGTGGCTAGAGAGTTACGGAATGACCTAGCTATTTTTTTATGGCCAGGCGAGGTCTTTCATCAAGGATAACCTAGGAGTGGATTGAAGACAATGTTAAAAGGTTTGGTATCAAAGATGTTGAAGATACCATTGCCCTGGACTTATTGATCTCACAACTTTGATTGATCTTGGTGTTGATGCTGATTGATACTGATTAGTCTATTGATGACAAACTAGAATTTTGTGTATTAGGAGATCTTTTCCTTCATTCTGTATATTCTTTTTTTCCTTAGCTAGTTTGATCCTATGTATTATAAATAGGACCTGATTGTATACACTCAAGATCAACGAAAGCAATACAGAATATATTTCTTCCAAATATCTTTCCTTTCACTCACTTTTCTTACATGATATCAGAGCGCTCCTTTTAGCTTCCGCATATCATTTTTCTTTTCAAGCTTCAAAGCCTTCCATCGCTTCTTTTCTGTCCGAACTACCATCACCTTTGATTTGGTTCGGTTATCAGTTCGATTCGATTTTCGGTTCGGTTTTTGACACTTTTATCGCCAGCTACGGGCGAGGCTACCTTTGCCCATGGCGAGGCTAGCCTTGCCCAAATTTGGGCGAAGCCGCCTCATTTGTGGCCCAAGGTGAGGCTAGGTGAAGGGCATGACCCTTGCTAGCTACTGTAGGGAGAAGAAGCCCAAGGAGGAAGGAGGGAAAAAAGAAAAGGAAAAAGAAAAAAATATCTAAAAATATCTAAAAATTGTCACTCTAACATTAACAAAACGGCCGGTATCCACATCAATAATGGCTGGTTAAAATTAACCGGATGGACTGATCTACTATCAATGTAAAAAGGATTTAGGATCAAATTAGTATCAATATAATAATTTATGATTTTTTTGATAATTTTACCGATAATTATAAACAACGAGAGGGCCCATGGGCTTGACCCGCTCTCTCTTCTCATTGATGTTGATGAAGAAGCGAGAGAGAGAATTATAGACTAGGAGAAGGCTCACGGGATTGTCATTCTCTTTCTTATGGTTGACGTTGACGAAGAAGTGAGAGATGGAGAATTATAGACGAGGAGAAGGCTCACGGTTCGTCCTTCTCTCTCTTCTTGTTGATGTTGACAATGACTTGAGAGAGAGAGAGAGAGAGAGAGAGAGAGAGAATTATGGACGAGGAGAGGGCCCACGGGCTCGTCCTTCTGTTCTCGTTGACGTTGACGATGAAGTGAGAGAGGGGAGAAAATATTTAGTGGGTGCAAGCGCCATCTGAGTTGGCGTGCTTTTTTATTAATGTCCAATAATAGATTGATACGTGTCTGTTGAGTGGAATAAAAATGAATGAAAATTTGATTTTTATCTTCTTCCTCCATCATAGAGCACCACCTATCCGGCCACCATGTCCATCGCTTCCGAAGTTGCTTGCAGTAGGCCAAAGCTACACTTCCGTCATCGCTCGCGTTCGGCTCCAATGTTGCCCGTCCAAATCGGGACAAGGCGGTGGCTTCTCGAGCTTATGGCCAGGGTAGAGCTCAAACGGCCATGGCTCGAGATCTGTCACGAGTGCACCTCGCAGAAGGGAGCTTGCTAGAGGAACTCGAAGGGAGGACGATGGAAGGGGACACTAGAGAGAGAGAGAGAGACTGCATAACCATTTGAGGCGGAGGAAGGGACTTGCTGCAGGAGCCATGGTGGGGAGGTGGGCATTGAAGATGGAGGTTACGGTGGTCATGGCCGAAGTGGGGCAGTGGATCCTCAACTGGCCGGAGAGATGGTGGCTCTGATGGAGATGAGGAGAGAGAAAATCTGTATTTTCAATTTCTTCTAAATCAGGACACGTGTCAATTTTTAGTTGCACCAACTCATATTAATGCGGGCCACGTCAGCCGGTTTCGTGGCACTCACAAACCACCCCACTTCCCCCGCCCGGGCGGCCCAGAGAGACAACAGATGAGTAGGAAAGTAGATGGAAATCCAATGCGAGTGGAATTTGCGGTGAAGGGTGGATTTGTCGGAGAATATATATTTTTTATAATTTCAAACACTCCACTTTTGCTAAACTCACCTCTTTCTTGTTCATAATTGATTCATTCAACGTAACCTCAAAAAAGGTTAAGAAATATGTCTAGTCGTGCGGTTTCGGCCCCAACCCGAGCATTCGGATACAGCCGTTTGTTACCCTTTAATTTAGATGACTCATGAATTTCCTCATCTATGGATACAACATTGACACACACGCATCTCCATTTTGGTGCAATTTGCCTTACCCCCACTTCTCATTTATGTAGCATCGACATGGACACGCAATACATGACACAACACAAACGACATGTTGATACGTTATTTCTCAAAAAATAGAGTATTTTAATACATTGGAACATGTTATATTTAAATATATATTTACAAATAAATAAATAATAAAAAGAGCCTAGAATGAATTTACATACTTCCAAATTCATTTTGTTGCGCTCCTTCATGTTAGGAAAGTATTTCTTAAAGCACTGTAGTCTTTTTTGGTCGATCTCCCTATTCTTATAGGGAAAAAATCGAGTAAGTTACTCATTAAGCCATTGATCATTATATTACCTTATTTAATAAAATAAAATAGAAATAGAAAATCATAATAAGAAAGATGAGCATTATATTATCATGTCAAATAAAGAATAACTAATAAAGTAATAATGTCATATAATTTTAGAATGACTTCTTAACCCATTCAAATATTTAGACTTTTATTTTTGTTGTGCATATCGACATCAAACTTGTTTTAATCAGTGCATTTTTATATACACACAATAGGTCATGGGAAGAAAAGATGAAATAACAAAAACCCTCTTCGAAGATTTGCCAAGATAAAATCGCAATTACACTCCGCAATCCCAACATCTAAATGATGTAGCTAAATTAAATGGAAAAAATTAAAAGAAAATAAAAGTCATTCAATTTTGGATGACAAAATTTTTAATATCATCCATAGTGTATTTAAGATTAAATATCAGAGGCGGAGGCAGAAAGGGAGTCCTTCGTTTGTGGGCCAGACGTCTGTGGATGTGGGCTTGATATTCGACACTAAATCAATCTCCTACAAGCTCGGACTCCTCCTTCGCAACGCTCCTCACTCTCGCAAGCCACGGCTTCCGCACCACCAACGGTTCGGCGCCGAATCGCACCTAACTCGCCGGCTTGCACCTAGCAGCGAAGAAGAAAGGGACCGTGTGCCGCCGTCGGAGCCAAAGAAAGCGACAAGGAGAGAGAATTGGCACCGAGGCGACTGTAGGCTCATCATTTGTGATGCCTCGTTTCCACCTCCTCACTGCTAAGGATCAGCTGGTCGGAGCTTCACAGCAACGGCAGCCGATGCGCATAGCTTGTTAAGTTCCTTTGATAGGGGCGAAGAAGGTCGGTGGCGATGGCGACGGCGGTGGGGAGGTGGAGGAAGACGACAGAGAATAGCCAAAAGAAATTGGCGCTTTATCTTCTGCTACGATGGAAGGAGGAGAAAGGAGATGATTAGTTTGGCTTTTTGGTTCCCTATTTTTGTTATTTTTATTTATTTTTTTCATGTATTTATATTTTGATCCATCAAGTATTGAAACTTTTTAAAATTGACCCCGTGTGTGTCGGAATCGCGTGATAGAATTTCGAACTTGTGTGTCGGAGCATATCGGGGAAAGTTGACCTCGTGTCCAATTTTCTAACACTCGTTGACCACGTCTCGGGGCGTGTCGAAACACGTCAGAGTATGTTGTACACGTGTCGGAGTATCAGACATGACACGAAAACTCTCGGAAAGTATTAGTGCTTCTTAGGTTCCCATGAAAGAATAAGATTCCTTGTTGTGAAAAAAAGAAAAAAGAAAAAAGAAAAAAGATACTACTTTGATACTTGTTTTCTTGATCATCAGTACACTTGAATTAATACAATCGTTGTAACCCTAAATTCTATAATTGTATTTGTAACATTGTTTATCTTTCTTTCTATATACTTTTCATATATGTGTAATGTATTTCCTCATTTTCTCGGAATACAAATTTCAATTTCAACAAAAATTACTTTTACTCGCACTTTGCTCGTAGTTTCATCACTCCATCAAACCTCCATTCGCGTATTTTGTGTTCGAGTGTGTAATAACGAAACAATTTTGATCATTCTCCAACATGTCTAATATTATTCTCTCAATTAGGCTAGCATCTTTCTCTATATGTTTGTCCCTCGGTACAAGGTAGAGAAGGTATGAAATTTTTCCTTAGTCTTTGGTTCTTTGATAGAAAGAGAATCCAAAAAACACATCACCAAGGTTTGAGAAGAAGAATAGAGTACCGTGAATAAGTGCGATAATTGTTCAAAAAGTTCTAAACATATTGTAAATAGGTTAATTCACTCTTAAACTTTCCTATTTGGTTAATTTAGTCCTAATACTATAATGATTTGCCAATGTAGTCCTTCCAATCAACTTTAATCAGAAATCGTTGACATTGATAATTTAAACATTTTTTAATAATTTTTTTAATAATTTTCTTTTCATTCTATTTTTTACACCGTTCTTCTTTCTTGAAGGGCTGGCACCTCGGCAACCCCTGCCCACACTTCGGGGAAGAAGAACAGTAAAAAAAAAGAAATGTAAAAAATGTAAAAATTAAAAAAAATAATAAAAATTTGAAAAATTGCAAAAGTTGTCCATTCAATGCTGGTATGGTCAACATCCATGTCATTGATTTTCGATTAAACTTGACTGGAAGGACTAAATTAACAAATTGTCAAAATATTTAGGACTAAATTACAAATTAAAAAGTTCATGATTGAATTATTTCCAGTATAATAGATTCTATTTTTTTCACCGTTCTTCTTCCTTGAGGGGCGGGCACCTCGACAACCCCCACCCGCACTTTGGGGATGAAGAGCAGCGAAAAAAAAAAAAAAAAAGAAATGAAAAAATGTAAAAAATTATAAAAAAATTCATCAAAATTTGAAAAATTGCAAAAATTATCCATGTCAATGCTGGCTATGCTATATAGGATGGTTGACATCTACATCATCAATTGATGGTCAAATTTGACTGGAAGGACTAAATAAATAAATTATCAAAAGATTTATGACTAAATTGATCTAATTAAAAATTTTAAAATTAAATTAGCCCAGTACAATTGATAGAAGACTTTTTGGATAATTTTGTCATAAATAAGTAGTGTTTACACGCCATTTTGATTATTAAGGACATTGATGACCAAGAAGATCTCCTTTTCACAATTATTACATGATTAATTATTGAATTCAACTAAGAACAAAGTAAATGTGAAGGTTGGATGATTACCCACTAACTTGACATGCCATGTCCTTGTCATGGCCATACGAGGATCATGCATGTTGGGAGATTTTTTTCCAATATTTTAAACTATTAGGTAAATACGTGATTTAATCTTTAATTATTCAATCACACTCATTCACGCTTAGTCTAGTTTTTTTGTCCAATACTAAGTATTGACATATTTAATTGGAGAGGAGGCAAATGAGGTTTAGTAAGATTTGAATTTAGAGCCTACAATTGTTTTAAAAGCTTAAATTACTAGACAAATATACGGATTAATATTGGAAAAGGCCTTGGGAGAGATATGTATGAGAAAGGGAGAGGAGCTAGAGATCAGTGGCTTACTTAAATACAGAGGAGATTGAATCGAGACCGGAGGAATATCGAGGAAGACGACAACGAAGACGAAAGAGAGAATTGCGTGTGGATTTATCAAATAGTTTTGAGAGATTTGAGAAAACGCTTTGGGGGATATGAAAGTGTAATTTAGTCGTTATTTGAGCGAAGTGGGGTGTCAAATGACGAATGAGGAAGACGCATATTTCGTTCTGGCAGGGGCACTATGGGGAAAGCACGAGATGGGGACCGAGTTTTTAGTCTGTCTCGACTCGGTCCGAGTGCGGAGTTGCCTTAGCTAGAAGGCGGGAGAGAAGGGGAAGAAGAGAGGGAAAGGGAAGGGGGTTGGCGTTCTAGAAAGCCTTGGAGGTTTCCGGGGCCCTCACATGCGTTTTCAGTTCACACGTGGGAGAGTTAACGGAGAAGAAAAATAGTTAAATAAACGAAATGGATTTACTCCTCTTCTTTTACCATTGATTTTCTGAGAAATTCTTTTTTTTGGAAAAAACCAAAGAAGATGGATATAGTGGAGGTTAATTCTTTGTTATTTTTCTACCAAGTTCTGTGATTGAACCCATGTCATTGTGATCTTTCGTGCAGTCAAGTATGTAAATCCTATCACGAAGCTGTGCATCATGAGAGCTTCTAGGGAGGAGCACCAGAAGGGTTGGGCTGCAATCACCCTGGTCACGAGTGTCGAAAATTGCCCGGTGCTATTTGATTTACTTGACTTGAGGGGTGTTGACCGGGATATTGAATAGCACAAAAATTCATCCTTTACTTGTTGAATTGAATCATGAAATTTACGCTGTATTCTGCTACGAGTGATTGTAAATAGGTTAGCTTAGTGTGATCGGCTTTTGTAAATATATCGTCTCAATCCTTCTTGACAAGAGAACAATAGCACCTGGATTATCGAACTGTGTTTTTTTAAACAATTGCATTAACTGAAGCTTAAACTTTGAAAGCATAATGGGTGCTGAATTTGCAGTGCTGTTATTATGATACTAGCATGATATTCTTGCAGACTGGGAGAAATTTCATGTGAGGTTATTAGCTCGCATTTCTTTTCGTCTGGCAATGCCATCACTATGTTGCAAGAGCATGCCAAAGTACAAGAACATTCCAAGGACGAAGGCATAAGCGAATTTAGTTGAAGAAAAGAGCTACTAACATTTCGAAAATGCTCCAAATCCAATTAAATTTGCAATGAGCTAAAGGTTTTAAAACTTTGTTTGTGAGCCACTTCTCTCGAGGCTTTGGGCCGAGGCCTCTTCAAAAATATTTTTGGGGATTTGGCAATTTTTTTTTAGGACCTCTCTAGCAAATTGCCAACCTTGGCAAGTTTTCGGAAGGCTATCTCTTAAGGTTAATTAATTTTTTTCTTCCAAAACCATCCATATCAATTTCTTCATCCTAAGCAAGGCCAAATCTAGCTACCAACCCGGTAGTCTACCTTGATTGAAATCGCCGGACACGTTGCTGACTCTTAAGCCCTTCGTTGGTTTTGAGATTTTTTTTGCTTTAAAAAAAAGCAAAAGTTCATTACAAAGTGTGATTTTTCCAAACACCATTTAAATCAAAATTGTTTCCTAAATGAACTTTTAAATTATAATTTATCAAACATTTCAAAAAGCCCATTTACTTTTGCATTTTTCCAAAGAATCAAATACACCCTCAAAAGCCTTTGAAAATACAATTGCATTATCACAAACTCGCCAAAAAATTTGCCAAATCTCTTTCTCTTTCTCTTGAGCCAAAGGCCTTTAGTTTTCCCAAAGCAAGTCCCAACTAGTATTAAAATTTTCCCAAACACTCACCCGATGGATTTTTTATTAGATAAGCCAAGTCAAGTCGTGGGTCCATGTGGGTCCATGCTGGGCCAAACTCGACTAATAAGGGAAGGGCCATAAGAGAGGAAGGGCAATATATAAGTAAAAAAGAAGAAAGAAGAAAGTTTTGATATAATACGTGGGTATACCCCTCTTACCCCTCCCTCTCGAAGAACCCCCTCTTGAAGAACTCCAAGGCTTCAATCAATTCCTCCGGGACTACAACTATTACTTAATTTGTGGCAAACAATATATGTGAGGTGTTACATATTTTCAAGAATTCATTTCCTACAATTCATTTCCTACATTGGTGTTGGTGTAGAGCGATGTTCTTCATGTTTTTAACATCATGTTTTTATAATTTGTTTTGGGCTGAAATTTTAAGAAATGTCCACATCTAGTATTGTTGGCCGCTAGGAGCTTGGCTGCACGTCCATAATCGCGTTGGCACATGCCCAACCCTATGCGCCAACACGTAGGGGTGTCAACGGTTCGGTTCGGTTCGGTTTTTTTGAAAAATCGAACCGAACTGAACCATTAGAAAAATCTTCCGAACTGAACCGAATGAGACCCGAACCGAATATGAACCGAACCGTTTGGTTTATCAGTTTTTCGGTTTTCGGCTTTTTTTTTTTTCAATTCTTTCTCTTTTTTATTTTCAATTTTTTAATTTTTTTTATTCCCTAAATCTTCTTCTTCCTTGCATTCTTCTCCCTCCCCGAACAACGCCTGCAGCTTCCCTGTTTCACCGAAACAGCCTTTCCTCAAATCTCACCCAAAAACACCATCAGCCGAAGCAGCCAGCACCCACACCGTCACCAAACCACCACCCTCTGCCGGTCGTTCCCTCCGACCAGCGTCGACTACCGCCGGCGGACTACTTGGCTCGGCTTCCACTGAGCTTGGCCAAGAAGATAGAACTCGGCCCCATTGACCGGGCACCGTTCGAGGTAGCCCTGATGCCGAGATCTTCCAACACCCACCCATGCCAACACCGTTAACCTTCCCTTTCCTCGAACCGTCCACGACCAACCCACAAAACCAAAGAAAATCTATGCGGATCTGGTCTAGACAAAATGTCGAACATCTAGGGTGCGCCCACGAAAAAGCTAACGAAAGCTCGACCGGGAGATCAATCAACAATCCAAGTAGAAACAACAACCAAGCAAAGTCTAGAGACAACAAATCGCAGCCTGCCGGGGTCGGGCCAAAACTCGGGCGAACCGAAGAGCTGCGAGCTTCAATCCGGCGAGCCGAAAAATGGAGCAAAAGGAGCACGTTTGTGCTCTCGGGTGACAGGGCCCTACTCGGCTAGACGAAGGTGGCCAGCAGGCGGGCCCGAGACGGATCGAACCGTGGCCGACCGCCCTGGCGACACTTCTTCAACGATGGTCGGCTTCAGGACCGGCTCGGGCTGTGAGTCCCGCTTCCTGGCGAGCGATGCGAATGCCCTGTTCAAAGACGGGCACACGCAGAAAGAGGATGAGCAATCGTGGGTATGGCAAGAAGGTGGGCGGAAGGCGGTCGCTTCGAGGCCGGAGGGAACAGAAGCGAGTGGGGGTGTCGGTCTCAGCTTCCATGGCGTCACAAAGTTCATCTCTTTTTCCTGGGTGTAGTGTAGTCAAAACGGGAGAGGACAGATTTTATAGGTTTTTTGTGGTTCGGTTAACCGAACTAAACCAATAAACAAATATTGGTTTTTAATGAGAAACGAACCGAACCGAAAAAAAATGAATTTTTCTGTTCGGTTTTTGGTTCGGTTCCTAACACCCTACCAACACACATCCGGGCATCCGAGCAGGCACACGTGCACACACGCCCCGCTGCTCGTGGTCGCTCACACACGAAGGGGACACATGCTGACCTAGATTACCTTGGCATGCTTCACCCAAAAAGGACTAAACCTCATCTAGGTATATTATATAGGTAGATTACCTTGGCATATTTTAAGCTGATGAAGATGGATTACATAATAAGTTTAAAATAGGAAAGAGAATCAAAGAGATATGCCACGCCATGTAAATTACGTCGTCACAAAGGTTATCCAACATAATTGTTTCCCATTTCATTTCTTCCATCTAAAGTAGAAACTGGATGGGATGGCCACCCAAAGACAAAGACGAAAGCATTCTAAGAGTAGAAACGGCCAGTTTTTTAAAAGGAACTTCCAGACCATCCGCTCCCTAACAAAAGCAACAAAACAAGATATAACATAAACATCAGATGCAGAAAAAGAAAAGATCATGACACTATTAAGGATTTATAAACCATACGTGCCACGTGGAATGACCTCTCTCATGGTCCACTATACCACATGCAAGAAGCACTCGCAATATTTTTCAATGAGATCTAATGCAATAATTCTTACCTTTGCATGCAAAAGTGATGCAACAATTAACTTAGACTTTTCCCAGAGTTGCATTGCTCATGTCCTTGCCCATGTCCTTGTAGGCTAACCTGTGGCAGTCGAAGAGCAAAGTCATGCTAGAGAAGAGGGAAGCAATGGAATTTAAAAAGCACGACCTAAAGTAAACCCGTAAATAATGCTTTGCATATACGGAGCATCTAAGAAATTGCAATTCAATATCACGACTTAAGGGTAATCTAGATCGAAGTCAAATATGGTAATCATCTATGAAGATTCACAATGTCCATGGAAGTCGATCAACAACATAAGTGAGTTGAATTAACTTTTGGATTCTCAGCCATCCTCTCTAGGAAATCAACATCATTCGCCTTAAGAATGAAGTTGTCTCCGCTACTCAAAAGGATACTGTGCTGCATTTCCTCAGAAATAAATGCATGGAGAATGAATTACACCCCTAACTATTACATAATAAGCACCTCTCACATTGATTTCTTAAACGCTCTCTACAGCCATCACTTAGAAGATAAGAACACCTTAGGGAAGGAAGGGAAAAGAAGGCAACACTTGTAGCGGGCAATCAGCCAGTACCCAAAAAAAAAAAAAAAAAAAAAACAGTATTAACAGAAAGATATGTGTGAGTTAAATTGACTTTCAGATTCTTGGCCTTCCTCTAGTGTGGGAAATCGGCATAGTTGGCCTCCAGAATGAAGCGCTCATGCTGTGCTGCTCAAAAGGGCATTGTTCTACATTTCCTTGGAAATGAATGCATGGAGAATGAATTACCCCTAACTATTACATAATAAGCATCTCTCACATTGATTTATGAGTATCAATCATTGATGCCCATAAACCAGAATGTATCATAGACGGTCTCTACAGCTATCACTTAAAACAGTAACAGAACACCTTAAAGGAGGAAGGGAAAAGAAGGCAATACGTGTTCTGGGCAATCAACCAGCCAGCGTGCTTCCTTGCTTCTTCTATCGCTACATCATATAATACATCTTCATATTCTTCGCCAGAGAACTCAAACTTATTAACAACCTAATAAATAATAGAAGTGAAATCCAAAAGGATATATCTTGAGTCCAGTTAAAGGAGATACAAAAGGATGTAGCAGACCGACTAATGTTGACATAATATTTGGTCTTAAACATGACACCTCATGGGTTAAGGCAATCAAAGTTGGAAACAGATTGCAAAACAACATGCCCTGGCACGGTGACCGATTAGAAATCACCCACAGGTGGAGATGAAATCAAATTGATCCTTTAGATTTGTATCAAATGATACTGATCAAAAGAGCATGTGATGTACACTGAAGACATCCTCTCTCATGAAAAAAATTTGCCACAAAATATGTCAAAATACTCTTCTCCCCGAGTATACTCAATATTCTGGTGCTTCTTCAGAAGGAAAACCCACAAGATGTGAATTAGAATTACAGTGTTAAGCTAGAAAATCTATGGGATAAAAAGGTAAGATATTGTGAAGGCGAGTCGAAACAAAACAAGTACCACACAAGTACCACACGACCTATTGAAAACCATCATCGTCCACTCAATGCTTGTGATCCTCAAACTTTTTTCTTGTGAGATAAATTTTTGTAAAGAAACAAGCCCAACATTCATATAAGACACACCTTCCATTTATGCAGTATCATATTCACTTTAAACGGAAAGTCATCATCAAGCCAATCAAAAGCTACCGCCTGCACTCAAACAGGAACCCCAATCAAGGTCGTTCTGAAGCATAGAACAATGCACAATGCAAGCGAAACCCCCACAACATGCCATCTTAAATTAGCATGAAGAGAGAAACACCTTTGAATCCACTAAGTAAGTCATAGTAAACTCTACATCTACTTCTCTGCATGATTCCTGCAACCAAAGCCATCTTATTACATTTATGGCACAAACATTAAACATAATCTAACAATAAACTATGGTTGATTCTCTTTCACTGCCACATTTTGTGGGCAACCAAACAAATCATCAAGCCCAAATGCAAGTAACTCAATTTTCCAAGTCTCATTTCCTTTTCCCTTCATTTTCCTTCTCCCAAACAATCTTCGGAATTTGCTCCAAATCCAAATTTTAGAACTCGAACCTTTGCAGCCCTCACTTGAGGGCTATGTTTCCTTCGCGCTCGAACCATTGCAGCACTCCCTCGACACTTGTGTTTCCTCCCTTTCCACCTCCGGAGCACGTACACGTAGATGCAGTCGTTGTCCCTGCAGTCCTCGGACACGCATGTGACCACCACCCTCCTGGAGAGTTCCTCAGGTAGCCTCCTACAACCGGATGTTAAAGTAATCAAAACTGCGGAATGAAAAATTGAAAGCAACACGGTCTTCACTCTGGTGTCATCCTCCACAGAGGACAGATCAATTCCACGCAACCTTGAAAAATAGAGAGAATACTCACGGGTCTCGCTCGTGCAGAATTGTCTCCACTTCCTTGCTCATTTCTTGGTAAAAACGGTCCAATCCCTCCTCACAATAATTCTTCTGCTAATGTAGAAAACCAGAAATTTTGGCGTAATGACTTCTCTCTGATGGTCCACTATACCACATGCAAGAAGCACTCGCAATATTTTCAATGAGAACCAACGCAATAAATCTTACCTGTGACATCAAAGATGTTTCCCTGCGTATCTTTTTAATTTCCTCAGGTGAACAGCTTTTCCAATGCATTAGCAGGGGAATATCCTAGAGAAGAGAGAAGTAATGGAATTTAAAGAGTGCAAACTAAAGTAAAGCAGAGAAATAATGCTTTGTATATCTAGACCATCCAAAAACTGCAATTCAAGATCGTGACTAAGGGCAACTTCATCAAAGTCGATCAACTCCTAAAAATACTCCTAAAAATGCAACAACATAAGTGAGTTGATGAAGTGGTCTCTGCTGCTCAAAAGTATTTTCTTCTGCATTTCCTTGGCAATAAATGCATGGAGGATGAATTACAACCCCTAATTATTACATAATAAGCACCTCACATTGATTTTTGTTGAAGCCGATAAACTAAAAAGCATCCTCGCTACAGCCATCACTTAGAACAACAAGTGAACGCCTTAGAGAAAGAAAAGGAAAAGAAGGCAATACCTCTATTGGGATACCATGAAAATACTCTTGTTGGGGAGAGTCCTCAGGCATATTAACATCCTAATAAACGACTCAAGTGAGATCCATAAGGATATATGTTGAGTCCAGTTAAAAGAGATGCAAAATGATGTATTTGGTCTAAAAGGATATTGTTCTGTACTTCCTTGGCAATGGAGAATGAATTACGCCCCTAATTATTACATAATAAATGCCTTAGAGAAAGGAATGGAAAAGAAGGCAATACCTCTTTTGGGAAACCATAAACATACTCTTGATGGGGAGAGTCCTTAGGCATATTATTTGCAACCTAATAAACAACTCGAGTGAGATCCATAAGGATATGTGTTGACTCCAATTAAAAAGAGATGCAAAAGGATGTATCTGGTCTAAAAGGATATTGTTCTGCATTTGCTTGGCAATAAATGCATGGAGAATGAATTACGTCTCTAATTATTACATAATAATCACCTCACATTGATGAACGCCTTAGAGAAAGGAAGGGAAAAGAAGGCAATACCTTTATTGGGATTGGGATACCATGAAAATACTCTTGTTGGGGAGAGTCTTAAGGCATATTAGCATCCTAATAAACAACTCAAGTGAGATCCATAAGGATATATGTTGAGTCCAGTTAAAAGAGATGCAAAAGGATGTATTCGGTCTAAAAGGATATTGTTCTGCATTTCCTTGGTAATGGAGAATGAATTACGCCCCTAATTATTACATAATAAACGCCTTAGAGAAATGAAGGGAAAAGAAGGCAATACCTCTTTTGGGAAACCATCAACATACTCTTGTTGGGGAGAGTCCTTAGGCATATTATTTGCAACCTAATAAACAACTGAAGTGAGATCCATAACGATATGTGTTGACTCCAGTTAAAAGATATGCAAAATGATGTATGGCAATAAATGCATGGAGAATGAATTAGGCTCCTAATTATTACATAATAATCATCTCACATTGATGAACACCTTAGAGATAGGAAGGGAAAAGAAGGCAATACCTTTATTGGGATTGGGATACCATGAAAATACTCTTGTTGGGGAGAGTCTTAAGGCATATTAGCATCCTAATAAACAACTCAAGTGAGATCTATAAGGATATATGTTGAGTCCAGTTAAAAGAGATGCAAAAGGATGTAGCAAACAAATTAATGCCGACATAAGATTTGGTCTAAACCAGACACCTCATAAGTTATAGAGATCAAAATTGGAAACAGATTGTAGAAAAACATGCCTGCACATGACGTAAAGGATACCCGTTGGATGGACCATTAAAAACCATCCACAAATGGAGATGTAATCAACAAATTGATCCTTTAGATTTGTATTAAATGATACTAATCAAAAGAGCATTTAATGTACACTGAAGACATTCACTTCCATTACAAGAATCTGCCACAAAATATATGTCAGAATACTCTTCTCCTCGAGTATAATAGCAGATATTCAAACGAGATGCAAATTAGAATTACAGCATTAAGCTAGAATTGTGAAGGCAGTTCTAGAGTCCAAACAAAACTAGTATCACCCAACCTATTAAAAACTATCATCATCCACTAATTCGTTAATGCTCGTGACTTTCACCAAACTTCTTGCTTAGGGGAGGGAACACTAAGCCAACAAAGCCTTCCATCCAGGTCTGTGAGGATAAATTTGCAAAGAAACAAGCCCAAGGACTACAATAAACATTCATATAAGACACACCTCCGGAATCTAAGCAATTTAAGCGTACACACATCACCAGGGCATAACCGCAAAAATACCCAAACTTTCTTAAACTTGACGCAAGGGACACGAGGTCGTTCTAAGGCATAAAACAATGCAAGCGAAACCCCAATCCATACTCAATTAGCATGAATAGAAAAAGTAACTAGCTTAAGCCGTATTATACCGCACAGCACAAACATTTAACGAGAACAGATTATACCCTGACAAATTATATGCAATCCTAGAGATTTCACATGGCCACAAAACACATCTTTAGGTATTGGCTTTGTCATAAGATCTGTTATCATTCTATGCGTAGACATGTACTGTAAGTTCACATCTTTTCGTGCAACCATATCTTTGACAAAAGTTATACTTGGTATCTATATGTTTGGTCTTGTCATGATATTTTGAATCTTTGGTGTACGCTATAGCTGCTTGGCTATCACAGTTAACCAATAATGAATCTGCAGCACTTTCAATAACACCTAAATGATCCAAAAATCTCTTAAGCCAAACACCTTCTCGTATTGCTGCTGATAATGCCACGAACTCAGCTTCCATTGTGGACAAGACTATATACGTTTGTTTCTTACTATTCCAACATATGGCACCATTATTCAATAAGAAAACAAATCCAGAGGTAGATTTCCTTTCATCTAAATCTCCTCCCCAATCAGTATCAGAATAGCCTTCGAGTCGCAGATCCGTTCCTTGATAACTCAGCGTATAATCAGCAGTTCCCTTTAGATACCTCAGTATTCTCTTAACGGCTTTCCAATGTGCTTGACCTGGATTGGATTGGTATCTACTCACTATTCCAACTGCAAAACATATGTCAGGTCTTGTACACATCATAGCGTACATCAAGCTCCCAACAGCACTAGCATAAGGAATATGTTTCATTTGTTCCTTCTCTTGTGGAGTCTTTGGACATAGTCTATGACTCAATCCTTCACCTTTTGCAATAGGAGTATCTATGGGTTTACAATCTTGCATACGAAATCGTTCAAGAACCTTATTTATATATGTTTCTTGCGAAAGAGATAACGACATCTTCGAACGATCTCTCGAAATCTTAACTCCAAGAATGTATGCAACCTTACCCATATTTTTCATCTCAAAGTTGGAAGATAACCAACTTTTGATGGTGTCAACAAACTCCATATTGCTTCCAGCAATTAGTATATCATCAACATATAATGATATGATCACAAATTGATCTTTGGATCTTTTGATATATACACAATGATCCTCATCAATCATTGTAAAATCATATGCCATTATGACATTATGAAAACATATATACCACTGTTTTGACGATTGCTTAAGACCATATATCGATTTCAAAAGTCGACATACCTTTTCTTCTTGGCCTTTTGTAATGAAACCAACAGGTTGTTCCATATATATTTCCTCATCCAATTCTCCATTGAGAAAAGCAATCTTTACATCCATTTGATGTAATTCAAGATCCATACTTGCCACTATTGCCAGAATAATGCGAATCGAGGTAAATCTTACAACATGAGAAAATGTTTCCTCATAATCAATTCCTTCCTGTTGATTATACCCATTCGCCACAAGGCGAGCTTTATATCTCTCTATCGAGCCATCAGCTTTACGCTTTATTTTGAGAACCCACTTGTTCCCAATAGCTTCACGTCCTTTTGGAATATCAACCAGTTCCCAAACATGGTTTGACTTCATTGACTCCATTTCCTCTCCCATTGCATGTATCCATTTTTCCTTTCTAGGGCAACTTAGAGCCTCATATATATTTCTTAGCTCATCCTCATCTTGTGAGGCAATCATAAAAGTTTCCCCTTCAATGTCAAAACGTCGATGAGGAATACTTTTGCGAATTGTTCGTCGTATGGGAGATTGTACACTTTGCACATCATTCCCCATTATGCTCCCACTAAGATTAGATAATGATGATGTCGTCTCATCATGTGGTTGTAATTGAGAATGAGTTGAATTCAATTCATCACTTCTCATATTACTCCCACTTGGACGAACTCCACTAATATCATTATCTTGATTCAAGGTTTCAAATAGGGAGTAATCTTCACCTATTTCGCCCTTCTTAGGAAATTCATTCTCTAAGAATGTGACATCCCGTGATTCAAATTCAGTTATACTCCCACTTTCCTGCTCACCTATGAACACATACCCTTTCGAGTGTTCGGAGTATCTTATGAAAATACTCTTCTTTCCTCTGGGACCCAATTTCCCAAACTTGTGAGAGGGCTCATGAGTATAGGCAGCACAACCCCATGGCTTAAGAAAACTTAAGTCCGATTTTCTACCTGTCCATAACTCATATGATGTAGAAGTAACTGATTTGGAAGGCACCCGGTTAAGTATATAGGCAGCAGTTAATAACGCATCACTCCAAAAAGTGATAGGTAAGTTAGCATGCGCCATCATGGACCTAACCATTTCCAGTAAAGTTCTGTTTCTTCTCTCTGCAACACTATTTTGTTGAGGAGTATATGGAATAGACAACTATTTTTGTATTCCTTTTTCATCACATAATTTTCTGAACTCATCAGATAAATATTCTCGACCTCGATCGGATCTCAATGCTTTTATTTTCTTGTCTAATTGATTTTCTATCAAGTTCATAAACCTTTTGAAACAACTTAATGCTTCAAATTTATAAGAAATCAAATAGACATATCCGAATCAAGTATAATCATCTATAAAAATGATGAAATAAACAGCCCCATGCCTTCCTCTAACATTCATTGGACCACAGACATCAAAATGGATTAAATGCAGAGGAAATTTAGCTCTTTTACCTTTTCCAAATGGTTTTCTTGTCGTTTTCCCTACTAGGCAATGCTTACATATGGGTAAATCGACTTTTTCAATGTTGCCCAACAAGCCATCTTTGGCTAGTCTATTCATACGTTGTTGGCCAATATGACCAAGTCTAGCATGCCACACATTCACATCATTATCATATGAATTAGGAGACGTGAGAAGGGAATAACAAACATTTGCATTAACATAGTCAATATCTAATACAATGAAACCATCCAGAAAATAACCATAAGTATAGAAATTTGTATCCAAATACAAATCTACACCTCTATTATGGAAGTTCATATTAAAACCTAGCTTGACCAACACTAAAACAGACACTAAATTCCGACGAATCTCCGGAACATACAATACATCATGTAGGAATAAGGTGCGTCCACCACGCATGTTCAATTGGCAGGTGCTAATACCTTTAACTTCAGCTCTTGAGTTATTTTCTACATAGATCCACTTAGTTCCAGTCAGAACTCGTCGAAATTCTACAAAGGATTCTCTATCCTTCGCTACATGGTCTGTCGCTCCTGAATCTATAGTTCACAAAGGATTAGATTCAGTCAAGAATACAGAACTTGACATATATGCAAAGTTCCCAATAGTACAAAGGGTGTGTACCTTCTTTGGCTCACGACAATCGCGGGCATAGTGACCATTCTGGTCACAGTTGTAACATCTCACCCTTGAAATATTCTTCACACGAGGACATTTTCCTCTCTTTTGTTGGTTAATTCTTGATTTCTTGCAAGAAGGACTTGATCCCTTGTTTTCCCACATATTGAACGAATCAATGCGCTTGTGCTTAGAGCTTGAAGCCCCTTCTGAGCTGAAAGCAACACAGCAAATATCTGTATCCCGCTCAAATGCCTTAAGGCAATCATTTGCTAGCTCAAGGTGGCGCACAGCATTCTCAAGATCTTCCATAACATGGTCAAGAGCTTTTAATGCTTCTTGCTTTTCAAACACATATTGAATTCTCATATTCAATATTTCACTATTCTCGCCGTTCAATTTGTCTTCTTTGTTTAAATCAGCAATTATGTACTTAGTTACTGAATTCATCGGTCTGAACATATCATACATATATGCACAAATTATTAATGCCTATCACTTATACATCTATTTTGTACAAACCCATCATATTAATGAATAGTTTCAAGTAAGGTTTTAGAATCAAAAGGTCACTATGTTTCCAATCATCATCCAAATATCCTAATTTGAAATTATTATTAATATAATCATCTATGCAAAATAAATTCTTTGAAGTTACAAAAACTTCTATGATCTATCCACAATAGTTAATAATAACATAAGCAAATAATATTTGACATCCAATAATGATATAATAATAATGCTTTCACATAATACAACTAACATATAAGTTGCCACACCAACAACAACTAGGTAGAAAACATTACATAAGATGTCCACAAAGCACACTAAATAAAGAAAATATCTCGAAACATCTAAAACCAATGGCATCATACTACTAACAGGGAAAGCTTCTACTTGGTTCAATTTCTTTTTCTTTTCCTCTGTAAAATTTTCAGGCATTCTTGACAGCCACGGAAAAAACAAATGGATATCCCTTAGGATTTCTCCTACGCACATTCATTCCCCGCCTAATCGAAGTCATTCCTTGGGTCGCAGTCTTTGTGGCTCCAACTCGATGATATTCATCTACAAATTCCATTACTAGCTCTTTATATCTAGTAAATCTTTTGACCTCCCATAGGCGATTCAACATTCATTGCCATTCTAGTGGAAGAGTGTTCATGAAGAATCGCACCATCTGAGTATCTAGCATGGGATAACCGTTCAAAATGACTTCTTGAATTTTCTTGTTGACCTCTACCATATGATCAATTATGTCGTCACTCTCCCATCGATAACCATTCAAATCAACTATCAACCTTAAAAGCCTTTCCTTTTATTCATCTGACATTGTGCGCACAGATGCGCGCGGCTTATGGGGAGGCATTGTTCCTGCAACAAATGCAGAATAAAAAAGGGATTACATATAATCCACATAGACATAATTGAAAAAGAAACACATTTTTTTTCGGTCAACGGTCAACAGTCAACGGTGGACCGGGTCGAGTCAACAGGTTCGCCGGGTCAAACGGGTCGGTCGCCGAGTTGGGCCGGGTTGGATGGACTGACTCGGCACGTGCGGCACGCGTGCGTAGCTGACGTCACGATGACGTCAGCTGGTGCGTGCTGCGCACGCGCCATTGGAGGCCCCCGTCGCACGTGCGCGCGTCGGCCCCATGTGCGCGTGCGACGCATGCGCCTACGTCTTCGAATCGGCGCCTGCGTTGCACGCGCCGAAGACGCCGGTTCGCTCTGGCCGCGCGTGGGGGCGTGTCCAGCGGCCTGTGGCGGCGATCCGCCACTCGTCTTGCTCGTCTCGACGAAACCTTCAACCCTACGTCATTAGAAACTGATTTTGACTTACAGAAAAACGAAAAAACAGGTAAACAGTACTCGGGTGTCGGGATTTTTCCGTCCCCGATCAATGTCGGCCGATTTTTCACGAAAATTCAATCAAAAATCATTCATGAACATGAAAAGGGATCGGGAAAACATGAACAGTGGCTTTGATACCAATGTTGGGAATTACTGATTCCCAAAATCCGGATTCGACACTAAATCGAACCCCTAAAACAAGTGCAGAAGACGAGCCCGGGAAAATCACATGTATCACCGATCCTAAGGCACATCACAGAATTGAACGTACCTTGTTAGCCACAGATTAAACACCGACGCTGATATGAGGAAGAAAAACTAGTCCCGTTCAATCCGATGACGTCAATTCGCCTTGAAGGGAAAAGAGTGTCGCCTTTTTGTCACTGTTTTTCTTTTGGAGGGAGAGAGGGAGGAGGAACGTACGTACTGTTAAAAGGTGCGTTCCTCCCTCTCTTTTCCCCCTTAAATACGTCATCTCCAAAGGATGTGTCCCTTCGATAAAAGACATTCCCCCAAAAGTTACAACCCTTCAACACATCCCTCCATCCATGGGCCCTAATCTTGTGGGCCGGGCTTTTAGGCCCAACATGGGTGGACGGGCCAACTTAGGCCCATCACATTAATTAATAAATAAAACCATCAGTGATGTAACGTGACTTAAAGCCAAATCAAGAGAACATGAAAATGCTAGAAAGAATTGGTGCCGATCGAACATTTGCTGCTCTCAATGATGGTCTTTGATACATGGAGCTGTAAACTACTAAGCACAGGCAAAAATGTAGTTGTTCCTTGAATTATGGAAAAGACTATGAGTATCAGAATGAAAAGGAGTATTAACCAAATCCAGAAAAATGCAAGATATCTCCTCAAACAAGTTGAAAAATCTCACTGAAACTATATAGTAATATAGACTAATTGTCATCATGATAAATGGATCACAACACGTTATAAATAGTTCTCATGACTCATTTGACCTCTCAATTTTCAGTCCACAAAAGAAAATTAAAAGTGAAAATGGCACGCATAAGATAGGCTATAAAAATAAAACATTAAGGGCTAATACCTTTTAAAACCCCAAATTGGTACATTTGTGACAAATTTACCCTAAACTAATTTTTTAACCTCGGAACCAACATAATGCCTTCTCTCCCCCCTCTGTCTGTGATCTCTCTCTCTATATATATATCCTGAAAGCAAAGCCGCGAGGGAAGTGGAGGGAGTGGGGAATTTATTGACGAGGAGAGGCCCCCTGGGCTTGTCGTTCTCTATCTTCTCGTGGAAGTTGACGAAGAAGTGAGAGAGAGAGAGAGAGAGAGAGAGAGAGGACCAATTAGTAGGAGAGAAGTAGAGATAAATGAAACGCGAGTGAAATTCGTGTGAAATGAAGGGTGGATTTGTCGGATTTTAAATGTCAAACACTTTCTTTGCCAAACCCACTTGGTTCTCGTCCAAAAACTCAAAAAAGTAATTCATTCGACATAACCTCAAAATGTCACCGAATATGTCCAGGCGTGTAGTTCTTTATCAGCACCCAATCCCCAGTACTCAGACATGACTATTTGTTACATTTTAGATCACTCACAAATTTCTTCATCAATGGATCCACAAGTGATACACGCATCGCCATTTTGGAGCAATTTGCCTTGCCATCAGTCCTCAAGACAGAATAGGATTGCCTGTTGTCACAAAGATGCACTACTAGATACTTGTTTTCTTGATCATCAGTACGCTTGAATTGGTACTATCGTTATGACTTAAATTATGGAATTGTATCCATAACATTGTTTCCAGATTTTCACTTAACTCTTTTAGACCCCAAACTCTTATTGGCGTTGAAGGGCCAGCTGCATATTACTGGTGCTCTTTAAACTCCAAATTTTACAATGTTGATAATACATCTCGAATATGAGCCCGTAAAGGAAATTTTATCCATGTGAATTTCCTAATATAAGTAGGTTTCTTAAAAGGGTATATGATGGAGTTTTATTTGGTCATTACAAATTAGGGCAAACATGAGGAGATTTACAATGTAATTTTTGTGAGTTTTCTGTGAGAGATATACATTTATGGGCTTCCTTTGAGTAATATGGGGTTGGGATACTATTAAGTGATTGAGCGATTGTAAACTTCGTATTATCTAGATTCATAGAGGCTGCGCATGGCGATCAAGATGGAATTTTGGACAGGATATGATAAAATCTACATTTAGTGCTTACTCATGATAGGACAAAGTTGGACATAATATGAGGGGATATAAACTGGATCAAATTATTCGATGGGAAAGGTGGGATAAGGTGGACAGGATTTGTAATATTCGTAAAAGGAAAATTATTTTTCTCAAATAATAAACCTCTTAAATTAACAAATTTAAAATTATATTTCAACATAAATAATATTTAATTTCTAATGTAATAAATTCAAAATAAAATAAAAATAAAAATTTAGCTTTTAAATATAATCTTATTTTTATTTATATATTCAAATTTAATTTTACCTTATAATATAAATTAAACATATAAATATATATTTATTACATATTTTAGGTGTTTTGGTGTTTTAGGTATATTAGTACAATTCTCTATTTAATAAAATTTTATTAGAGAATGATGGAAGGGGAGAAACAAATAAAACATAAATTAATTTAAAAAGAGTGGAAAAAAAAAAGTAGACAAGAGTGCCACAAGAGATTTCTTGGCTAGTCGTTGGACTAAATGAACCTCAAGCTCATCAATCTCAAACTCGTCGATCTCAAACTCGCGCTCGTCGATCTCAAACTCGCGCTCGTCGATCTGGCGAGCCTTGAGCTTGACACTCATGCTCGCCAATTTGGTGAGCGGAAAATATTTTCCTTACCGAACACTAAAAAATATTTTCCGAAACATCTTCAGATTTTAGCCGAACACCAGAAAATATTATCATTTTCTTAGAAAATAACTTCTGGGAAAATATTTTCTAAAAATGGCCCATTTTCCGCGAAACGAACGGACCCTAAGTATTGACATATTTAATTGGGGAGGAGGCAAATGAGGCTTACTAATATTTGAATTTAGAACATTCAATTATGATATCATGTGAGATTTTATAAGACCACAATCAATTATTGTAAAAGCTTAAATTACTAGATAACTATGCGGATTAATATTGGAAAAGGCCTTGGGAGAGATATGTATGAGAAAGCGAGAGGAGCTAGAGATCAGTGGCTTAAATACAGAAATTTCGAGGAAGACAACAACAAAGACGAAAGAGAGAATTGTGTGTGGATTTATCAAGTAGTTTTGAGAGATTTGAGAAAACGCTTTGGGGGATTTAAAAGTGTATTTACGCCGTTATTTGAGCGAAGTGGGGTGTCAAATGACGAATGAGGAAGACGCATATTTCGTTCTGGCAGGGGCACTATGGGGAAAGCGCGAGATGGGGACCGAGTTTTTAGTCTGTCTCGACTCGGTCCGAGTGCGGAGTTGCCTCAGCTAGAGAGACTTGGAGGTTTCCCGGGCCCTCACATGCGTTTTGAGTTCACACGTGGGAGAGTTAACGGAGAAGAAAAATAGTTAAAAAAACGAAATGGATATACTCCCCTTCTTTTACCATTGATTTTCTGCGAAATTCTTTTTTATGGAAAAAACCAAAGAAGATGGATAGATATATTGGAGGTTAATTCTTTGTTATTTTTCTACCAAGTTCTGTGATCCAGTCATGGTGAACCCATGTGATTGTGATCTTTCGTGCAGTCAAGTATGTAAATCCCATCACAAAGCTGTGAGAGCTTCTAGGGAGGAGCACCAGAAGGGTTGGGTTGCAATCGCCCTGGTCACGAGAGTCAAAAATTGCCCGGTGCTGTTTAATTTACTCGACTTGAGCAGTGAGTCAAACGAGTGTCGACTGGGATATTGAATAGCACAAAAATTCATCCTTTACTTGTTGAATTGAATCATGAAATTTACGCTGTATTCTGTTACGAGTGATTGTAAATACGTTAGCTTAGTGTGATCGGCTTTTGTAAAAATATCGTCTGAATCCTTCTTGACAAGAGAACAATAGCACCTGGATTATCAAACTGTGTTTTTTAAACAAGTTGCATTAACTGAAGCTTAAACTTTGAAAGCATAATGGATGCTGAATTTGCAGTGCTGTTGTTCTGATACTAGCATGATATTCTTGCAGATTGGGAAAATTTTCATGTGAGGTTATTAGCTCGCGTTTCTTTTCGTCTGGCAATGGCATCGTGCATAATTATTTAATGGAAAGAGTGAGATCTTTTGATGGAAGCTAATTGGGTGAGATTTCTGTTGGTGCCAGGAAGCATCAAGGCCTGTAAAAAAGCAGCCTTGAAGTGTGATGAGTTGAAATTTGAGCAGTAGGAGCTTGTCTGCGGGTCTTGTCTCACCTGAGGTGATTCAGCAGATGCACAACTGCCAAGAAAAGAATAAAATTTTGGAGCACTTGGAGCGCTGCACTTGTACAGTGTACCCACCTTTGGCTGGTATGATCTTGAGCTTTATTTGTTTTCTTTCTTCCTTTTATAAGAGCTTTCAAGTTTCAATGCGGTAGCATGTAATTTAGGCCCCTGAGCTGTATCTCTAAATGGTGTATATGTTGGTTGTTGGCAAGAATCTTGTCCTTGTTTCTTTGGAGTGCTTATAAATATTATGAATTATTACTGGACAGCATGTGCATTTGATATTCCAAATTAAACCGTGGTAACTGAGGTTTCAAAAGCAGTTGAATTTGGTATTTCCACTTCTTACAAAACCTGCTGATTGGCAACAGATATCTATCTGTGTTCATATGTGTTATGTCTCATAAATTTTTCATATATGACTCTTCTCAATGAATCTTTTGTTTGTTGACCTTAATATATCTTCTAGCCTTTATGTCTAATTTGATCTTGATGTCACTGTCTTTGCAGGTCTACTGAAGCAGGGCAGATGAGAAACCTTTTTCAGCTTTCACCTTAAGGATCATAACTTTCCTTTTCTTCCCCAAGCCCCCTAAGCCCTCTTCTCACTGGAGTTGAGATCCCGTAAATCAGACACATCAGGGCGAGCTTTACGGCTTCTACTGCTATGACTTGAAATACATGCCTACGCCCCATCTCGTCCATGGGTTAAATCTCCATTACTGAAAGTAGCTGATCCCCTGGCCAGATGATAATATGGGTTCGGTGATTCATGTGATCAGATCTACACCAAGGTTCAAGATACAATGTGGAACATGAAGCTGAAAGAATATTGTTTGAGCGCAAGTGCAAAAGAATTGCTGGTCGTGGTTATGTTTTTTGCAGGCAGCATGCGCCGTTCTTGTTTTGAGTCTGATTCCCTCTACTCCATGGGACAATTTTGGGGTATCTTCAAACAATAATCTTTTTCTTGTTTTTATTTATGTATTTATTTCCTCGTCTGTTATTTGTTTGGGTGCGTTCGTGTTTTGTCATCTCACTTCGACATATGCGAGTCTATTGGTTTGGCACTCCAGAAAAATGGAATCAAATTCAGCAAGGTCCATTTCAAGTATTAATTTCGCATAAAATCACTGTGCTTTGGTGATAATTGTCATCATAATTCGTGACACCTGATGAAAATCCTTTATATAAAAGAAATGTTGTAAGGGTTTCATTCATCTTTATTGTCCTCATGAGTCTAAGTCATTCATAATCGGATGTAAGTTGATGAAAGTTGGATCGGGTTTGCTTAACATGATCTAAAGAGCGAGAATGCTGGTGCCCTTTAGATATTTTTTTTTACTGTGCTTACATGTGAACTATAAAGCTAAGACACCGTGTGTCAACGTCATCTTTGTACGCCCTTAAAAGTTCAGAATGAAATATATTTGATTTCTAATGCGATGGGAATTAATGAAACAGCTATTTTTTATGCTGATTGTCGAGTCTCATATGCTAAATAAATGATGATGGCAAGACTGCATCTATTTTGTGCACTCCGGTTGCTTCCTAATTGCATCGAGATCCCTGAATTCGATGGGATTAGATGTTTCTTGGCGTCATGTCTCTGCCGGTAGCCGAACATTCCCATCTCAATTCCCCTTAATATAAACGAAGAGAGGGAATGCAAACTTATGTCTAGCTTTAAGGAAAGTGAGAGGGAATGCAGCTTTGTGATGATGTGACTCAATTACTGAACTCTTTTGCTATTGTTTATAGATGTCATTGAGTAGCTAATGACAAAATATTTCGGATCACTAAATCGAAACAGCAGCAACTAATGAACTAAGAAGGAGCCAAAGGTACGGAAATCGATACATAATTAGCAAGAAGATAGTAAATTCAAGGCTGGATCAGACGCCATCTTTCTGGAACATATAGGTTTATATCATCCATTCAAGCGGGGGTGGAGGATGTAGCTGCGCGTCCCGCAGTCCCACTCGCTGCAGCCTCCCTCCTCGCTATCAAAAGGCCCAAAAAAATAATTCTGTCAGTGAAACCACGGATGAGAGGATGTCTGCACCCAAGCGGCAGATATAGCAAAATGAAGAGACTCAAGGTGATGAAGAGGGCGACGGATCCCAAAACCAAGAAAATAATTGATAGCCAAGTGAGGTTGGATATGGTCACATAGACGCCCGCCATGAATGCCAGAGGCATTGCAGCAAGAGTGACGAACAATGGGACATTTGATAGGAGAATGGCCAATAGCATCGTGTAAGGATCATTAACATGTGACCAGAGGAGGATCACAATCGCCATGATCGAGCTATACATGGCAATGGAGTTGCACGTCACGAAGACTTTGTACATGGCTTTGTGGAGCAATATGGGGATTCCTGCATCTAGATCAGAACCATTAAATCCTCCAGGAACAGAAAAACCAGAAGTGAAAGTGACAGAGGCCACAAGTGCCGCCACGACAGTCGTTTCCTTGAGTATTAGCTTGGTCCTTGTATCTATCCAATTCCGGTGGTTCCAGTCGTTTCCTTGGGCTCCGACCGGTTGGCTTACAAATAGCCAATTCTCCGCTTCTTGGTATTCTGGCAGATACCAAAATTATCCGTGTTAACCTCTGCAAGTAGCAGAGAGTGGAGCAATAAACAACTAAACCAACACTACATGATTTTGGCAACTATGTTACAGATGTGGGTGAGAGCACACTAAATGACATGACTTCACTCATTTGTGTTTTAGTTCTGAACCTGATAGGTATAATAAATGATTACCCATGAGAAAAGTGTGAAAGGTCGTACCTCCCGAAGTGGAGCATCAACCACTTTAATCTCCTGCTCTACCACGTCAAGAGCCGTCATGTTATTCATGTTTACCAGCTTAAGATCAACTCTTTTATGTCGTGCAAGAAGCACTACCGAAGGTTGGCAGTGCAACGCAGCCAGATGCAGAGGCGTATTCCCGTTGAAATCTCTTGCATTTATGAGGTGACCGAATTTGGGACTTTTCAGTATGTACGTCACCGTTGCAATGCTTCCGTGCCTAGCTGACACATGGAGAATATTTTGTCCTAGCCTAGCTGGTAACTCTGCGGGGTCTGGCCATTGCCGAAGTAGCTCCTTGACGATCCTTACATGATTCATCATGCAAGCAACATGGATAGGAAGATAGCCGTCCTTGTTGTCTTGCTCTAGGGCGCTTGTTGGGAGCTTCTCGATCAAGAACTTGACTCCATCGAGATAATTCGTGTACGCTGCAAAGTGGAGTGGAGTGCCGTATCCTGCATCTTTCAATTGAAATAGCCACGGCTTCTTTTTCCACATCTCTCTCAGCATATCTATATCCAAGGCAAGAGTCTAATTATTTAGGATTCTCCAGTAAGGATTGATGCAGGTGACTCACAATCTTGCGCCTTAGGATGGTAAGCTATCATCCCATATGTGCATGTGCCTCAGTAAATTAGACTTTACTTGTGAAACGTGATTTTTGCACCGCTAAGGGAAACCAATATGAAGAAAACAAAAGACTGGCCAAGAAGATCAAAGAATAAGCAGGAGCATGAAAGCAGGGATTACCCGTTTTCTGGTACATAATGGCGAGATGAACAGGCGACATGCCGAAAACCCTTTGACTCTCTGATCTCCTTTGGTCTTCGCCATCATTTGGCGCTTCCAACAAGAGCTTGAGAACCTCCACGTCGCCTGTCTCGACAGCTATGCACCATGGAGACTTGCTTTCCTTGTTCTGACGATACAGTGGATTGGGGTCTTCACTCACCAGCATGCGGATCACCTCGTAATGACGATTCCTCACGGCCTCATGAAGAGCGGAGTTGCCGGTGCGGTCATTGCATCTTGGCTTCCCTTGGGGAAGGAGAAGCTCTACTGCACCGGATTTCCCAGCTCTAGCTGCAATGTGCAGCGGTGTCTCTCGTCTGGAGTTCTTACACGAGATCAAGCTCTCAGGGACGAAATCGATGACTGCTCTGACAATATCATCACTCTCTGTTTTCCATTCATGTCAGGTTAATTTGAGCATGCAAGTTTGTACATTTTTTAAAGGTGCAGAACAAAAAATAATATGTTACGGTCCCACCCTTTTCAATATACCTGCCGCAGCGTGAAGCAATGTATTCTTGGCGGGGCTGCGTAGCCCGAGAAGGATGGGCAACGACACCTCTTCCATGACACAATGATCCTCTAGGGCTTTGATGAACTCGTCGACGCCCCCTTCCTTCGCGGCCTGGTATAGCAGAGGACTTATAAACTTGTCAGGTTGTGCAGGATCGTGCTGTCGCTGGCCCCGGTCGGCTCCGATTAACGCCTCCAATCGCCGCCTTCTCTGCTTCCAGATCTCCTGGTCATTTATAGACACCTTCACATCCATCTCTCCGTGGGTGAGTCTGCCTGTGACTTTTGAGTCAAATGCCCTCTGTCGTAGGAATCTAATTCAGCAGAGTTGTAGAGACCAAGTCGAGTTCAACCGGATTGGCCTTGATGAACCTCCCTAGCCCACATTTTACCGTTGCGTTAAATGGGTCCTCGATTCACATATTCATCTCTTTTTCTCTTTAATAAATAAATGCACATCCAAATTTCTTTTTCCGCCTACAATTGATTGAATAGTAAAAGAGAATTGGAAGAAAGTAATGCGTTTGACACGATGAACTTTACCGGACCAAAGTGACATGATAGACAAATTTCAAGATGGGTGACTTCCTCAAAAAGTGCCTATCTATAAGTCAAATGACAAAACCATGAGGCTCGGTATGGGACAAGCCAAAGCAAACAATATTCCAAGTAAATTGATCCAAAAATATCACACCCGATGCTTCCACACCCAAACTCGGGTCTATAAAGGCCATGCTCAAGTCCCCTACCCTCAAGCTTTGGTCCTGAACCTCAAACCTGAGTCCACAAAAGCCATGCATAGGTTCTGATCCTCAACTTAAAAAAAAAGTTTAAATTTTTAATTATTTTGAAAATTCAAATTTTTATTATTTTAAATTTTTCTTTTTTTCTTTTTCCTTTTTTGCTTCTTCCTCGATAGGTTGCTAGCCACAACAACGGCCGGCGAGCTCACAACCTCTAGCATTGAGGCTCAAGCCTCACCAGATCAAGCAAGCTCATGGCCTCGCCTCTGGTGGCAAGGCTTGAGCTTGCCTAAGGCTAGCAAGCTCGTGGCCTTTAGCGACAAGCCTTGATCTTGCCGGAATCTAGCAAGCTCGAGCCTTGCCATACTTGGTCAAGGCTTGAGCTTGCCGTGGCCAACAATCGGCCAAGGAAAAAGCAAAAAGGAAAAATATATATGAATAAAAAATGCTTCAAAATAAATATTTAAAAAAATACGATTTTTTTTTTTTATAATTTTCCATATTATATTTTCCTTACAAAATGATAAAAAATACTTTCAAGGTCTTTTTTAAGTTTCAGTCAAATACCAGAAAATAAAGTCATTTTCCGTAAAATGATTTCTTGGACTATTTTCCAGAAATGATACATTTTCAGCAAAACATATGGACTCTTAAGTTGTTAGATGAATGTGTGACTCTTAATTTAAGGATAAAAGTCACCAAAAACTCTAAACTATGCTCATTATGACACATCTACCTCATACCCTAAATTTGTACCTATACGACATAGTTACTCCAAACTTGTAAAATGTGACACATTTGCCACAAACTTTTTTTACGACACCAAAAACCCTAAAATTGTATATTTATGACACATTTACATAAAAAAAATTTGGTGTCACAAGTATAGAATACAAGTTTCGAGTCTTTTGTATCACGAAAAATAGTTTATGATGAATATGTCACAAATGGCAAATTTGGGGTTCATTTGTGGTTTTTCTCATTATTTAAATATTTTATCACTCTTGCTTACATTTAGTTTAGTCTTTTTGCCTAATATTAAGCATGGACATATTTAGTTAGAGAGACAAGTGAAATATTATGTAATATTTTCTAAGATCATTACAAACGGTTCTAAAAACTTAAGCTATTAAATAAAACGTAATTTATTATTTAAATATTTTATATGATTGCGTGCGTGCGGGAGACCCTGCAAGCTGAACACATAACATGTGGCCACAATCACCGATGAAGACTTAGAGATGCTAAAAAGCAGATATGCCATGCCTCCTCAAATCACAATCGCAGCTTCAGTTTTCTTTTTCTTTGTTTTTTAGGGTCGGAATTTCAGCTTCAGTTCAACAGTTATGAGACGGGGTCTGCAAAGACCGGGTCTCATAAAGCATTTGATCCTCGTCTCTCACCAGCACATAATCAGAGACGCTAGTCATTTCTCCGCTAGATCTTCACTATCAGGAGCATGCAACTGAAAGAACAGAATCATTCCATGGCAAATGATGCCCAGCACGGACAAGATACATGACAAAAATAAAGACCACTTTCACGCAAAACAAGACCAGTAGCAACAAATTCTACAGCTGAACCACGTCACTACGACTAGGAAAATAAAAACATAAATTGCATGGAAAGCAGATTGATCAAACCAAAACAAAAGCCACTCACCAGCACGTCGAGCCACGGAACGCTCCGGCCTCTCCTAGGAACCAACACAAATCCTCTCTCTCTCTCTCCACGCTCGCTCTCTCTAGCTTGAAAGCCAGGCCAAGAAGGAAGAGGCTTCTTTTTCTTCTTGCGACGTTGACAAAGAAGTGAGAGAGAGAGAGAGAGGGAGAGAGAGGGAGAGAGAGGACTAATAAGTAGGAGACAAGTAGCTAGAAATCAAAGGAGTGAAATTAATTGATGACATTGACTGGTATAGGGGTTTAGAATAATGATGGGGTGCTCCCCCAACGACAAGATTTTCAAGGAAACCTTAAAACCATGAATCCCACTCAATGGGATTCTCTAGATTAAAAAATAAATTAAATAAAAAATAAAATAGAAAAATTTTAAGGAATTGAAAAGAGTTTTATTGAAAGCATTATCAACATGAAATATCTTATATTCCATGTAGAAAGATCAATTCAAACATTTTTAATATAAGACAAATGAATTTTTGATTTCTATTGACAACATTATTATGTGAAACATTTTTCACACTTGCAGTCATGAAAAAAAAATAATCATTTAGAAAAATGAATACAATTACGAAAATTAACATCCAAGTTTTTATTTATACAACTTAAAATATCAATAAATTCAACTTGAGTCAAAGCAATCCAAGTTAATTCAAAAACCAAAATCATGATCATTTTGTAACTATCCAGATTGAAATATATTTAAAAATCTATGCTATATTGAATTTGTTTGATTAAATTTTTTGCCTCACTTCCCTTTTTATATTTTGTATAGCCCAACTTTTTCACCATGCTAGTGAAATTTTAATTTAATATATATTAACTAGATAAGTATATATCAAATAGTAGTGTACGAAATTTTTCACTTGTTCGATAATGTTTAGGAATCTCATTCAATTAGTGAAACAAACGTGTGGGTTATTAATATGACTTTCTTTATATCAATAATATGAAAATATTGTTGCAAGTACACTATTAAAAAATTGCGTTTTATATTTAGATAATTATTCAAAGTTGTTTAAAAAGTTCACAACAATCGAATATATTTCCTTTTTGTTAAAAATATTGTCTATTTGAAAAAGAATATTGTCCAAAATCTGAGAAACTTTTGTCAAGATTCTTTCTAAAATTTGCTACATCTCCATTTTATGCTTCTGGTTGCCAATATCACTTCAATGGTTATTTTGTGGTTGAAAAGGCACTGTTATTCATGGAGAATAACTGTGCCATCAGCCTAGCAATGTCCTAGGGGTTACGGTGAGTGGAACACCTGTGCGGGAAGCTCTGCGTGAGCTTTCCTAGAGAGAGGCAGAGTGAGTTGAGAGAGAGGGCTTTCTTGGAGCAATTTGAAAAAATGAGTGTATATTTGACGGAAAACTCGTTCAAGGCTTTAAGATTTTTTGTGTTTAATCTCCACTATTAAATGTCTAATTGATCCTATGGTTAATATCTTGGATTGGGAATCAAGGTGCACCCCCACTAGATCCACCAATGAGAGAAGAGAGGGAATGTTATAATCTCCATTGGTTAGGCAATGATTGAAGAGAATTAGGGAGCATTTGTTAGATTGACGACATGAATTGGTTAGTTTGTACCGTCAGTTATCTCAATAAAATGACAGCACCGTGAGTTAATCATATTCCCAAATAAGAAAGTGACAAAATTGATCGGTGAAGAGATAAAATAGGAAGTTCTAGGAGGCGGCCATGTGGAGAGGGTGCCGGTTTTGCGTGAGGCCGAGCTTCCATCGGTCTTCCTCTTTCTCTCTTGATTATCTTGATGGGCCGAGAAATTAGGCTTAACAGGCTCGATTTGGGCCGAAAGGTCCGATTGGATTTACATGTTGCAATGCTGTGATATCCTCTACATATCTTTTTACTGTGCTTACGCACGGGCTATGAAGCTAAGACACAAGTGTCAACGTCATCTGTGTAGGCCTATAAAGCTCATGGAGAAATGTATTTGATTTCTAATGCAAAAAGGAATTAATAAAACAACTTTTTTTTGCTCATGGTCGAGTCTCAGAAGCCGAATAAATGGCTGACTCGTTTACATAGTTTGAGGAGATACTGCCAAGTCTAGTAAAAGTTTTAACTTTTGGATGGAAACTTACCACTCGAAAATTGCAAGCATGCATCTGTTTTGTGCACTCAGTATACTTCCAATTGCATCAAGATCCCTTGAAGGTTTGGCCACGGGATCAATTCCTGATATAGAGAATTATAAGATTTGGTTGTCATACTCTATTTTGATAAACCTACGAATTAATTAGATGATGTAATACTTCTTTGTTAACTTGATTTTAGGATTAAATTGTTGGACTTTAGACAATATCTTAAGAAATTTATTTGTGTTTCCGAATAATTCTCTATTTATATTTATTAGGTTATCTTTAGAAATTTTGGATTATTTATATTTGTATTATTCTCTTTTGCAACAAGCTTTTTCGCCTCCGTACGCTTTCCGTGTTTATTGCACGTGCTTAGTATTTTTTTAGGTTATATTTAGAATTTTTGTGTTTCATTCGTTTTTATGATGAAATGACTTAAAAACCAAATCAAGTAATTATGGGAATGCTATATGACAATTGGAGCCAACTGTACATTTGCTGCTCTCGATGATGGTCTTTGGAGCACAGAATTGTAAACTACTAAGCACATGCAAAAGATGCAAATGTTCGTCAAATTACGGAAAATACTATCAGCATCAAAATGAAATGGAGTATAAAAACCAAATACATATATGCAAGATATCTCCTCAAAACAGTTTGAGAAATCTTAGTGAAACAATATAGCAGTGTAGACTAATAGTCAGCATGATAACTGGACCACAACGCCTTATGAATAGTTCGCATAACTCATTTGACCTCTAAATTGTCAGTCCACAAAAGCAAATTGAAAATAAAAATAGCACCCATAAGACGGCTATAGAAATTAATTAATATATACTTAGTGAACAAAACCCTCTTTCGTATATATAAATTTACATATGTTATATGTATATGAGATCATATATCATAGGTGTACATCGATAAATTTATAGGTAAATTGATAGCTTGAGAGAGAGAGAGTAGATATTACCCTGCACAATTCTTTTGACCCTTATTTTATTATAACTAGTAGCATTATATATCAATAATATAAAAGAGAAAGACAGATGAAATCATTAATTGCTGAGTTTAGATTTATATCATTATTACATCCGAATTAATAAGTAAGGCACACCAATGCTGATATATTCTCCCGGAAACATTATAATAAATTGAAAGAGACGATTCAATTTTCCTTTTTAATTAATGCAAATGTATGCGTCTAAGTAATGTTAAGGAAAGCGAAAGGGTATGGAACTTTGTGATGATGAGATACAATTACAAAACTCCGTTCTGCCAAACTGTGCTATTATTTATAGATATAATCGAGGAGAGCTAATCACAAAGCATTTTGGATACACAAAATTGGAGACCACTGATTCTCACAGTTGACAGGCGGGCTAGTTAAATCGAAACAGTGGCGGGCAATGTGACTTAGAACAAGCTAATGGTAGGGATATCGGTACATAATTAGTGAGAAGATAATATAGATTCAATACTGGAAAAGACGCCATCTTTCTGTAACATGTAGGCTTAAATAATCTGTTCAAGTGGAGGCGGTGGCGTCACGAGCGCCCGGGACTGATGTAGCTGCAGGCCCCGTAGTCCCACTCCCTGCAGTGCGTCCCCCAACTGCTCGAAGAAAGCAAATAAGCAGTTGGTCGGCGAAGCGACCAATGAGAGGAAGTTTGTACCCAAGCAGCACAACCGTATTAAACATGAAGACACCCCAGAGGATGAGGAGGGGGACGAGTCCCAAGAGCAAGACAAAAATAGAAAGCCAGACGAGTTTGGATACGGTCACATAGACGCCCGCCATAAATGCCAGAGGCATCGTGGCACAAGTCACGAGGAGTGGGACATTTGATAGGAGAAAGACAAATGGCGCCACGTAAGGATCCTTAACATAGGACCAGAGGAGGATCCCGAGTGACGTGATGGAGCTGTACATGGCGAGGGAGTTGTTAATCACAAAGACATTGTACATGGCTTTGTGGAGTAATATGGGGATGCCAGCATCTCTTTCGGCGCCATTATATCCTCCTGGAACGGAAAAACCAGATGTGTAAGTGACAGAAGCCACAAGCGCCAACACGACTGCGTGAGAATCTGCTAGGCTCCTATGTCCCTCCCAGTCGCCCCAGTCGCTCATTTCACGTCGTTTTTGTGGGCTCCGACCGGTTGACTTGCAGATAGCTAAATCTCCACTTCTAGGTGCTCCAGCACATTTCATAGTTATCCACGTATATGACTGCAAGCGGCGAGTCAAAGTAAAAAAAAAAAACAGAGAGATAAAAAAATATTATGATTTTGGCAACTAAATTACAGATCTCACCAAATGACATGCCTCACTAATTTATAATCTAGTTATGTCCCTAATTGGCATTACAAATAATTAGCCATGAGAAAAGTGTAAAAGGTCGCACCTGCCCAAAAGAAAACCCTTTAATGTCCCACTCTACTACGTCGAGAGCCGCCATGTTATTTTTATTGACCAGCTTAAGATCAACTCTTTGGTCTCGCGCAAGAAGCACGACCGAAGGTTGGTAGTGCAACGCAGCTAGATGTAGTGGGGTATTCCCGTTGAAATCTCTTGCATTCATGAGGTGACCAAATTTGGGATTTTTCAGTATGTCTTTGACAATTTTAATGCTTCCGTACCTCGCTGACACGTGAAGAATATTTTGTCCTAGCTCAGTTGGAAACTCTGCTGGGTCTGGCCACTGCTGAAGTAGCTCCTTGACGATCCTGACGTTATCTTTTATGCAGGCGACATGGATAGGGAGATAGCCCATGTTGTCTTGCTCCAAGACACTTGTTGGCAACTTCTCGATCAAGAACTTGACTCCATCGAGATAATTTATGTATACTGTGAGGTGGAGTGGAGTGCCGTATCCCGCATCTCTCAATTGAAATATCCATGGCCTCTTTTCCCACATCTTGGTCAGCATATCTAAATATAATGCAAGAAGATAATCATTTGGACGAATATGATGTCTGTAATTCTTCAATAGGAGTTGATCCCATCTTAGACGATCCGAAATGTCGGGAGTTCACTCACGATTTTGCCCCATTGGATAGCAAGCTATCATACCATATGTTACATGTGCCTCATTAATCTAAACTTTGCTTGCGATGCTAGATTTTTCCACCACCAGAGGAAACCAAAATTTAGAACACAAGAGAATGGTGACCAAGAAGATCAAAGAATAAGCGAGAGCACAAAAGTAGGATTTACCCTTTTCCTTATGTATAATGGCGACATGAACGGGAGACATGCTGAAGATCTTTTGACACTTTGATCTCCTCCAGTCTTCGCCATCGTCTAGCGCTTCCAACAAGAGCTCGAGAACCTCCAAGTCCCCTGTTTCGACTGCGACGCACAATGGTGACTTGCTTTCGTTATTTTGACAATACAGCCGGCTGGGGTCTTTACTCACCAGATGACCGATCACCTTGTGATGGCGATTCCTCACGGCCTCATGTAGAGCAGAGTTGCCGCAGCGGTCAGAGTCTATCGGCACCCCTTGGCGAAGGAGAAGCTCCACCGCAACAGCTTTCCCGGCTCTAGCTGCAATGTGAAGCGGCGTCTCTCCTCTGGAGTTCTCACAGTAGATCAAGTGCTCAGGGACGAATTCGATGAGCGCTCTGACATTATCATCACTCTCTGTATTCCATTCATGTCAGGTTAATTTGAGCGCAAGAGTTCGGTAATTTTAAAAAACGCATCGTCCCACCGTTTTTAATATACCTGCCGCAGCGTGAAGCAGTGTATTTCCTAAGGGGCTGCGTCGCCCGAGAAGGACAGGCAAGGACACTCTTTCTTTGGCACAATGATCCTCCAGGGCTTCGATGAACTTGTCAATGTCCCCTTTCTTTGCGACCAAGAATAGCTGGGGATCCATAATCTTGTCGGGTTGTGGAGGATCGTGCTGTTGCTGGTTCAGGTCGCCCCTGGGTTTTAATGCTTCCAGTCTCTGCCTTCTCTGCCTCCACATCTCCTGGTGCAGACGCTGAGCCATCTCTCCGTGGGTGACTATGCCCTGTGACTTTGAGTGAAATGCAATGGTGTCCTGCTAGAATCAAATTCAGCAGAGTTATAGTGACCTAGTCGAGTCCAACGAGATTCGCCTTAATGAACCTCCCCAACCCACATTTTACTGTTGTGTTAAATTGGTCTCCAATGCGCATATTCATCTCTTTTTTCTCTCTTTATGGATAAATACTTGACTGATGGTGAAGGACGGGTCCACTTTCTGCCACAAATGTTTCTTAGGACGACCAGAAATAAGAAGGAAAATATTTTTTTTAGGAATGGCAAAATACACTTTGCCCATGTGAAAATTGCATTGAATTAATTTTATCCCCTAACAGTGATTGGATAGTAAAGGAGATCTGGAACAAACTAACGCGTTGGACACACAGAATATTTTACATCTACATTGGTACTGGGGGTAAATCTGTTTTTTTTTTTTTTTAACAAAGTTACTTTTCCACTTTCTTGTGAAATTTTTAAAATTATTTCAAAATATAAAATTAGCAAAAAAAATTATGACGTTATATGTGTCAATATTTGTATTTCAAAATTTTTAGATATTTTACACTGAATAAAATCAAATAGCAAAGGAAAAAAAAATGAAAAAGTAAGTTAAAATACTACTAACAAACCTAAACTATGCCTATCATGACAACCATATCCAAAAAAAAAATTGTGTCGCAAAAACCTCTAAACTTACATCAGTATGACAAAAGTACCCCCAACATTTACTAAAAATTCTAAACTTCATCCTAAATCCACCAAAAACAAAAAAAAAATATTGGGGTATTGATACATTGGGTATAGTTTAAGAGTTTCGATGGCACAAAAATTGTTTTAGGGTATTTTGTTACAGGTGGTGGAGTTCAGAATTTTCTGTGATACAAAAAAAAAAAAAATTAAGACATTTATAAGTTTAGGATTTAATTTCAAAAGTAAAAATGACACCCCAACAATCCGTTGCCCCATAAAACTATTGAAAGAAAATGCATAAAGCAGTGGTCCGTTCATTGTTGCTTCTTTGTTTTTTTTTATTTATGGGTGACGTCACTTAAGCCCCCGTGAGAAAAAAAATTGTTACATAGCTGTGGTAAAGGGCCTAAAGGCTCCTTTGTTCAGAATTACGTCTTCTTTAAAACTTTCTTTTTTTACCTTTTTACTGAATTTTTAAATTTCAAAAGCTATATAACAAGAATATGAATTTATATTTCAATATTTATATGATGTGCAAATTTTAAGTGCTAATTTAAAAAAAAAAAAAAACTAAAATATGTCAGTTGCAAGATTTATGGTCCATTTATTTCATAGAAATTCTTTAGAAAATATATTTTTTTAAAATGATTGATTATATTGCTTACAAAAATGAATGAAGGAAAAATATTTTCATTTTTCACATAAATATCTAGGCATAAACTGTTGTTGATAATGAAAATATATTTTTGTTGGCTAGTTATTTCAAGCGATAATAATAATTAATTTTAGAAATTATTTTTTAAATAATTTATTTTTTCCGAAACAAACAGAGCCTTAAATTAAATATACAACTAAAAGCACATAGTCATCCCACGGCAAATGATGCCCAAAAAGTATGGCACGGACAAGAATACACAACAAAAATGAAGACCTTCACGCCAACAAGACCAGAACTACCATCTACAGCTGAAATACTTAGCCATGACCAGAAAGAGAACTCATAAATCACAACAAAAAAGCTGATCGAACCAAAGAAAGCCGCTCTCCACCCTCTTCGGAACGAACACAATGCCTTCTCTCCCCCTCTCTCTCGCTCTGTGATCTCTCTCTCTCTCTCTCTCTCTCTCTCTCTCTATTCTGAAAGCAAAGCTGTGAGGGAGGGGAGTGGAGGGAAGGGGAGTATTTATAGACGAGGAGAGGGCCCACGGGCTTGTTGTCCTCTTTCTTCGCGTGGGATTTGAATTAGCATAGACATATTGCCAACGAGGGAAAGGAGTATTTATAGACGAGGAGAGGCCCACGGGCTTGTCGTCCCTCTTTCTTCGCGTGGAAGATGACGAAGGAGTGAGAGAGAGAGAGAGACGACTAGTAGTAGGAGAAAGTAGATATAAATGAAATGCGAGTGAAATTCGGCGTGAGATTAAGGGTGGGTTTGTTGGATTTTAATTTTTAAACACTTTTTGCCCAACCCACTTCGTTCTCGTCCGTAAACTCAGGAAAGTAATCCATTCGACGTAACCTCAAAATGTCACGAAATATGTCCAGGCGTGTAGTTTTGAGCAGCACCTAATGCCCAGTACTCGGACATAACTATTTGTTATATTTTTAGATCACTCACGAATTTCATCATCAATGGATCCACAAGCGATACACGCATCGCCATTTTGGAGAAATTTGCCTTGCCCTCGGTCCTCAAGACAGAACGATTGCTGTTGTCACAAAGATGCACTACTGGATACTTGTTTTCTTGATCATCAGTACGCTTGAATTGGTACTATCGTTATGACTTAAATTCTGGAATTGTATCCGTAACATTATTTCCAGAATTTCATATAGCTCTTTTAGACCCCAAACTCTTATTGGCGTTGAAGGTCCAGCTGATTACTAGTGCTCTTTAAACTCCAAATTTTACAATGTTGATAATGATACATTGCGAATATGAGCCTGTAAAGATTCGAGATGAGCCTGTAAAGGAAATCTTATCCATGTGAATTTCCTAATACAGGTAGGTTTCTTAAAAGGGTATATGATGGAGTTTTATTCGGTCATTACAAATTAGGGCAAACATGAGGAGATTTTCAATTTAATTTTTGTGAGTTTTCTGCGAGAGATATACATTTATGGGCTTCCTTTGAGTAATAAGGGGTTGGGATACTGTTAAGTGATTGAGCGATTGTAAACTTCGTATTCTCTAGATTCATAGAGGCTGCGCTTGGCGATCAAGATGGAATTTTGGACAGAATATGACAAAATCTACATTTAGTGCTTACTTATGATAGGACAAAGTGAGATATAATGAAAGAGGATATAGACCGGATCAAATTATTCGATGGGGAAAGTGGGATAAGGTGGACAGGATTTGTAATATCCGTAAAAGGAAAATATTTTTCTCAAATAATAAACCTCTTAAATTAACAAATTTAAAATTATATTTCAACAGAAATCATATTTAAATTCTAATGTAAGAAATTCAAAATGACAAGAAATAAAATTTATTTTTTAAATATAATCTTATTTTTATTTATATATCAAATTCAATTTTACCTTATAATATAAATTCAACATATAAATATATATATTTATCACATATTTTAGGTGTTTTGGTGTTTTAGGTATATTAGTAGAGTTTTCCAGTTAATAAAATTTTATTAGAGAATGATGGAAGGAGAAGAAGCAAATAAAAAGACTGGAATATAAAATAAAAAGCAAATAAAAAAAAAGTAAACAAGAGTGTCATAAAGAGATTTCTACCATCTCCATTTATAAAATTTATGGTTTATTATATTGATAGACCACCCAACAATATATATGATGTGATGTGACGATATTTGACTTTATTATCGCAATCATCAAACAAGTAGATAGGATATATCAAAATCCTCTGGATTTCATATTTGATCCTTTCATGTTCTATCTCAATTAAAAATCTAGACGATGAAACATACGCTGGGGTTTTTCATTGTTGACTGCCCGCATGACCCCGATGCTTGGACCAAAACCCAAATCTCTAGTGTCCTTAGTTGATTCCTCTAGTGATTTCTTTTTCTTGTTTTTTTAGCTTTAAATTATGAAATCTATTAACTTTAGCATTATTTTCACAGCAATTGATATAAGAGTTAAAGTTATAGTTTCTATAGTTGATTTGGAGTTTTGTTAGTGTAATCGCTATTTGGAAACCTTCTGCTCGCAATTATGTATAAAGTAAGGGTTGAAATTGAGAATTTCAACAAAAGTGACTAGGGCTATAGATCATTCAGATGCATAGCTATCAACAACTTAGGATTTGGCAAAGATTGTGGGATGGTAAAGATAAATTGCCAAAACGAAGAAAGAGGTTGATAAGGTAGTGTTGTTTAATAAGGCGAATATCATAATATTGTTAAATATGTTGGATAAGGTATTGATTGTGGCCGAAGAGAAGAGGCTACAACATTGTGGAAAAAACGTGAGGCACTTTATCTAATAAGGATTTGAATAATCGAGTGCATACATTGAAAATGATATTTTGACAAGATGGTTGAAAGCAAAGCTGTGAGGGAGGGGAGTGGAGGGAAGGGAGTATTTATTGACGAGGAGAGGGCCCACGGGCTTGTCATCCTCTTTCTTCGCGTGGGATTTGAATTAGCGTAGACATATTGCCAACAAGGAAAGGGCCCACGTTGAATTAGCGTAGACATATCGCTTGCATACGCTGAAAATGAAAGTTTGATTTAAGGTGGTTGAAAGCACATTTACAAGAGTTTAACAAACTCATGATTGACTTAAAGAATGTTAATGAGGTTTTGCCTAATGAAAATAAGCATATGTAGTTGATTCTTTTGAGCAATTTACGATTCACTGCTACCGAGGCGCACTACAATTATTTTGGAAGAGGTAAAGTCCTCCTTATTTTCTAAGGAATGGCAAAAAAGTTATGAGAAGATAACTTAGCGCAAGATATATGTTTAGTTATCCGGTGTAGAGACGCATGACAAGAGTCCGGAAGTAACACATGAAATAATAGGTCTAAATCAAGGTCCAATGTTCGAACCTTTTGTCAATGATAGGGCACTAAAAGAGAGATTGTTTGAAGTATGAGGGCAAAGGAGTTTAGGTGGAGTCCGCACGCAATTGGTAATATTGTTACTACAATAGATAATAGTTCCAATGATGCTGATGAAGTGTTAGCATTCACCATGAGTTCATCAAGTGATTATTGAGTGCTTGACTCTAGATGTTCTCATCATGTGACTTTCTCATAGGAACTAGTTTACTACCTATCATTGCACAGAGGGTGATAAGGTCTAATGGGAAACTATGCTGCTTGTGAAATAGTAGGTATTGGAATGGTTTACATTAAGGTGCAGAATGGAGTAGTGAGAACGTTGACTAACATGAGGCTTGTATAAGATCTAAGAAAGAACCTTATCTCATTAAGTGCTCTTACCTGGTTTGGATATTGGATCTCCTTTGAAGGTTTGAGATTTGAGTGTCCCTCGAGTTGTGCTTATTTTGATGTAGGGAGATAGACTGCTGGGTCTTATCTCCAATGGGGAAAGACAATGATTAGCTCATTTGTTAAATTCTCCCGAGACTTCAAGTCAAGACCCGACATAATTGTGATGCAACTCAGACACATGAGGTCACCAAACTGAGAAGCTAAACTTTTGCGAACACTGCGACATGGATAGTCAAGAGAGAGTGAAGTTCAGTACAGCAATTCACGAAATCTCAGAGATTATAGGCTGCAGATTAGTTATGAGCGTGAATAATGTTGGAATTTCTTCCAAATGTTGTTCACTATTGTTACAACGTTCTTCAGTACCTGGAACAATACTTGTTGCCGTGGATGAAGGAAGAGTTATGGGTAAAAGAGATTCTATCCTAATTTCCTGGATGTCCATATTATGTCGTTCATACTCCCACTAACTTCACCACTTTATCTGAGTTTTGCATTATTAGTAATGATGGTAATGAAGTTAGTTTGTCGTTTCGTATATTTCATATGTTCACATTGGAAATCTAGAGATGCCTTCTCGTGGTTCTCGACATATACTCCCTTAGTGACCTTAACAACCGCCCCGCTATTCCTATTGGCTCTCAAGAGTCAAGAGTTATCATTCCTTCAATGGATAAGTATGATGAAATAAAATAATTGATATAATTAGAAAAATAAACTAGTTCATTAACCTGGACTTACCAAAGTGCTTGGTTGTTGCCTTCTAGGCATTATCCGGTGAAGGATCATTTCATTAACTACTTCCCTGTCACTTCTAGATATTCTGCGTGCGTCGTCGTTGTCTTCTGGGCATCGTCTGGTGGGCGTTCTATCTTGATGCTGAATGGAGTCAACCCACATGAGCTGATAGTATTCTAATTCATGCACCGGCGGTTTGGTTCGCCTGTGCTTCACATGGAAGTATCTTTAACGTTCATATTGTTGTCTTTTTTGGCCACGACATTAGTATCGTACCTAAAAACAAGGAAAACGAAGGAAAGAAAACATGATAGACATGTGAAATAGATTACAAAGGATAATTGATTTAGAAGTATACCTGATCACCATGAGAATAAGAGATTTTCGTTATATTGAAAGTAATTGTTCTAAAAAAATTTTAGTCCAATTAAAGTGGAAAACAATATGGAATAAAGGAAAGGTAAATGTCTCCTTACCCATAACTGCTCCTTGATCCATGTCTCCAAGTGTTGTTCCAGAACTGAAGAACGTTGCAACTATACTGAACAACATTTGGAAGAAATTCCAACGCTATTCACCCATATAGCTTAGATTTGTTTTATTTGTGCTCTTCATCATTGATTGTGCTCGTCTCACGTATGCACGGCCACTGAATATGATCGGCGTTAAGGATCTGTTACTTGACTTTTTGATCAAACCACCTAATTGCCCGCATATTTCTTCATACAGCATGGTTAAAATTTCCATGACTCTTCCATTCACACATGTAGCTCTGGTCTGACCTCAATACAGCTCAAGATTTCCAGGGAGGACAGTGAATTTTAAAGTGATGCTATTTGAATGAAAACAAAACGCTAAATGCCAATTGCTAACTAACTATAGTTGGCCCTGGGATATGAAATATTAGAAAGAATTGAGTCACTCTCTCCACATATTTTTGGGAAAAAAAAATAGAGATTTCATGGAACTTATTAAATTATATGCCAATGGAACTATTTCGCTTTCTTTTCCCATTGTAATTTTTTTCCCTCTATTCCAGTACATACTCTTGTCGTCCACGACATAGCCGGTGGTCGGTTGTTTAAAATAATTTCTTCGAGGAAACATCACTGTCTCTCGTCGTCTACAATTTTGTCTCGCTTACTTGATAATAACATCATACATAGAATTTATTAAAAAAAAAGAAAAAAAGAAAAAGAAAAGGTCCTTTTCAAACTGTCCAAGAAAAGATTATTTTGACAGAAACATTTTAACCACTTCCTTAGCTGGGCCATGTAATTAACTATAAGGGAAAAAAATAAAGAGATTTCTCATCCATTGCCAACTGGAAGTAGTTTCCGGATTGGCTGCAGATTCTCGGGATTCACAGAACAAGTTTTGGGAAAACAAAGATTTTCACACGTTTCTGTCCAAAAGAAGTTGCTCTAGGAAGGCATATGATTTTGGCACGGCTGCATGTCTATCAATCTCCCAATTAGCGTATGGTATGATGTGTTTGGGTAGTCGTCCTCTTGATCATCACATGACCCTTGGCATAACAGGGGAAGAGAACCAAAAGTAGACATGACACGCGAACACACATCAACTCCCATGGAATTGGTCATCTTTCGTTGCGTTTCCCCGCACCTTTCTATTTCAAGCATTTTTCTTTCCGTGTACTTTGTTATTTCTGTGTAGCGTATTTAGTAATTACCTTTTAATGTAATTTACTTTCATCACATTTAGATCTCAATTTCGTCACTCCATCAAACCTCCATTTGGCTCGAGTGTGTAATAGCAGAACGATTTTGATCTCCTCCAATGTTTCTAGTATCAATCTCCCGCTTGGGGGCCAAGATTTTTCTATATGTTGGTCCCAATACAAGGTGGAGAACGCGTGATATTTTCCTTGATCTATACATTTTTAATAATAGAGATTCTAGAAATACAGTTAATTGAGATTTAAGAGGAACAATAGAGCACTGTGAATAAGTAGTGTTGGCACACCAACTTCCATTATTGAGGACACTGATTACCAACAAGATCTCTCTTTTATAGTTATTACATGATTAATTTAATAAACTCAACTAACAAAAGTAAAAGTGAAGGATTTTTCCTACTAACTGGACATGCGATGATCTTGTTATGGCCTTACGAGGACCATGAGTAATTGCAAAACAAGGTCACTCAAGGAGTCAACTGAGACAATTTCGAAGAGGCAGTTGAGAAAGGTACGGCAATAACTTTCTTCTTCTAGAGCACTAATGACTGCTTTGTTGATTTTGATTGTATGTCCTATAAGCATAAGACGGAAAATTTATACTATAAATAAAATGATTAGTGGCATGATTATGAGAAAACACCATATATGTTAGTGATCAAGAAAATCACAAACGTGGGTCCTATAAACTTGCTAGTACCAAGTAATCTATACTTTCCAAGTTCATAGAGACATGTACTGTTTAGTTGTAGTTGGTAGATGGCTGACTCAAGCATAGAAGCGAAAATATACAATGGTTCGTATTCACATTAGAACCAAGATTCTGCCGGATCAATTGACATTTAGAAGCCAAAATGACGAGGAGAGTTGATTCAGTATCAACAGTCTAAGGTTCGACGTGTGAAATGCAAGTATAAAAGCCGTGACCACTGTTGAACTCCCTAATTCAGACGACCCGAAGAAGACGAATAGAAAAACTGGAAGAATTGTAGGCTTGAAATATGCAGGGTACTGCTGATGTTATTGCGCTTTGCATACTGAAATGGCCAGGTTAAGCGGGAGAGATATGAAGCTATATCCCTATATCACAAAGCAAACCAAAATCAACTTTCGACCTCAAGTTTTGACACAATAATTCTAGTAAAGCCCAGGTCTGCTTACTAAATGAACGAAATGATAACATAAAAGGGTAATATAAAATCCCATCATATACCGTAATCTTAGTATATTCTGACTTAAAGTTTTTTTTTTTTGGTCGGTATTCTGACTTAAAGTTAAATCTCCATAACCCTGCGCAAATTAATCTCGTTTTCTAATTACCTCCAATCATATATTCTCCTCTTTTTGTCGATTCTTCTTCCAGAGTGTGCCATTTTCGCTATTTACCCTAAAATTTTCTAATGTTTTAGAGAGGAAAATTTAGATATAACTACTCGCTCGATTAATGGCGTTGCTGTCAGCCCTGTTCCTAAAGATCTGGCATGGAGGGACGCAACAGAAGTAGGACTGGGATCGATGCAGTCCTTCCCTAGGGTTATAGAAAATCAAGGACCCTGAAGGGGAAAACATCCGAGAGGGCTATATGCCGACACTGATTTTGTTTCATCTGTCCGAAGAAGGAGATAAAAATTTGGGACAGAGACTAGTCGTCGCCAATATCGGCAAAGACAGAATCAAACCAAGGGAATCCGTACAGATTCAGCTGACAAGATGTGGAGGCCTGCAGTAACAAATTATTTGCTGGGAAAAACTGAATGATTCCATCCTAAAAGATTGAGAGTAGATAAGTGAAAAACAACTACGACATATCCTAAATATCGTCCGTAGTGAGACACTTTAGACATTACAGAATATACATCTAGGTTGTCTACAGTTACTATGGACTAGTAACTTCTAATTGGAAAGCTCTTGATAAAGATAAATATTGCTCAGGTTGCAGACATGTATATCTGGAGACCCTAGCCAAAAATCAATTTGCGACTGCTGGAAAAAAAAAAATTACCACAGGAAACCCATTGGCCTGTCACAGAAAAGGCACCACAAAAGAAAGCCAATAATAATGCCTGATTTTGCCATCTCAGTATTGCCTTTAACCAATTGTTTCTAGGCATACGGTTTTGCCACCAGTGTTAGGACCACGAAAACCTTAGAGTGCAATGATAACCATTATATTTATGTCCTAATTCTGGCTAGAAATAGATGTTTTCATTTCTCTATTCCCAGATGAGTTTACGGCAAATAATATGTGTTTAATAACAATACAAAATTTTGGTTCTCAAAATACAAATTCATTTGATAGATCTTTAAATATCTCCCTCCCAAGTAGGCGGTGAGCTACGCGGGTGGGCGGCCGCTGGTAGCGAGGGCGAGCGTGAAAAAGTTTTATTTCTCATTTCGATTCCAAAAATTTAAAAGAAAAGAAAAAGAAAATATACTTCTCATTTTTATTCCAAATCTATTTCTAGGCTAAAAATTTATCTTCGAATAGAAAAATGAAATTGAGTTACCAAACAAATTTCAATTTCAAATGTTCCCTTAAAACAAAAAAAAAAAAAAAATGAAAAATAGAGAAACATAATGGTAATCATTCGTGCCGTTAGTCTCCTGGAAAAAAAATACTACAACTGGCTTAGTCCAGTAGCTGAGGAGTTACGGAATGACCTAGCTATTTTTTTATGGCCAGGCGAGGTCTTTCATCAAGGATAACCTAGGAGTGGATTTGGAAGACAATGTTAAAAGGTTTGGTATCAAAGATGTTGAAGATACCATTGCCCTGGACTTATTGATCTCACAACTTTGATTGATCTTGGTGTTGATGCTGATTGATACCGATTAGTCTATTGACAAACTAGAATTTTGTGTATTAGAGATCTTTTCCTTCATTCTGTATATTCTTTTTTCCTTAGCTAGTTTGATCCTATGTATTATAAATAGGACCTGATTGTATACACTCAAGATCAACGAAAGCAATACAGAATATATTTCTTCCAAATATCTTTCCTTTCACTTCACTTTTTTCTTACATGATATCGAGCCTTTCCTTTAGCTTCCGCATATCATTTTTCTTTTCAAAGCCTTCCATCGCTTCTTTTCGCCCTCCAGAACTACCATCACCTTTGATTTGGTTCGGTTATCGATTCGATCGATTTTCTTGCCCGGGTTTTGACACTTTTATCGCCACTTACGGCGAGGGGCTCACCTTGCCCACGGCGAGCATGAGCCTGCCCGGGCATTGGGCGAAACCGCCTCGGCCAATGGCCCAAGGTGAGGCTAGGTGAAGGGCATGACCCTTGCTAGCTACCTGTAGGGAGAAGAAACCCTGCTGCAGGAAGAGGAGGAAAAAGAAAGGAAAAGAAAAAAATATCTAAAAATATCTAAAAATCGTCACCTAACATTAACAAAACCACGTGGATCACACATCAATGGTGGTTAAAGGAGAGTGCTTAACCCATGGTGATGTCTATCGAACGAAAAAGGATTTAGGATCAAATTAGTATCAATATAATAATTTATGATTTTTGATAATTTTACCGATAATTATAAACAACGAGAGGGCCCATTCACGGCTTGACCCGCTCTCTTCTCATTGATGTTGATGAAGAAGCGAGAGAGAGAATTATAGACTAGAGAAGGCTCACGGGATTGTCATTCTCTTTCTTATGGTTGACGTTGACGAAGAAGTGAGATGGAGAATTATAGACGAGGAGAAGGCTCACGGTTCGTCCTTCTCTCTTCTTGTTGATGTTGACAATGACTTGAGAGAGAGAGAGAGAGAGAGAGAGAGAGAGAATTATGGACGAGGAGAGGGCCCACGGGCTCGTCCTTCTGTTCTCGTTGACGTTGACGATGAAGTGAGAGAGGGGAGAAAATATTTAGTGGGTGCAAGCGCCATCTGAGTTGGCGTGCTTT